>OY979713.1:37529799-38129799 GCA_963855925.1 Inga laurina
CTTCATTGAATAATATCTTTGGTCTTCCTCTACTCCTTATAGGACTAAACTTAAGTAAGAGTCAATGGAAAGAAATAGATTGCCCTCCAACTATATATTTTTTTTGTAAAACAGAAGTCGAATTAACTTAGCCAAACTAGACATAAGAGGGATATCTAACTGTCTATGAAAGTAATACCAATGAGCAAGAGCGCAAAAATTTCCATCCAAATAGGAATTTATTGATCAGGCGAACCATTCTGTACTTAATGCCTTTTAATTTGGAAGATATTTAACATCCGTTTATATCCCAAGAAGTGAAAAAATTGCTGCTTATCATCTTTGGATCTTGGAATGTGCATGTGTTAAGAACCGAAATGGAAACAGAACAAGCTAGTAACGACACTCAGATCAAAGAGATAGTACAAATGGTTTATAAAAGTGGTGGAATTGACATGACATTTTAAATCAAAATATCAAGACTCCAGTTTACAGGTCATCTCACACACACACACACACACACACACACACACACACACACACACACACACACACACACACACATAATGAGAGGCTTGAGTTTCGATAGGATTTTGATCGGTTCAAATTTTGAATGTTCTTCGGTGGGTCAAATGCTATTGTTGAATGACCAGATTGTGTACCTGTTTAAACACATTGGTTGAATTTCCCCTTGCAGCGTTGTCCTTCAAATGATTTTGTAACTAAGGAATCTGTTTTTTTTTTTTTAAATCTCTAGCTTCCAAGTATATTCTTGAAAGTGTTTACTCTATTTTATTTAGCGAAATCACACAAACTTGTTTTGACTAGAAAAAACTCATTTGATTTTTAGAATTGAAGGATATAGTTATCAAAACCTTTAAATTTGAACAAATAACTCTCTCGTCCTTAATTATTCTTTTTTGTTTTACTTAATATTTTGTTCTTTTGTACATTAATTGTACCACATACAAAATTAATTATATTCAAATAATCCTTTTAAGCCTTAAGTAATGTCTATACAACTCTCTTGTTACATTCTTATAGTGAAATAGCAAACTGATAAAGAGTAAAGTATTAATTCTAAAATTTTACGGGATTTAATTTTCAAGTTTAAAATACAAAAAAAAAAAAAAAAAAAAATTTATTTATACACTTCAAATTTAGAAAGATTATGTGTAATTCCACCAATTCATTTTTTCTTCAAAGTAATATCATAGTTGTACTTGAATGTGCCGAGAAAGTCTCAACTAAAATTTAGGTGTACTGTTGACTCTATGATTGGTATGTTCTCAACTTCTCATTAGTTTAGGTAAAGAATCATTCAAGTCTATGTTCAACCATAGAATAAGTAAATGTAACTATAGAGAAAAATAGCTAACCCTCATCATAATATATTAATTAAAAAAAAGGCTTTTCATGTATAAGAATGGGAAAAGGACAAAATTTAGGTCTATTTGCTTCTATTCATGAGGTCCAATTCTCCAATCAAATCTTGCTATGTTTGATTTTTATTATTAATAATTATTTTTTACATCTATACTGATTTACATCTATCCTGTATTAATCAGGAAATGTTGACCAATCCAAATTTAAATATTTTTATTGACCAAGTCCAAACATAGGAGTATAAATCTTGTTATTTATAATATTAAAAATTTTAACTTGATTTAAGAAATCACTAAACCTTTTACCTAGACCAGTCCAAAAGGAGAAGATAGAAGGTTTCTAGGGAGGCCTTCTCTCTGGACTATTAGATATTTTTAATACACCTTGCAGTCCTTATTAATATAGGACATATTTGTTAAATAAATTTTGGTCCTAAATATGAGACCTATTTTCTATATTTGTCAATTTTTTTTTCTAATTTACTCATATTAAAGCTCCTCAATAATAATCAAGGAAAAGATAGAAGGAGAGAATTAAGGAAGATGATTGAGTATTTTAGAAAATACGTGTCATATTAACTAACTTAATTAGCTTTCTTAATTTAATCAAATTAAGTAAATATATTTTATATTATGGATTGGAGGGAGTAATTTTGTCCTCTTTTCACATTGACTTGAGACTCAAGAGTTAGCTTCAAGCCTAAGCTAGCTTTGGTAACTGTTCCAACACTCGCTGAAAAACACAGGACCTCAAGACTTTTAAAATAAATTAACAAAAAAAAAAAACTCAGTTAATTTTCAGCTGATAGTATAGTAGGAAATTTGCTTAGTTCAAGTATATATCAAGGGAAGGGTTTTATTGCATGAAGCTTCCATTGAAAAGACTATGATACTGACATCATTCATAAACTACAACTACTTCATTCTCACTAGGACCAAATATCTGCGACTGGAGTGATAACTCAGCAATATGTATTTGTCGCCGCTGAAAGTTTAAAAGTCGCCGTTGAAAGTCTTTCAGTGGCGACAAAAATTGTTGACTGGAGTGATAACTCAGCAATATGTATTTGTCGCCGCCGAAAGTCTAAAAGTTGCCGTTGAAAGTCTTTCAGTGGCTACAAAAATTGTTGCCGCTGAAGGTGACTTTCAGCGGCAACTTTTCTGTCGCCGCTGAAAGTATAGTTTCAGCGGCAACTTTTGTCACCTTCAGCCGTGACATTTGTGTCACCGCTGAAATGAATTTTTTTTAAAAAAATTTAATTTACAAATGCAATGTGTCTCCTCCCCGTGCTGCCACATGTCGCACCCTTGTAATTCCTCCAAGTGACTCTCCTCCAGTTCGAACCCGTGACCTCAGGGAGCCGATGCCTTCGTGCGCAAGTCTTTGCTAGTTGTGCCGAAATGAACCTGTGTTATATTATTACATATTATTATATATATAATATTATCATGTATATAAACATACATACATATAATTAATTAATTATATACACATAATTAATTATTAATTAAATATAATATTATTAAAAATAATGAAAATTTTAATTAAAACTAAAAAAATATTTATATATTTAAATTAATTTTTTTTAATTAAAATTACTTAATAAATAATAATTTAATATTATAAATATTATTTTTAATATAAAATTATAAATATAATATTAATAACATATATATTATTTTTAAATAAAATAAAATAATAATATCATAAATATTATTTTAGTAGAAAATATTAAATATAATATTAATAAATAATAATATAATTTTAATAATTAAGGTTAAATAGAATTATTAATAATTAATATTTTAATTCTATAAATATTATTTTAATTTTATAAATACTATTTTTGAAAAAAATTAATAAAAAAAATTTGAAATTGACTTTCAACTGTGATTTTTGATAGTAGCCGCTAAAAGTGTTTTAAAAAAATAAAATTTTGAAAAATTTCAAACAAGACTTTCAGCAGCGAAACTAAAGTCGCCACTGAAACACTCTTTTGGCGGCCACAACATAATGTCGCCGCTGAAAGTGTTTTTTAAAAAAAATAAAATTTTGAAAACTTTCAAATAAGACTTTCAGTGGCGACACTAAAGTCGCCACCGAAACACACTTTCGGCGGCGGCGGCAACGCAATGTCGCCGTTGAAAGTCTAACTTTCAGCCGCGACATTAAAAGTCGCCACCAAATGTCACTACTGAAAGTCAATTTTTTTGTAGTGTGACTCTTGACTCATTCTATCTCTAGAATTTCTTTTGGTTTTTTGACCAATTCTCTTGAAATCTTTTTCAAATAAGAGAAGTGACAATATGCTCATGAGATTAATATAAAATGAATAAACAACTTTTAAAATTTCAATAGTATATTCTTATAGCAAGGAAATGGGTAGATTCGGTGCATATACTCCCTGCGGGTAGTCTTTATTAAAAGGCATTTTCTAAAAGAGATGCATAATCATTATTATAAGCCATTTAATTAGATATTAGTTAAACGTTTTCAATATCATCCGTATTTAAAATCATTACCCAGCTATGACATAAAATGTAATACAAATTTGAAAAATTCTCACTCAGATATGGGTGATTAATTTAACTTTATTTGTAAATGAGATAAATTTCTGATTTTACCCGTATTTATCGCTTGAGAGAGCGCTCCCATCCTCAAAAAAGAAAAAAAAAACAAACAACCAAACAAAACAAACCAACAAAAAGAAAAAAAAAAAACAAAATTAAGATAGAGAGAGTGTGTGTGTGTGTTTTTAATTTCATTCCTTTCCTCTCCAAAAGAGGGGGAAGTGTAGCCATATTTTATATGGACTAAAATATTCTCATCTACCTTTCATATTTTCGAAGCATCTCTATTTTTTTAAAAGAAAAAAATTTGCTTAGAAAATATCATAACCTTCTTGCTCATCAAATTCTTCTCTATGCACAAATGTCAAGGGAAAAAATATATTTAAGGATATTTTAAGAATATTAATCACAATTAGAGATAACAAAGTTTTGAAATTTCAAAAAGAAACCATGATCTTTAAAATTTTCTGAAGTTCACATTTTTCTAATTGTTCAATAGACATCCCATACATATGCTTTTAATATTCATCTTTTATATTTTCAACACTTATTTTGGTTAAAGTATACTTTTAGTCATTTAAATTTTACATGAGGTATTTTTGGTCCCTTAACTTTATAAAGTATATTTTGACAATGTTTTAAAAGCTAGACCAGACGTCGAGCTGGAAAGGTCAACAGGTCATGGTTCAAATGGTTGGAATGGTCGAGCAGTTTGATTAGACCGATGATGTAATAATTAAATTTAAAAATATTATATATATTTAGTATAATTTCATAGGAAGTTAATAAGGTCACAAAATGCCATTTAAGGAAGAATATTAAGTCAACCATCAACCTAACAAAATGCACTAACAATAATGATTTCATGACTTGCAAACACTGATGGCTCTTTGATTTGATCGTGTCTTTACGCCTTGGGGTCAAATGCAAAATATTTTTTTTATCCAAGAATTGCAGTACAATGCAACACTCGGATCATCTCATTTGAGGAGCTTTTTATTGAACTACCTAAATAATCTAATTATCATGCAAATGCAATAAAAGCAAGGGGAAATGGGTTTTGGTTTTTGAAATTGATTGAACCATATTTTTATATGATTTTTCATGATTAATTTGAGAATTTTAATGTATTTCCTAGGACATTATTGCATTATTAAGCACTAATTTTGGTTAGGGATAATTGTTTTGAATTAATGGGAATTAAGGGAAAAAATGGTCAAAATTCATTAATTATTATTTTTTATATTGTCCATTGAACTTTTAATACTACTTTGTGCTTAATACTGCATTTCAGGTGTTTGGAAGAAAATTGTAGATCTGGAAGGTCAAATTAATATTTTAAAGATTGGGGAAAATCACAGAAAGGGGCCCTAGATTTTTGTAAAAATTACGAAGAGTGAAGAAAAAGGCTAGAACAAAATACATAAAAGTACCCCAGAATTTTAGAAATTTCAGTCCAGCCCACCAATGTTTCAAAAAGTTTCATCTAAGTCCCTCCAGAGAAGTTTATATATTTTCACTCAGTCCCTGGTCAAAACTTGCGTTTTGACCAGGGTTACTCATCATTTTCTTCTTTAGCAGACCTGACAATGCATGGACATGGGATTCAGACATGGATGACCTGACTGGTTGAGGGATCTGAGATTGGCAGCAGCAAAAGGGACACGGACAGAAGAAGTTGGGGGGTGCCGCAAGGATTGAGAGAAGGGAGAGGAGGAGGAGACTGCAATCACCACCACCTGCGTCTCCTCCTCACCACTGCACTGACAGCCACAGACCCGAGCTGGCATTTGAAGAAGCAGAGGACCCGAGAGCTGGAGAGGATCGGGGAAACTGAACCAGAGGCAAGAGCTGAGAGCTGGAGTCACTGGAGGAAGCTTAAACCGACAACACACTACCACCATCACCGTGTCTTCCCTCCTCTGTTTTCATCTTGTCGGAGCAACATAACCGCCATCGATTTCCTCTGTTTTCACACCACCATCCCCTTCTCCATTTCTTCTTCACCATGCCATTACCTTCACCGTCTCTCATCCTCTGTTCTCAGTTTCCACAATCACAGCATTACACTTCCCTCTTCATCATCATCCTTCTCATTCCTCATTCCCTCTTCATATATTGTTGATCACCATCATTTCACCTCCCACTATAGCCACCTTTGTCTTGCCTCTATACCTTACCTTCTATTCCTCCCATACTTCCTTCTAATTCCCTTCTGCCACCATCATCATCACTCCTTCTATTTTCTCTTCAATGTTTTACAACACCAACTAATTTCTATTTTCAATTTTACACTCAATCATTTCTGTTTTCTTTCAATTTCCATGGCAATTTTAGTTGATTCTTTGATTCAGGCAATGACAGTGGCTACGTGTGACTAAAACTCTTGCTTCTTGGGGATGAAGATTGCTTGAGCTTAATGGACTACAAAGGGGAGTTTTGTTATCATTCCAGTAGTCTAGAATTATATATTTGAATTGTCTAATTTTAGGAATTTTTACATATGTGATTCTGGATTTAGGATTAATGTTAATTGTCTCTTTTGGTTTGATAATTGTAGTTGAGATTGAATTTTACAATGTGAAGATTATATATGTTTGAATTTCTTTGTGGTTGCAATGAGATTATATTAATTAGCGTGTTATTGTCTAGTTAATGTGGTTGATTTGTATCCTTGAGGGGCTGTTTAGCACTCAAATCCAAAAAGGCTCATGTTGCATTATTCAAATTTCAATTGCACATTAAGTGGTTTTTAACAATATCTCAAGAGATAGTAGTTAGCTATGTTTGTAGGAGCTATTATTAATTGGGAATATTGGACTCAAGTGTTATCTTGAGGTTGTTCTAAGACTTAATGAATTCTTAACACCCATAATTTTTTTGAGCAAGGATTGTCACTTCTTCATTACCAAGAGCATTCTTTATTGATATTTTCTACTCCATATCATTGCATTCATTTTTACTCATTTTCCATTTTCATAAGAAAAATACCAAAAATATTAGATTAGCTTTTAATTAACAATTGCATTTTCTTTTAATTATTATTTTCAAAAATCCAAAAATAATTTTCCCCTTATTTTAATTGCATTTGCATGATAATTAGTTTACTTAGGTAGTTCAATAAAAGCTCCTCAAGTGAGACGACCCGAGTGTTGCATTGTACTGCAATTCTTGGTTTAAAAAAATATTTTGCATTTGACCCCAAGGCGTAAAGACACGATAAAATCAGAAATTAATAATTAAAAGAAGGATGCAAATTAATTAAATGCTAAACTATTGTTTTTGGTATTTTTCTTATAAAAATGGGATGGATAAGATTGAATGGAATGGTATGGAGTGGAAAATATCAATAAAGAAAGCTCTTGGTAATGAAAAAATGACAATCCTTGCTTAAAAAGATTATGGGAGTTAAAACTTATTAAGTCTTAAAAAAAAACCCCAGATAACACTTGAGTCCAATATGCCCAATTAATAGTAGCTCCTACAAACATAGCTAACTACTACTTCTTGAGATATTGTTTAAAACCAATTAATGTGCAATTGAAATTGGAATAATACAACATGAATCTTCTTGGATTTGAGTGCTAAACAGCCCCTCAAGGATACAAATCAACCACATTAACTAGACAATAACACGCTAATTAACATAATCTTATTGCAACCATAAAGATATTCAAACATATATAATCTTCACATTGCAAAATTCAATCTCAACTACAATTATCAAACCAAAAGATACAATTAACATTAATCCCAATTCTAGAATCACATATATGAAAATTCCTAAAAATAGGCAATCCAAATATATATAATTATAGACTAATGGAATGATATCAAAACTCCCCTGTGTAGTCCAATAAGCTCAAGCACAAATCTTCACCACCAAGAATCAATGAAAATCATCCTGTCATGATGTTAATTACTCCAATAGCATCTTCAAAACACTAGCAGAGAATAGCAAATAGAGAATCACAATCACAAATATTAGAAAATGGTGTAATCGGTTTTGTTGGGAATGACTGAAGGAAATGGTAGAGCCATGGGCGTTGGTATGGAGGAGGAGGAAAGGAACAGAGGAATGTCGGAGCTGTGAAGAACCGAAGTTGTGGCTGTGGTTGAAGGTGAGAGAGGAAGGACTGACTGTTTCCGGCAGTGGTGTGGTTAAGCTAAATGAAGGTGGTGGTTTTTGTTGGCCTAACGGCCTGTGGTGGTAAAACCGGAGCTAACGGTAGTGAAAAACAGAGCAGAACAACGTTGGTTGAGGTATGAGATTCTGCAATGTCATGCTTGGTCTCTCTCCTTCGGTGGGCTGTGACGGTGGTTTGTTGCTTGGTCTCTTCCCTTCCTTCTCGTTCCAGTTTCCGCAACTCAAGATCAGTACTCTCTTCGCGGCACACCCAGATCTGGTTCAGATCCTCTGGCCCTTGGCTGTGTAACAATGATGGACGGTGGAGGTGATGAAGGGTTGACGGCGATGATGGAAGTGATGGGATCACCGGCAACCAAGGAGGAAGAAAAGAAAAGTGGTTTCGGTGCTGAGCTGCGATCCAGACCTTCCCTCTGTCCAGCGCTCCCTCTGTTTTTTCAATATCACTCTCGGGGTCTCCCATATCCAGAATGCCATGTCCACCAGGTCTCCTGTCTGCCTATCGGGTCTGGAATAGGGGTGGAAACAGGCCAGGCCTTTGCCTTAACAGGCCTCGCCTGTTAAGGCACAAACTGGCCCGAGCCTGGCCTGTGGCCTGTTGGAGGCCAAATTTTAGGCCTGAGCCTGGCCTGTACACAGGCCTGGCTTGGCCTGAAGCCTGTTAAGGAGGCCTGAAGTTTTGAAATTTTTTTAAGCTAACTGACAGGCCTACAGGCCACACTGCAAAACAGGCCAAAAGGCCACAGGCCGAAAACAGGCCTCCTTAAACAGGCCGAAATATACATAAATTAATATCAATGATTCAAAATACATCAAAATACAAGAAAACAAGTGAGGAACACACATTAGAACCAAGATAACTTGTTAGTCACATACTTTTACAGAAGAAATAACATACACTTGTTTGATACACAGAAATAACATACATAATTTGTTGGTGCTTGTTGTTGGACCTCAATAGTATTAGGAGGAACTGAAGTAGACGACATTGTTTCACTCTCAAATGGAGATGACATTAACTACACCTGAAACATTAAAAGTAATGTATTAGTTAAAGTGACAAGAGCAACATAGAGAAGTTCATGAACCAGAAACATATCAGCAAATAAACCAGAACAGCAGAAGCAATCATTTTGAGAATAAACCAGAAATAGACTAGCAAATGAACCAGAAATAGATCATTCGCTTGTATTTTTTGTTTTCTATATTACCATGAAATTAATATATAGATAATTCAATGAAAAATTATGGATCCTCAATTATTTACAGCATAGACCTGATGAATATTTGAGTTCATCTATTAAAAATATATATACATATATAAAAAAGCAAATGGTTGACCTCTAGCCTTCAATTGCTATTGAACACAAATTTCACAGGGGAAAAAGCACATGCTGAAGTGAAAAGGATATGTCATTAGCACAGTTAAAAATTAAGCACACACTACTCTCCAAATTGGTTTATGCGAATTCCAGAAGCAAAAAGAGAAAACTAACACTGTTGGACAGCAAGCATGTGTGGACAAACAAATCAATGCATAGAATGAGGCATCATTTATCATATAAAAGAAATAAATCCTTAAGATATTCACTAGCACTTACCATCTTAGCGCCTGCAAGGCATGATGATGTGTAATAATTTTCTTGAATATCCCCAATTGATATATTTTAATTTTAGTCAAATGACTCAAGGAGCAGATAATAAATGGAAAATAAAACATATTTAGTGCAACAAACAGTTTATTCAGCCATCACATTTTGATAACAGCACCATATCCAATAAAAATAGAGAATAAAAGGCATTTCTAATAGCTTCCCCAGGGCTGCCAAAAGATTTCAATTCTCCATGAAAAGCGCACAGAGCATATACCTCAACAATATGCTGTCTCTCTTGGCGATTTATATATGTATCCACGTATGGTCACAAACCAAGAAGTTGGGGTTTTAAATCAGAGCATCAGTTCAACTATTCCAATGGAAAGGAAATTAGGGTGTTAAATCAATAACTGAATAACTGAAATAACCTTCCAATGGAAAGGGTTTTAAATCAGAGGATTAGTTCAGATAAACATGTTTCATTTGAAAGACTTTAAATCTGAAAATTAATTTTTAGATTAACTTGTAAGCCAATTTGCCCTAAAAAGAAACCTCTAAACCAATAATCATTTAGACTGTCTTAGCAATATCTGAGAAAATGCAAATCAACTATTCCTATTGTTGCAGAGTTGGAAATATCAAAAGTGTTTGGTGTAAATAAACAAGTTGGAAAGCAATAGCTCACACTCTCAATGTCCTTACTGAACATACACAGATACACTTATAGAAGAATCACAAAATCGAAAAGGAACCAGAAATGAACCAGCAAATGAACCAAAAACAGATGAGCAATTCGCAGATTCTAGAAATCCACCTAAAAAAAAACCAAAAATCTGTATCCTTACTTAACGAATCAGAATAGCAGAAGTCAACTGAAACAGAGGCCACAAGACGACGGAGAGACGAGGGATTGACGATGACGGAGACAGGACAGCCGTGCGCTTGTGCTAGATGCGACGCCGTGCGCCTGTGCGATGCCAAATGGAGTCAGAGAGAGGACAGGCTGTGCGAGATGCGATGTCGGAAAGAGGAGAGTTGTGGTGCCGCCGCCCGCCAGTGCCGTTGTGGAGCTGAGGAGTGAGGAGGACAAATGGACGAGAATGGAGAAATGAAGATGAAGAATAGGGTTAGCACAAGAATTCTGACCGAAATTCAAAGAAACAATTAAAGAAATGTAATTTCCCCACCTTTTAATTTTTTTTTAAAAATATTTAATAGGCCGGCCTGACAGGCCTGTTAAGCCTTGTCCTGGCCTATTAAGTTAAACAGGCTATTTTTTTTGCCTTGACCTGGCCTTTTAGCCTGACAGGCCAGGCCTGAACAGGCCCATCATAGGCCAGGCCACAGGCCCCTGACAGGCCGCCTGGCCTGTTTCCACCCCTAGTCTGGAATCAGAAGAAGAAAGGGAATAGTAACCCTGGTCAAAACGCAAGTTTTGACCAGGGACTTCAGTGAAAAGACGAAAACTTCTCTGGAGGAGGGACTTAGATGAAACTTTTTGAAACATTGATGGGCTGAACTGAAATTTCTGAAATTCTGAAATTCTAGGGTACTTATATGTATTTTTTTCTGGCCTTTTTCCTTCACTCTTTGTAATTTTTACAAAATTCTTGGGCCCTTTTCTGTGATTTTACCCAAGCTTCAAAATATTAATTCTGGCCCTCCAGATCTCAAAATTTCTTCCTTCACACCTACAATGCAAGTTTAAGCTCAAGTAGTATCAAAAGTTTAAGGGACAATTGTATAAAAACATAATTAATAAATTTTGACCATTTTGCCTCTAATTGCCATTAATTCAAAACAACTGTCCCTAACTAAAATTAGTGCTTAATAATGCGATAATGTCCCAGGAAATACATTAAAAATCCCAATTTAATTATAAAATATTATATAAAAATATTGTTAATCACTCTTGATTGATTCAAGCATGAGTTTTTTGAAAGGCATTTGGACAATAAATATCATCATTTTTTCGAGGAAATGACTCAAAATCAAGACCTTGAACTCCAATACCAGAGTTTTCAATTCCATCGTTAGCTTGAATATAAACCTCATTGCCTTATTCTTTAAAAGCATCTTTATAAAATAATATGCAACAAGCCAAATTATTAAAATTAGTAACATAGAATATAAATAAAAAAAGTAACATGTCTAAAGTTTAAAATATCTAACCTTCATTATTGATGGTAGTTTTTGTTATGGGTAGTGTAGTATCATCATAAATGATGTTTTGTTCTAACTCTTCGGCACAAAGTGTTGAAAGTGTGAAGAGCCATATCGTGGAGCTATCAAATAAAACTAAACTAAATGCAATATAGGGCAACTAACCTAAGTTGATCTCTATGTGGAGCCTATATTTAGTTCCTAAGTAATCTAGTGTAAATAACAAATTAACCAAAGAGTATGAGATGTGAGTTTCATCTATCTAATTAAACCAAAGAACTACTTGTTTTTGAATTTTTTAATGTATAAAGTGAGTGAGTGGGTGTAAATGCAAGAGATAAATGTCCTAGGTGAATGAGTCCTCTAACCATCCTTGTCCAATTTTAATTCTAAATTCTTCTCTTAACTAAGCACAAGGACTAGCAAGAACCCTTGCTAATCAATACTCTTAACTTCTCAATTATATCTAAACTTAGACTCAATTATCAATTAGGAGTATCTTAAGTACTTAGCTCATGCTAAATTCATAAGAGATCCTCTCTACCACCAATTAATTCCTAGAAACCTAGCAAACAATTGATTTCAAGAGAATGGAGTAAAAAAATTGAATAAGAAAAGAGTGCTATAGTCCAATTACAATCCATGAGTATAAATCTAGCACAAGTATCATCATCCAGATTACATCAACCGATTAAATCCTCAACCATATACACAAATCATAAACTCTAGCAACCTAGAATCATAATCTGCATATACCTAAAGTGGAAGATGAAATTAAGATACAAAGAACTCCCCTAGTTGCTCAAGGACTCAGGTTAGCTTCACCATCACCATCTAACGAAAGAGTCTAGCCTCTCATGATTCGAGAATCAACTCCTCTGGACCTCTGGACTGTCATGTTCATTGCAGATGCGAGAAAATAGAGAAAGGAGGGAGTTAATCGATGGAAAGTGGAAGGAGAAGGAGAGACGGTGGTGGGTGGGAGTGGATAGAAACGGAATGGAGAAAATGAGAGTGAATCGAAGAAAGCCCCCTTCAGCCTGAGATGAACCAGTGCTCAAAATGTGATATCCTTCCCTCCAGAAAGCTATCGCAATTTTAGATCTCAATTTCTAGTCCAAGGGCGTGTTTGGAAACTAATAATAATGTGAGGGATCTTAAGGCCAAGAATAGGTCATTAATTCAAGCCACCAAATAATGCCTAACTCCTTTCTTATGCCTATTAAAATCAGGAAATTGGGAAATAAAATCTGCACATGTGCTCTCCTTTAATTCCATCTTTGTCCTCTATTAAGCTCCAATGTACCATGTCATCACCTACATAAATGAGATGCAAAAAGGTAATATCATAGGTTCACAATTAAAGAATAATGGAAATAACAAATATTACTTAAATTATATCAATTTAGCCACTTTAATTCCCAAATCACCTTTGTACTCAAATCTCACATTAATACCTAATTATGTCCAAAAATAGTTAATCAAATCCCCCAAAAGCCTAAGATTAATCACTAAAAGATATATGGATATTTAGCTCTATCAAAGTGGACGAAAATCAACTTCTTCCATTATCCAACATTTAATCTTATCAATACTTTCATAATCAATGGGGTCAAATTTTTTTTTTTGTTAACAACTCTAAAAAAACACATGAAAACAAAATATTAATATTATTATTAGAAGTCATTTAATTAATTTTTTTACCAATACAAAATTAAGTAAAGTGTAAATTTTAAAGTGAAAAGCTTAAGAAAAAAATTTGCAGCATCAAATTTAAAAAAAAAGTTCCAGCACATTTTTTTTGGCATGTTTATTGGGCCGGACAGTTCTTGAAAAGCCGTTCCGGGTTCCGGCCCAAAAAGGGTTGGCGGCCCAAATATGGATGAACAATAGCCCAAAACAGCCCCCCCAGAAAAAGGGTCCAATGCACATGTCCGCTCGCCTCTGTGACCAACCGACGGTCCAGTCCTGGTCTCAAATCCTTATATTTTGGATCTTATATTTCTAACACCGTTAATGTTGCTAACAAAAAATGTTGGCGTAACAAAATCAAGTAATGACTATATAGCTAAGAAAGCATATTTAAGTTTTAATTTTTTATTATAATATATTTAGATTATTAAACTAAAATAAACCAAAAAATCACTGCAAATGAAATTGAGACGTTTCTATTTAGATTATTAAATTAAAAGTTTTCAATACAATCAAGTTTTTGATATTGACCACTTCACTAGGTTTTTAGATATTTTTCAATTTATAAATATTTTAAATTTAAGATTAATAGTATTTAATTATACAGTTATAACTTGAAATTGTGGCATGAGCGTTTTCCGTTAGTAATATTAACGGTGTTAGAATTTTATGATCAAAAGTATACTTTATAAAGTTAAGGGACAGAAAGTATACCTCATATAAACTTAAAGGATTAAAAGTATGCTTTATCCACTTATTTTTTATTTTTTAGTATTTTAAAATATGAAAGATACGTATTACAAACATCCTGGCTAGTAGGCTACTGAAAAATTAAAAAATTGAGCATTGAAAATTCTAATTAAAGATGGTAGAGAAATATTAAAAATATGGAATGAATGCTTAACAAATTAACTCAAAAAAAAATTAAATCCATCCAAGGACAATGATCTTTTTTATTTAAAGTTCAAAATTTTATGGCTCTTAACTGTAATAAAAAATTTTAGAAGACCCTTAAATGTCATTTTTCAGTATGTTTGTATGAATGCTACCATTTTTTGTTTTGGCCAGTGATGTGATTGCTACCATTTCAACAATAGAACTTGACCTGAAAAATATTGGAAAGAACAAAAAAATATAAATAACATGATTTGGACCACCTAATTCCATCATCATATAAAACAATTCGAATAGAATATCGATCTGTTCAATTCATGGGAACATGCTGATGATATTCATCTCTGCCGACTATATAAATGAAGTTAATTTACTTCACGAACTCAAACTAGCCATCTTTTTACTTTCTTCATTATATCTTGCCACATATATATAGATATGGCCATCCTAAATTACTATTATGTCTGCCTTCTAATAATTACTTGTGTTGTGTTGTTGTTAACAGTTCAGATTAGAGCAAGCGATGATAATGTTGCTGCAGGTTCATTCCCAGGAGGCAAGAGGTTGATAATTGGAGTACCCAAGAAACCAGCCAATGACTTTGTCCAATTTGTGGATTTACAACTCAATTCAAGTAATAAGATTCAAGTGGTCAACGTTACGGGCTATTCCATTGATGTCTTCTATGCTGTAATATCTTCCCTTAAGTGTTTTAATCACAATATTTCTTTTGAGTTTAGAGCTTTTGTAGATGAATATGGAAACAGTGCTGGGGATTACACGCACTCGTCTATCAGATTTTCGAAAGAAAGGTTAGAATCTACTGAAATATTCCCCTTTTAGTCGCTTCGAGGTTATTAAGAATAAAACCAAATTAATATAATATAGTGCACAACTTAGATCGTTTCACTTTAAGGAGCTGATTATGAAACTAATTTCTAGTAAACTAAATAATTATAATGCAAAATTAACAAGGGTAAACATGATTGATTGATTTTTCAAAACGAATGCAATTAAAATAGATATTTTTTTGTTTTGGATTTTCAAATAATGAGGAATGGAAATTGGTTAAAAATGCAAGTGATGAAGATGCTCTTTGAAATGATTTTCAATGATTATCCTTGCTCAATTAAGATATTAGAGGAGTTAATACACTAAGCTTCTAATATTCTAAACCTCATTAACCAATGAGTCTAGCATCACAAGAGAGGGACCCTTACTCTTGAAATGCTATTAAGCCCTCTTAGTATCATGAGTTTCTCTAAGTTTTTTAAAATACCAAACCTCAATTACCATTGAATCTAATGTTTAAACTCATGAACCAATTTATTTAAGCATTATTAAAACCCTTTAGAGAGTGACTATGAAATAAGTAATGCATTTAGGTTCAACTACAATTTCAATTCAATTAAATTATTCAACAAAACTATGTTAAATAGATAGAAAGCAATAGAATCATAGGAAACATATATATAACCATATATATTGAAGAGTACAAATCCTTATTACAAATCCAAAATCACAACAAACTTAATCCATAAAAATAAACATTACTAAAATCATAATCTCAATATATAAATGAATTCCTAAACCTAAGAAATCATAAATATAATGAGCTATGATTAATTTCAACTTTTTTTTGAAGCACATGTGAGCTCAAACCATCTCCAATTCACTCCAAGAACACAAAATTGCCTAGCCACTAACTTCACCAAACAGAACCGCATTCTAATTCAAACACCCAGCCATAAAATCACAGAGTAAATTAATCAATTAACACTAAATCAATTTAATTCAGGGGCTGGATTTGAAACAAACAAAGCAGAGAGTGCCACGGTCTGGACTGAATTGATGGCTGAATATGAACCCAGAAAAATTCAGATGAGCCACGGCTTGTGGTAATGTCAGAACAGAGGAAGCGTCGGTGTGGAAGAATGAAGCATGGAGGTGGACGGTGGTGAGGTGTATAGTTGGAGAAATGAAGCTTGCCTACGCTCAACTCCTGCTCCTAGCTTTCGGCTCTTCAGCTCTTCCTCCCAGCTCGTGGCAGCTCTTCTCGGGATGGAAGTGGACGGTGGCGAAGAAGGACGGTGAAGGTGAAGAGATGATGAAGATCCGATTCAGTCCAGAAGCTCTGTTCCTCCTTGATCCTTACGACCAGCTCCCTCTCTGTTGAAGTTCTAATATGAAGCTCTCTCCTCTGAATCTGAACCACTCGCCGGCGACGGAAAAGATTGAGAAAGAAGTGAAGGTCGCCGGCGAGGATAATGTGAACATTCCAAGAAGAAGAAAATGAAGATACTCGTCAGTGGTTCTCGCGGCGCTCGCTCTGTTTTGTGTAAGCTCTCCAATAAATCTATCTCCAGCGTCCTCACCTCTCAGCTTCCGTGTCTGACCTAGTGCATTAAAACGCTGTGTTTCAATTGGACTAAGCTGGAATTTCTCAAATTCGTAGGACCAATCTGGAAGTTTTCAAATTCGAGTCCCAAACTGCCATTTTCATTTTTAATCCTATTTTCCAAGTACTTACAATTGAAAATAATTAACCCAATTTCAAATCTTATTAAAAAATAAATGATTAAGAGTAATTACAATTTTTATGACAATTTTACCCTTTTTAATCCTAATTTAATCTATTTACTCTTAATCTCAATTTTTCTTAAGAAAGATATTTTGGACTCAATAATTATAAGAAAATCCCCAATTAAAGTATAAAAATATATAATAAAAATAGGGATTTATCATCTACACAAGCTTCTTTTCACATATATATTTGTGTGTGTGTGTGTGTTAGTGCTCATATGATCTGTTGGATCCTGTCAACTGTGTACTACTGCTGAAATCAAGAGAAATCAGCAAGCTACAAAGAAAAGATCGGTCTCTATCACCTCTATTCTTTATTTACTTCAACAGTGATACAATTTGCTGGATTTGTTTACTTGTTCAAATGTTCTGGCTTATATATATACATAGTTGCTTAGAAATAATATCAAGTCATTAAAAAAGATTTTGAGCTGGGCCCGCCGTCTGTGATTGATGATAATGTAGGGCTTGTTTTAGATAGTGATGGGAAGCCTCAAAAGTAAGTTGAGACCAAAAAAAAAAAAAAAAAGGCAGTTGGATGAACAAAATGATGTTTGACATAGTCTTAGGGCAACTAATTTTTTGCCCAAAAGTTATTTTAAAATTGAAATAACTTTTTTTTTTTTTACTTTAACCTTTTGACTCTTCTTTAGATTTTTTTTTTTTATACTTTCAACCAACATTTAGATACGGGGTTTGTGGCTTTCCTTCCCAATAGAAGTGTCTCATTTGGGACTTAAACTCGAGATCCAAGCCCTGCTAGACTAACTCTATTTTGGTGACTTTTCTTTAGATTTAAAGCTTCCGAAACTAACTTTTTAATATATTATTCAAAAAAAGTTATGTTAAATTGATTTTTTTTTTTTTTACAAAGCCTACCCAAACATAAATTATTTTAGATTAATTAACGTTTATCCCAACTTTAATTCACAAAAGTCAGTTGAAATAAAAATCATTTTTGCCAACGTTAAACCAAGCAAACCCATAATTAATATTCTTCAGTTTACAATAGTCAGTTTTAATAAAAATCATTTTTGCCAACGTTAAATCAAGCAAGCCCATAATTAATATTCTTGCTTAAACTCCAACTCGCATTGTGCGGTTTAACTTATTGCCCTCGTGTTTTTCTAGAATTACCATTTCTTCTCCAACAAGGTGTTTTGAACTTGTGATAAAATTGAAAGGACATGAAAAAGTCTTGGCCCTCAATTCATCTCAGTTTAGGAAGAGAATCTAACGGAAGATTTTTATAATAATAAGACTTGCAGAAACAGTGTGTGCATTTTCTGATTTTATTCTTCATGCTATTTGTATCCATGACAAATACTTCACATACACATATTGAAGACGTTAGTTAACTTGAACATATAATGAACAGTATGATGCTGTGGTGGGAGATTTGGCTATTGTGGCAAATCGTTCCAACTACGTAGATTATACATTACCATATAGACCAGGGGAGATGGGGCCCTAAAGCATACAATTTTGAGATCAAAACGCTGGGATGTTATATGATTCATTAAATTAATAAAATATTATGCAATTCAAAAGAAACATTCTTGTTGTCAACAATTATTGGTTTGGTTGGCTAGTAAGGATATGAGGCAAAAGCTCAAATCGTGATGTCAATACGAAGATCTTATTTATGGGTAATTATTAAGTTCATTTGAAAAAAATTTTTTAAGAAAAATCAAGATTAACTATCTATAAGTTATAAATAGTGTAACACAAAAAATGTGTCAAATTCCTTTACTATTTGCAGGAGAATTAGTGGCCAAAGCAAGTTCTAGGTTTGTGTTGGTGTTATGGTTGATACTAGCATTTGTGCTCATGCAAAGTTACACAGCATGCTTATCATCGATCTTGACAGTTCATCAATTGCAACCTTCTTACCCTAACGAGAATGATGTTATAAATGATCCCAACATTAACAGTGGATACCCTGTTGTCTCATTCATAAGAGGCGTACTCATCAATAACTTGAAGATTGATAGTTCGAGGTTGAAGAGCTACTCCACTGTTAAAGAGTGTAAGGAGGCTATGGACAAAGGAAGCCATGGAGGTGGTGTCGATGCTATTTTTAATGAAGTTTCCTACTTTAAGATCTTTCTCAAGCAATATGGTTTTAATAATTATGCCTTGATCCAAACCAAGCACCGCAATGATGGACATGGTTTTGTGAGTATAGAATTTCCCTCTCTATGTGTCGGATTTAGATTTTGTGTTTGTTGTAGATTAGCATATATAATAGGGTTCCCACCTAAATCAATAGTACCCCCTTATTATAAGATTCTAATTTTTGAATTTGTCCATTTCAAATATTAATATCTTTCATTCCCAAAATTAATCAATTAAGAGCAATCACAAAAATATAACGTTTTTGCCCTTTTTAACTCTATTTTCGTGAAATCATTATTAATCCTAATTAATCACAATAAATGCATTTTAAGCACAATGCCCGTAAATAAGATGTGAAAATATATGATAAAATAGGGCTTTGTCACCAAGCACCGCAATATTGGGCATGGTTTTGACAGTATTTAATTTCCCTCTCTATTTTTGTGTTGGATTTAAGATTTCTTCTTGCTGTTGTAGAGTAGCATACAATAGTGTTCCCACCTAAATCAATAGTAGATATGGATTGAATATGAGGAATAATTATATTTTTTAAATTGTAAATAATACTCATCTTGTCCTTAGTGTAAAACCTATTTATCCACTTTAGAGAGAATAAGAAAGCGTAATAAATTATTTAGTATAACATATGTGATATGATTTTTCTGAAATATTTTTGTGTATTATTACGTTACATACCAATTTATAAGTTAGGTAAATTAATTTGTTGGAAAAAAATGATAAATATAAGAGATAAAATGAAAAAAATATCTTAAATTTATAACCAAAATTCACCCTCAAAATAGGTCTTATATCTAGAATCAGGAGAGTACTAACTTATAAACTTTATATGATTTTTTCAGGCATTCCCGAAAGGCTCCAACTTAACATCTTACTTTTCTAGAGCCAAGTGAGAGTGAAGAAATGGACCGAATTGAACAGAAATACTTTGGAAGCAGTGACGATATGATGAAGGTCAATACCTATCTTCTAATGCATCATCAGACAATAATAATGCAAGTGCTAACCTTAGTGCTTATAGCTTTGCAGGTCTATTTATGGTAATTGGCTTTACTAGTTTCTGAAAGTCGTGTTTGGGGAAAACCTATTAAACTAGCAAAAACTTGTTGCCAACAATTGTTGAGTCGGAGTTTTAAAAGAACTAGCTCCATAATTCGAAGGTTCTACGATTAGACCAGAGGAAGTATTGTTGAAGAAGCTGGTTTTGCATTTATGAAGTATTGCAGTAATATTGTACTCTATGTATATATAGGAAGATAGATCACTTTCCAGCGTGGATACGAATCATTGCCTATGTAGATGGATAGTGATGACAGAATATTATCTCCACTGTTTGAACTTTGAAGCCTGTTAATTAGAGTAAAAAGTAATATTCAAGTTTGTTTTTAGAATTTTGCTAATCTTGAATGATTTGTTTACCTTCGTTAAAGTGATGTGTCTTGCCTTTAAATTTACTGAAAGTAACTGTATATGTATGTATGTATGTATGGCTAGAGAGAGAGAGAGAGCGCGCGCATATATAATGCCTTTAATCATTCATGAAGAGGAAAAAAATGTCTAATGTAATTGACTGTTACGATGTTTTATGAAACTTGAAAGTTGAGTAATTACAGCACATAATTAGAGACTTAAAATGACTATTGTTCTTAATATGGCAAAAAAAACAAAACTATTCTGTTGGTCAAAATTAATGAACTCAGAGCGTTTACAAATTAAATTTCACCTAGGCGCGCAAACACAGATTTATGTTTTCCAAGTTTCACATAATTAATTCCATTAGGTCTTGTAGCGCAATGACATCAAGTTCTTAAATTATTCTTAAACGTGAGGTTGTGAGTTCGAACATTGTTAAGCCATTCGTTCTCTGTTATCATCCAGAGTAAGCGCTGCTCATTGATATGATACGAAGAATTTCTCTGCATTCAAGTTCAATTATAATAGGATTCAGAGTCTAATTATGATATGATATTGTTGATGACAATAGCATGAGATATCAGCTCAAGTTCTTAATTAATGGCTATCCAGGATTAATGACCCAGAAAAGTTTATTTCTTCTTTTAATTAGCTTCATCAAAATTGTCGGCATTCATAATAAAGTAGAGTATAAATTTAGTTCTTCTTTCAAAGTCATCTTAAGTCTTGACTCATTCTATATCTCTAGGATTCTTTTCTCTTCAAATCTTTTACAAAGAAGTAAGACAAATGAGAATATGCTCATGAGACTAATACACACACACACACACACACACACACACACACACACACACATATCATGTGTTAATAATTTTGAAAACTGATTTTAATTAAAATTCTATTTATAAGAAAAATACCAAGTTGACTGATATAATGGTTTTATTCAAAAGACACATACCAAACAAAGCTTTTGTGTCAAGTTAAAAAAAAGACAAAGTTTCTGTGCTTTTCAAAACTCTTTTCACTAATTACGGTGTTTGAAAAATATAGAATAAATTTAAAGTAGTTTTTTTACTCTTTGCAGGATGAAAAAGCAAGAGTTTATTTTTATTGATTTAAAAACAAAGCTAACGTCGAAGGTACGATAGATCAGATAGGATCGCATGTAATTTTTTAAAAAATTCGAATTGATTGAGAGAGAGAGAGAGAGAGAGAGAGAGAGAGAGAGAGAGAGTAAAGTTAATTAAATTGGTTTAATTTATAACATTGGATTAAGAATGGTTACATACGTTACGCTTCCCAATTCCCATAACTGCAACGAAGCTTCCATTGATCATGTCCAAAAGAGAAAACGAAGCTTCCATTGAAATAACAATAATATTAAATGATACTAGTACTAACATGCACTCTTCTCCGTCGTTTTCATATATAATTAAGTTCCAATTAATTAATTTAAAAAATGTAATTAAAATTCATTACTTTTAACAAAATTCAGAATCACTCTAACTAGAAGTCAGCAGTTACAGTTGTTGGATTAATTAGTTAATAAATTTTATACTTAGTTAAATATATTTTAAATAAAAGAATTAATACGGTAAACAAAACATAGTATATACTAGTATGAAAAAGCAGGTTGAATACTAACGAGAAGCGCGCGCGCGCGCATATATATATAGACACACATGCTATCGACTGCGTGGGCCGGCGTCCCAAATCAAGAACCTTGTCTACTTCTCGTTTGTTTATCTCATTTGTTTTTTATTAAAAAGAAAATAAATACTCGTATGAGGGGAGAATAGAAGGGTACTCCCATATCCCCATATAGTTCAGAGGGAGGGAGGGAGATTTTAAGTTTATTTCTTTCTTGTCCAAAAGTGGAGGTTATGGATTCAATCCCACGTGTAACCTCGTAGTGTTTGTACAACCCATTTAATTTTACAAAAAAAGGAGGAGGACAAAAATATCCTCATCAATCTTTTATATTCTTGAAGTGTCCTTATTAATTGGTAAAAACTTAGAAATTTAAGTACTCCCCGTGAATGTTAATTATAATTAAAGATAATATAATTTTGAAATTTCAAAAAGGAACCATGGTATTTGGTTGAAATTAAAATTTTCTTAAGTCAAGTTTTTTAATTAATACTTATCTTCCATATTTTTAATACTTGATGGTATCCTTATTTCACTACAAAAAAAACGTGATTTAGTAGCGGTTAAAAATGAGTATTAGTAGCGGTTCCAACCGCTACAAACTAAGTTAGTAGCGGTTATTTAAACCGCTACGAAATCGTACGTTGCAAGCCGTTTTGTAGCGGTTATTTAAAACCGCTACTCAATGAACAATAACCGCTACATATTTTGTAGCGGTTCATTTAAACCGCTAGAACACCCAGAGATATTTGTAGCGGTTATATAACCGCTACAAATATAAAAAATTATATTGAGAGCTAAAAAATTTTTTTTATTTTGTAGCGGTTTTCCAAAACCGCTACTAATTTTGAATCTCATGAAATTACTAGCGGTTTTAGAAAACCGCTACAAATTTTGAATTTCATGAAATTAGTAGCGGTTTTGGAAAACCGCTACAAATTTTGAATTTCATGAAATTAGTAGCGGTTTTGGAAAACCGCTACTAATTTCATGAAATTCAAATTTAGCGCCAAAAAATTTAAAAAGGCGCGTTATTTAGTAGCGGTTTAATAACCGCTACAAATATTTAAATTTTTTTTTAACAATACAATAATATTTTTCTGTTTTTTCAATATTATATTAAATAATTTATTTTCAATACTTTAACTATTAAAAAATAAAAAGGAAAAATGTAATTGAATAGGATTAGTATAAAATTTATATTAATAATATTATTAAGGATAGGTATGTAATAAGGAATTATTATGTTTTATAATGTAATTTAATTGTGTATGAAAAATAGATGAAAATGAGATACAGTTATGATATATCTAGAAAAAAAGATGATTAGAATAAATTTTATAGAAAGGAAAGAAGTATTCTAAAAAAATATAAAAATCATGTTACCATATTTGATAAAATTATTCCGCTCCTCTACTCATACGAAAGAAGTTGTGAATGAGAGGAAATGAAAGAAAGGTAAGGTGAAAAGAAATTAGAGAGTGTTTGAAATGAGTTGTAGTAAGGGTATTTATAGGGATCCTCGCACTATTTGTAGCGGTTAATGTAGCGGTTATTAATTAGTAGCGGTTATGCATATTTTTGTAGCGGTTTATTATTCGTAGTGCTATTTGTAGCGGTTAATGTAGCGGTTATTATTTAGTAGCGGTTATTTATTAATTAGTAGCGGTTAAAAAACCGCTACTAATATTATTTTAATTTTTTTTTAAATTTTTTTTTTACATTTTATTTTTAGAAATTTTTTGCATTTTTTAAATTTGATCACTCATCGTCGCCATCCCTAATATTTTTCTAATTAGTAGCGGTTATTAAAATAACCGCTACTCTAACCGCTACAAATTTAATTATTTGTAGCGGTTTTACAATAACCGCTACAAATGTTCACAACGTTTGAAATTCTGTAGCGGTTATTGCTTAGAACCGCTACAAATGTCTGGACTCTTTAAATTCTGTAGCGGTTATAGGGGCAATAACCGCTACAAACGTATGACCTTTGGTATTTTGTAGCGGTTATTGTCCCTACAACCGCTACAAAATCCTGTGTTGGTATTTTGTAGCGGTTTTTGTGCATTAATTGCTACAAAATAACCGCTACAAGATTTGGCGGGAATTTCGCGCCAAATTTGTAGCGGTTGTTTTTAGTAAACCGCTACAAATAATCTTGCCGCTACAAATTTGTAGCGGTTTAGGTAAGAACCGCTACAAATACCATAATTTGTAGCGGTTTAATATAACCGCTACAATTCCACCGCTACAAAATACCTTTTTTTTTGTAGTGTTTTTAATACTCATCTTTAGCATTTTCAATACTTAGTTTTTCAAATTTTTAAATAGTCACTTTATATGTTTTCAATACTCATCTTCAATTTTATATATTTTCAACATTTAACTTTTACTTTTTTTCCAATACTAAAAAAATGAAAGATGAGTAAAAGTATCTAAAATAACTTAAACTTAGTACTAAAATCCTAACGATCACTACAAAAAAAATCACTTTCAGCGGCGACTTTTAATGTCACCGCTGAAAGTGAGACTTTCAGCGGCGACTTTTAATGTCGCCGCTGAAGGTGTCACTTTCAGCGGCGACACTTTTGTCACCGCTGAAAGTCAGACTTTCAGCGGCGACATTGTTTTGCCGCCGCTGAAAGTGTTTTTTGAAAATTAAAAAAAAAAATTAAAACACTTTCAGCGGCGACTTTAATGTCGCCGCTGAAAGTCTTTTTTGAAAATTTAAAAAAAAAAAAAATTTTAAAACACTTTCAGCGGCGACTGTTAAAAGTCGCCGCTGAAAGTGAGTTTCAGCGGCGACTTTAGTGTCACCGCTGAAAGTATTTTTTGAAAATTAAAAAAAAAAATTTTAAAACACTTTCAGCGGCGACTATTAAAAGTCGCCGCTGAAAGTGAGTTTCAGCAGCCACTTTAGTGTCGCCGCTGAAAGTATTTTTTGAAAATTAAAAAAAAAAATTTAAAACACTTTCAGCGGAGACTATTAAAAGTCGCCGCTGAAAGTGAGTTTCAGCCGCGACTTTAGTGTCGCCGCTGAAAGTCTTTTTCATATTTTTTTATTAATATTTTTTTAAAAAAATATTTATAAAATTTAACTATTAATTATTAAATAATTCTATTTAACCTTAATTATTAAAATTATATTAATATTTATTAATATTATATCTAAATTTTTTATTAAAAATAATATTTATCATATTAAATTATTATTTATTAAGTAATTTTAATTAAAAAATTTTTAAATTTAAATATATCAATATTTTTTTTCGTTTTAATTTAATTTTCCATTACTTTTAATAATATTATATTTAATTAATAATTAATTATATGTATATAATTAATTAATTATATGTATGTATGTTTATATATATATATATGATAATATTATATATATAATAATATGTAATAATATGACATAGGTTCATTTCGGCACAACTGGTAGAGACTCGCGTGCTAAGGCATCGGCTCTCTGAGGTCGCGGGTTTGAACTGGAGGAGAGTCACATGGAGGAATTATGAGGAGGCGACACGTGGCAGCACAACGAGGCAACATGTGGCAGCACGAGGAGGTGACACATGGCAGCACGGGGAAGCGACACATGGTATCACGGGGAGGAGACACGTGGCAATTATAAATTAAATTTTAAAAAAAAAATTCGAATTTTTTTAATAAAAAAAATTAATTTTTTGAATTTTTTTTTTAAAAAAATTAACACTTCAGCGGCGACTATTAAAAGTCGCCGCTCGCTGCTAAAAGTCACCTTTAGCGGCAACAAAAGTCGCCGCTGAAAGTATACTTTAGCGGCGATAAAAATTGTCGCCGCTAAAACTTTCAGCGACAGTCGCATAGAATGTCGCCGCTGAAAGTCTTTCAGCGGCGACTTTTAGACTTTCAGCGGCGACAAAGTCTTTTTTTTTGTAGTGGATAGATACTAATAATATAAAAGATGAATACTGAAAATCATATGGAAGATGAGTATAAGTTATTCAAAAAAATTGTAATTCCTTTGAAAGACCAAGGACTTTTTTTTTTTAATTTCAAAATTTTATAATTCTTAAATGTAATTAATATTCTTAAAGGGCTCTTCAATGTCATTCTCCCAAATGTATATGATTGATACAATTTTAACCATGCATAGAAATTGAGTCGAAAATACGGGTATGAATAAAAATATAAATAATATGATTTGGACCACCTAAATCCATCATATAAAACAAATTAGAATAGAATCTATGTTCAATTCCTGAGAACAATACTATATACTTTTCTATTACAATAAATGAATGCAACTAATTGATTTGACTGTATCTTTGCGGCTTGGGGTCAAATACAAGATTTTTAATCCAAGAATTGCAGTATAATGTAATACTCGGGTCGTCTCTCTTTTCTCAAGGAGCCTTTAATTGAATCCTAGGTAATACTAAATGTCATGCAAAAGCAAATTCAATAAAACAAGGGAAAATTGATTTTTGGGTTTTTCTTGTTAAAAAAATAAAAATAAATAAATAAAAAAAATACAATTTAATTAAATATATAAATAAACATACCACTCAAATTAATTTAAATCATAGGCAAAGTATATATATAAATCCCACAATACAAATTTAATCACACATTGTTCCAACAATAATCAAACAAAATATTTGAATAAGAAAAATAAAAACAATAACTCCCCTGATTCAGATTCCACGTGCATGCATGAACAAAGATATGCCATTGATGATGTCAGCATGCATATTGGTGATGTCAGCATACATATTGATATATGAGGCACACAGTTTCGCGTTTTTCCTTCTCACGTTCTCTTCTTCTCGATACTGAACTGTTTCTTCCTTCTCGTTTTCTAGTGGAGTTGCTTGATGGTGGTGAGACAAGGAAGACCGACGGTGGTGCTTGAAAGTGAGAGAGCGAAGAAGCGTCGCCGGAAATGGGGGCCGGAAATTGCAGAACTTCGCCGGAAAATTGGAAACCACACGGAAGTCACAGAAAAACTGATGGAAAATGATGATACGGTATTTGCATGATGAAAGGACGATGGTAGGAAGAAAATAAGACACAACGGAGGAGAAAATGGTTCACAAGAAATCAAGCTTCGCCGGAAGTGGGGGCCGAAAAACTAGAATAGTTCGCCGGAAAATGCAAAACTTGCTAAACTATCATAGAGAGGAGATGAGGGTGCTGCACTTGTAGTTTTCGATGGCTTTTGGTGGAGAAAACCGAAGGTGATGGTGGTTGGGATGAAGGTGCTGCTGGACTGTGAACAAGATGATGGTGTGGTGATGAAAATGAAGAACGTGGTGGTAAGGAAGGTGCCGAGCTAGTAAAGGTGAATGGTGGTGATGAAGGGAAGAGGTCGGTGGTGTAAGTGGTGACCTCGTTCTTACTTCAACTCCCCGTTCTGTAGTACCTCGGCAAAAGAAAATGGAAGAAGAAAATTGAAGAAGGAAGAGTTGCAGTCGGGATGCTCTCATGGTGGTGAAGATGGGGGTATATATAGTGAGATTGCCACCGGCCATTTCCCTTCACCAACCATATTGTTAGGTGCAGTCTGAAAGCAAGCTGCAACACAAATCTTTCCGTGATATGCGCGCATGTAATTTCTTCATATTCCAGAAGCTCAATGACAAAACCCCCCAGATTTTGATTTTCTGTCGGTTTGAATGTTGAATTTGTGGCTTGGGTATTGTTCTGTAATTTTCTCCAATAAATTTTCCTCATGAAAAAGCTTATGGGTACTTTTCTGTAATTTGCTCTGGCCCTTTTCTATAATTTTCCTTGTCTTCAAAATATTAATTTAGACTCCAAAAATCACCAATTGTGTCCCAAAGCACCTACAATGCAAAATTAAGCATAAGGTAGTATTAAAAGTTCAAGAGATCATATGTATAAATATTTAATAATTATGGCCATTTTACCCTTTTATTACAATTAATTCAATACAAATGCCTCTAATTAAAATGAGTGCTTAATCATGTGATAATGCCCTGAAAAATACATTAAGAGTCCCTATTTAATTAATTAAAAATATATAAAATTATGGTTAAATCACTAATAAATTGTTAGTTAAGGTGATAAGCCGCCTTCCTTCGTAAGGAGGAAAAGCTCTAAGTATTGAATGCTGAAACCCTTGATCAAATAAAATAAATAAATGCACATCAGCATATATGCTGATGATATTCATACATATATGCCGACTATATATATAGATGACGGTAATAACTAACCGCACGAACTCAAATTAGCCAGCTTTTAATTTCTTCATTATGACTGTCCCAAATTACTATTATGGCTACCTTAAAATAATTACTTGTGTTGTATTGTTGTTAACAGCTCAGATTAGAGCAGGCGATGATTCTGCAATAGGTTCACTCCTAGGAGTCAAGAAGTTCATAATCGGTGTTCCCAAGAAACCAGCTGGCGGCTTCGTCCAATTTGTGGATTTACAACTCAATTCAAGTAATAAAATTCAAGTGGTCAAAGCTACGGGCTATTCCATTGATGTCTTCTATGCTGTAATATCTTACCTTAAGCGTTTACATTACAATATTTCTTTTGAGTTCAGAGCTTTTGTAGATAAAGATGGAAAAAGGGCTGGGTATTACGATGCACTCATCTATCAGATTTATGAAGGAAAGGTTAGAAACTATACGATCTTCTCTTCATCTATATTACAAGTCAGAAAAGATTGGTCTCTCACCTCTATTATTCTATTTGCTTCAGCAATACAATTTGCAGGACATATGTATATATATGCTTACTTGTTCAGATACTTTCATACACACAAATAAAAGGCATTTGGGAATGCTTAGGATGGAGAATTGAGCATATTTGGACCGTCAAGATCTGATTTGAATAGTCCAGATTTGATTATTCTTCAAAATAGTGTTTTTTTAAATAAAATATCATTTTTTTGAAAAAATATTAGTTAAGAAATTATCTTAGTTTATATTTTAAACCCATTAAAATATTTTTTTTTAAAAATGTAGACTTTTAAAAAATCAAATATGGACAATTCAGATATGTCTAGCTCTCCCTCCTAAGCAAGGCGCCTGTGCTTTGCAGGAAAATCAGTTCCACTTAGTTATAACTTGAACATATAATGAACAGTATGATGCTGTGGTGGGAGATTTGGCGATTGTGGCAAATCGGTAGAACTATGTAGATTTTACATTACCATATAAACCAGGTGTTATAATGATGCTCGTGAAAGTTCGTCGTGATCCACGATTGAATATGTGGATTTTCGTTCAACCTTTTACTTGGGATCTGTGGTTGTGCATAGTCGCCTTTAGTATTTTCATAGGAGTTATCATAGTGTTGATGGTTCGTTGTGTCGATGAAGACTCAACACCTGAAAATAATTCAACATCTAGGAGACAACTCAGCTGGACTTCTTTCCTTTGGCTTCCAGTAATGCAAGCAGTTCTTCCTGAAAGTGAGCATCGTTCATTTAAGATTTGTTTGCAGTCTATCATGAATATTTTTTTTTTAGATTTTTTCAACTTAAGGAAATTAATTATTGACATGGTGCGTTTTGGTTCATACAATCTATAATGTTGTTTATATTATTGCAAAAGGATTTTGTGCTGAACTCTTATTGTTTGGTATCCAAATCCTTCGTTCTTACTTAAGATAGAGTATGATTAAAAATGGAGTCAATGAAGACAAGCCATCCAGATTGGGCAAGTATTTGGGTAATACTATTTTTTTAGATAAAATAATTGCAATAGCGTATTATAAAGAGGGGAAATCACTAGGTTCTATATATAAGAAAATTATTTACTTAAAGGTCCTGTGAATATAATTTGAGTTGTTTCTTATAGATCTCATGAATAACTTGTGCCATAAAACATACATAATAAGTTGTAAATTTAATTTCTCAATTAGAGTCACAAATATTACAGAACTTGTGTAAATCTCAAGAGCATGAAAAAGGTTTGCACTACTCTTCTAATATTTGTGAGTCAAAAAATTAATGAAATATTATGTAATTCATAAGAAAAACTCTTATTGTTCACAAGAAATATTGGTTTGTTTGGCAATGATATGTGAGCCAAAAGCTCAAATTATACAGGTCAATGTAACGATTTTATTTATGGATAATTATTAAGTATGTTTTTAAACACTTTTTTTAGAAATATCAAGTTGCACTATTTGTAAGCTATAAATAGTTTTAACTTACATTTTACCTTTTGTCTAATTAAATTTTAATTATTTCAAATTTCTTATTAATTGTAGGAGAATTAGTGGCGAAAGCATGGTCTCCGTTTGTGTTGGTGTTATGGTTGATACTAGTATTTGTGCTAATGCAAAGTTACACAGCATGCTTATCATCGATCTTGACAGTACATCAGTTACAGCCTACGTACCCAAGTGAGAATGATGTCTTAAATGATCCCAACATTAACATTGGATATCCTGGTGCCTCATTCCTAAGAGGCTTATTAGTCGATCGCTTGAAGATTGGTAGTGGAAGGTTGAAGAACTACTCAGGTGTTAAAGAGTATAAGGAGGCTTTGGACAAAGGAAGCCGTCAAGGTGGTGTTGATGCTATTTTTAATGAATTTTCCTACCTTAAGATCTTCCTTAACCAATATGGTTATGATGATTATGCCTTGGTCATAACTACGCATCACGTCGGTGAATATGGTTATGTGACTATTTCCCACTATATTCGCATCGGATTTAAATTTCCCGCTGTTAAGTAGAGTAGCATATGTAACATCTCAGCCTCTCATTTTCGATATTGTCTGCTTTGAATCCCTCGTCACCCCTCACGGTTTTAAAATGCATTGAGAGGAGAAGGTATCTAGACCCTTATAAGGTATCTTTTGATCCCCTCCCAAACCGATGTGGGACACAATAGTGTAGTACTCCTTTGGTCCTTATTGAAAGACCTAGTTACAGAGTTGATCTTAATACTAAATGTAAAATCTATTTTTCATATTTGTCAATCTTTTTCTAATCTACCTCGATTAATGCTCCCTCAACAATAATAAAAAAAAGAGAGATGGAGGAAATTAAGGAAGATGGTTAGGGTATTTTAGAGAAAAAAAAACATGTTATATTAAATAACTTCCTTAATCTAATCAAATTAGGTAAAAAGGTCTTATATTAAGGATCAAAGGGAGTAGTAGAAATGGATTGAATATTAGGCATAATTATACTCTTTATAACGTGTACATAACAATAACTTGTTATAATTTTGTATGTTATAGGTATTCCCTTGGGTCCCTAATATAAGCGATGGATAAAGGGTTTACTTTGTGTCAAACCCCTTAACCTTTTGCTATTCGCAGAGTATTAAGCCCATAGTTCCGTAAGGCATACTGAAAGAATGGAAAGATACTGCTATTAGGTACTTATTTACAATACAGGAGAATCCCCACAGGGTTGGAAAGATATACACAAATGTATAGAAAGTTCAAAAGAAAGCAAAAATACAAATATAGGTAACTACAATAGCTTTGGTATACATTGGGACTCTAGGCACTGGTAGCCCCTATCTTTCCCTTTGAGCCACTGGCTTCTACTAGAATGTTTTCAAGTCTAGTAAAAGAGTGAGATTCGAGCAAATTTCAGTAGTAACATGTTTTTCTGACATATAAAATATGAAAATGAATATGCAATACACCATGTCATATAAGATGCTAACTCATGTTATGTGCACACTGTCCAAGGTCAAATGACATGTTTGCAACCCCGGCTTAACTTGTGTCCAAGGTCAACAACTATTTGAACCCCTGCCTTATCCACGTGTACCATCGCTGGATCCCTAATCATAGCTAGGTCATGTGCTCTAAACACTCTCATGTTGCAAAATATGGCATACATAAAGCATACAAATTATTACATAGTATATGAAAGAAAGTGTTACTACCTGAGTCCTTTTCCAATTCCAATATCTGTCCTAAACTTTGGTTTCCAGTTAGGCTATTGATATGTCCTAAAATTTCAAATGTACAAGAATTGAGTTATTACTCATTCATGTATTGTTCCCAACACATTTTTGACCACTTAGTTAGCCATTGGAAGCCCAAACAAATGCCTTTGAGGTTAGGAAAGCTAGACCAATCAACATCGTTCAGAAAATGTGAAATGATGAAATAAGGCTTGGCCCTGGCCAAAAATCTTTTGGCCACGGCCAAGAGAGGTCAAAAGCATTTGGGCCACGGCCAATAAATTCTCTGCTTCTTGGTTTAAGTTCAAAAAATCATAACTAAATCTACAAAAATCAAAATGAAGTGGTTCAAAATTCTATGGAAAGCTATTGAAGTGTATTTTCATGGAATAATACCCAAATTTAGTAAATATTATCAAATTTTGCCCCAAAGTTTTACAAACCTTCCCCTATTCTAGATTACACTCCAGAAACATAATCTAACAGCAACTAACTTCAAAAATTCATATCTCTTAATATATTAATCCAAATAACACCCATTATGTACCAAATTAAAGCTCATTATGTATACATTTGTTCTGAAATGTTTCATGGCCATATGAGAAGATTATATTACTCAAAAACGTCACAAAACCAAACTGCCAGAACCTGGATGTCCAGAATTTTCCCTATTTCTGACTTAATTCCAAAAATCATAACTCTCTCTACAAATATCAAAATGATGCATTCTTGGAGTCATGTTAAATCTATGAATATCTACTATATTCTTGTAAAATTTCATAACTTGTAGATAAGGTTTGTCTAGTCAAAACTCAACATGAACCTGACTGGCTTCATAAAATGTCAATTTTGACAGTCTGACTTCAAAAATAAAAAACTCATTCATTTTTACTCTAAATTGTACTCTTCTTGATTCTATCATCAACTACACATCCCAAACTTTCTATACAAAAAGACCCAGTCAAAAACACCATCTATAGCCTCTGTTTAAGCTTCTACAACTTTCCGGTAGATACTCTGTTTTTCAAATGGAAAAACAGGGTAATTAAAACTAGCATGTAACCATGAATTCATCACTACTACAGATGGAGCTTTTAATGTCTAAAAATAGGGGACATCTATGTGAGCGACGTAATTTATTTGGCAACAACATCCCTAACAAAAAGGGACGTCTAAAGTCCTATGTTGGAGGACTTTAGATGTCCCTAATTACATTAGGGATGTCTAAAGTGTTCACTCTAGACGTCCTTAATTGGTTTAGGGATGTCTAAAGTCCTATGCTGGAGGACTTTAGGCGTCCCTTTTCTCAATAAGGACATCTAAAGTGTGGTTTTTTAAAAAAATGATTATTTATATTCTTAATTACCCAAAAATCTACAACTATAGAAATAGGATCGCATAATGATTCATAAACCACACTGTCCCTTACAAAATGGTAAGGAAACATCCAGCACTTCAACATATACTATATATGTACAATAACAACTCATACAACCTAATACTATATAAGTACAATAACAACCACAAAGTGTCAAAATGTTGTCCATCACACAACTACTAACTAATATCAAAGTCTCAAAATGTTGTCTATCACACAACTACTAACTAATATAAATATAAACTTTATTGATCTATATGTTGAACATCTTGTCAACTCTCATTTAAACTCTATACTCTCCTACACATCTGTCTTGAGGTTAATGATCCAATTTTAGAACCGAAGGACCCCAAAATCAACACATAACCACCATATTTAACCCTATTTGGTGACAGCAACTATTTCCAGAATTACACAACTTCCAGTAGCCATAAATCCTCATAAACAGCCCAAACAAATAGAATAACAATTGGAAAAGATAGAGAAGACTCACCTAAAAATGTTTATGGTCTTGCATGTAAGGTTTTAAAGCTTCTCCAATGTCAACTTCCTCCAGTTTTACTCTTTCTCATTCACGTCTCTCTTTCTCTTTCTCTATTCTGTTTCTTGTCTGGCTGCAGAACGTGAATGGGAGTTGGAGGAGGTTGATATGGTTTTATCTAAGAGGTGTATATGTGTGTGTAAGGAACTAATTGCATGTGTGTGTGGTGTTGAGTGCTTGTGTTCGTGAAGGTTAAGTGTGAGTGTGTGTGTGTGTGAAACAAGTGTCTTAGTAATGATGGGAGAGGTATATATTAAGTGACAGGTGTGGTATGTGTGTGTGTGTGTGTGTGTTTAGATATACATAGGTATATTTGTGAAATTTAAGATTCCTTAAATTTCGTAGGTTTTATAATCTCACTTATTATCTGATTATTATTCCTCAAATTTTGTTCCGGGAAAATAGTCCTTTTACTAAATTTTGAGATATTACTATTCTCTCCACATAAAAAGAAATTTTGTCCTCAAAATTTGTTACATCTATGAAGACATAAATTCTAGGTAATGTCTTTTCATGTCTTCTTCAGCTTCCTGGTTGCTTCTCTAGAAGATAACTCCCTCCATACTACTTTTATGAATGGGATACTCCTATACCTGAGTTGTTTTTCTTGCTGATCAATAATTTGGTCAAGTGTGACCTCATACGTAAGATCGTCCGTACGTCCAGCTTTTCATATTCGATCACATGTTCTTGGTCGGGGTGATATTTCTTCAATTGTGAAACATGAAAGACATCATGCAATCAGCTCAAACTTGGGGGTAAAGCTATTTGATACGGTACTGTCCCAATCTTTGATAAGATCTCAAAGGGACGAATGTACCTAGTGCTTAGATTCTTTACCTTTAGCGCCCTGCCAATGCCAGTAATAGGTGAAACCTTCATGAACACATGGTCCCTCACTTCAAACTAGAGTGGTTTTTGCCTCTTGTCAGCAGAGCTCTTCTGCCTACTCTGAGTAGCCAACAGCTCTGCTTGATCAGCTTTATCTACTCTGTGGTTTGATCGACAATATCTAGCCTATACACTTGCCTCTCAGACAACTCTATCCAGCACAAGGGTAATTGACACTTCCTTTCATATAATGCTTCATAGGGAGCTATTTGAATGCTTGAATGATAACTGTTATTGTATACAAATTCTGTAAGTATAAGGAATTGATCCTAACTACCTTTGAAATCTATCACATATACCCTGAGCATATCCTCTAGGGTCTAAATTATTCTTTCTATTTGACCTTTTGTCTAAGGATGATAGGATGTACTAAATCTGAGCTTGGTACCCAAAACCTTGTGCACTATCTTCCAAAACTTGGACATGAATCGAGGATCTCTGTCAGAAATTATGTTCTTTGGTGTACCATGTAGACGTATAATCTCCTCGATGTAGATTTATGTGAGTTTATCAGGAAAGTAGTGAATATTGATTGGAAGAAAATGGTCTATCTTCGTGAATCGATCCACTATTACCCAGATTGTATGATAATTTCAAACCTTAGTTAATCCTATCACAAATCCATGGTGACGCTCTCCCATTTACACTTAAGAATTGCGGGATTTTCTAGAAGTCCTTGTGGTCGTTGATGCTTAACTTTCACTTTCAGGCAAGTAAGGCAACGAGCAACGAACCTTGTCACAACTCTCTTCATGCCTGGCCACCAATATGTGGACTCAGATTGTGGTATATCTTGACTGCTCTTGGGTGTAGAGTATATTTACTCTCTTGTGCCTTCTCCAGTATTTGCCGCTTCAACTTTGTTTATGGTGGAACATATATCTGCTTTTTGTATCTAGCAAAACCACTTGGTGACAAGTCATGTTCCTGAGTTTCACCCCTTGTAATCATGTCTCTGATAGACTAGGCATGTCTATCCTACATCTGAGCTTCTTCTATATCTACTTTCAAATCATTCTCTGCTTAACTGATATTGATACTATTAATCATAATTTGATTTGACAAGTTGAGATCTCTGTTGTTCTCAATTAGCCTTTGCTCATAAATCATGAGGGCTGTTACCTGTACTACTTTGTGGCTTAATGCATCTGCCACTACATTAGCTTTGCCTGGACTTGATCTTCAGATTATAATCTTTAAGCAACTCCATCCATCGACGTTGTCTCATATTTAGTTCTTTCTAATCGTACAGATATTTCAAACTCTTGTGGTCACAGTACAGCTCCTTGGTCGCCCCATAGAGATAGTGTCTCTAGCGTTTCAGTGCGAACACAACTGCTGCTAACTCAAGATTATGTGTGGGATATCTCTATTTGTGAGGCTTCAACTGACGAGATGCATATGCTACTATTCAGCCCTGCTGCATCAAAACACATCCCAATCCCTGCCCACTGGCATCTGTGTAAACCACAAAGGTTAACTGCGGATATGGGATTGTTAACAATGGTACTGTTGTTAATTTCTGTTTCAGCTTTGTGAAGCTCCTCTCACAACTGCTGTCCTATACAAATTGTTGAGTTTTCCGTGTTAACTTTGTCAATAGCAAAGCTATTCTAGAGAAATCTTGTATAAACCGCCTGTAATACCTGGCAAGACCTAAAAAACTGTGTATTTTAAAAACATTTTTTGGCCTCTTCTAGTTTAGTACTGCTTCCACCTTCTTGGGATCTACCAAGACCCCTTGCTTTGAGACTACATGGACAAGAAATTGAACTTCTGAAAGCCAAAACTCACACTTCCTTAGCTTGGCATAAAGTTGCTTGTTTGTCAATGTTTTTAGCATAGTCCTCAGATGGTGTTCGTGCTCCACTTTGCTTTGTGAATACACCATAATATCATCAATAAAAACTACCATGAATTGGTCCAAATATGGACAGAAAATTTGATTCATGTAGTCCATGAACACAGTGGGTGCATTTGTCAGCTCAAATGGCATTACCAAGGATTTGTAATGGCTATATCTTGTTTTGAAAGCAATCTTTGACACATCATCTACTTTTACCCTGAGTTGGTGATACCTAGATCTTAGATCAATCTTCGAGAATATATAGGAACCCGATAGTTGATCGAGCAAATCATCGATTCTGGGAAGTGGGTATTTGTTTTTGATAGTCACCTTGTTTAACTCCTTATAATCAACATAGAGCTATAGGCTTCCATCTTTTTTTTAATGAAGAGCACTGGAGCTCCCCATGGCGAGACACTAGGTCAGATAAATCCTCTTTCTAACAGCTCCTTAATATGCTTCTTTAACTTTGCCATCTCTCTTGGGGCCCTTCTGTATAAGGCTTTGGATATTGGTCCTGCTCCAGGCCTAGTCTTAATTACAAACTCCAGTTCCCTGTCTGGGGGTAATCCATTGATATCCTCCGAAAATATATCAGGAAATTCATTTCCTACAGGGATATTCTCCAATATTGTTCTGGCCTCTGTTTGCATTGAGAAAAACATGATGTATCCTTGACAACCTTATGTAAGCATCTCTCAGCCTTAGATGCGGAGAGAAAGTTTAGGTTGATTTCTGCATTATCCTTTGATAATGGATTAGGATAAATAACTCTTTTGTTCCTACAATCCAGCAAAACATTGTTTGTGATCACCCAGTCGATCCCTAAAATTACTTATAGTCTACTCAACGGTGAGCAAATCAAATCTATCATAGACTCATGTCCCTTTGCTTTTATAATGCAATTTAAGCAAACCTCAATTGTGATAAATCCGTTACTCGTAGGCGTAGAGACCGTCAGATCATAAGGTAATCGATATACACACAGGCCTAGCCGTCTTACACAATCGTATACAATGAATGAATGACTAGCTCCTGAATCAAATAATGCTTGTACCAAATTACCATTGAGAGAAATCATACCTCGAATCAGCTCAGTGATTTTTGGGCTTCTTCCTGTGTTAAAGCAAACACTCTACCTAGCGCTTGCTGTCTAGGCCCTCTAGGCTCTTTTGTTGTCGACAATCTCTAGCGATATGTTCTAGTTTGTGGTAGTTATAATAAACAATTTGCCCTATTGTCATCGGCGCCTGCTTTACCTGACTACATGTTTGCCTAGGATGGTAAGGCCTACCATAGTATTTGCATATTCTATTTCCAGAGGGTCTTTGATTACCTCGCCTGTCAAACTGGTTCAGCTTTTTACTAATCCCACCAGAAGAACCACCCTGATATATGCGCTTCTGTGAAGAGTTCCCACCACCAGATGTATTCTTATCGCTAACATTTTTATGGGTGTACAACTCCAACAAATTGTGCTCTATAATCCGATATTCTTTAACTCTTTATTAAATCCCTTGAAATGACTAGAGAAGAGTTTCTCCTTTAGCTCTGCCTTTAAACCTTGTATCATCATACCAGAACTCCACTCTTTTGTTGTCACGATATTCAAATATGAGGAGTATTGAGAAAGTCAAATATATCGAGCCAAGTAATGATTGAAACGCTCCTTTTCACCCTACTGTATCATCAAAAATTCTGTCTCTTTAGCTAATCTCACTGACCAAGGAAAATACTTCTCATTGAACTTTTCTTGAAACACTTCCCACGTCATAGGAATATTTCGAGCCTATAGAATCAACTTGGCACTTGTCCACCATTTGTCGGCATCTCCTTCCAGTTTATAGATTGCTAGTCACGGCTTTATATCATCTAAGCATTCCAGTATTTCAAAAATATTTTCAAGACTGGTCAACCAATCCTTAGCAGCTTGGGAATCGAGCTTCCTTCAAAAAATAGTTGGCTAGTGTTTGTTAAATCTGGTCACCCAGGTTTGTATACTCTCAACCTCAACCATTGGAGCATCAGGAACCTCTGGCTCAGGTACTAGAGGCGCCCTGTCCACCAGGGTTATTATGTGCTTCCGCATCTGTATTTTGTTTCTGTTGCATATCCCTTAGGTCATTTTGTAATTCATTCAACATATTATGTTATGTCGTCATCATACCAAATAGTTGCTGCATCGAGTCAGGTCTAGTGCCTGGTTCCTCATTATTGTTTCCATGTCAACCCTCAGTTCTACCTCCATTTCAGCCTCTACCCCTTAGACCACCTTTTATGCTTGCCATCTTTATGTTTCACTATATTCAAATGAGGAAGACATAAGTTTCTCATAGTCATATATCATTATACTATTCTGATATTGCTAAAACCATATTACTCTGATACCAAAAATGTCAAACCTTTTAACCTTTTGCTATTCACAAAGTATTAAGCTCATAGTTCCATAAGGCATACAAAAAGAATAGAAAAATACTACCATTAGGTACTTATTTACAAAACAGGAGAATCCCCATAGGGTTGGAAAGATATACATAAATGTACAGAGTTCAAAAGAAAGCAACAATACAAATATAGGTAACTACAACAGATCTGGCATACATCGAGACTCTAGGAACTGGTAGCCCTTATCTTTCCCTTCAAGCCACTAGCTTCTGCTGGAATGTTTTCAAGTGTAGTAAAAGAGTGAGATTTGAGCGAATCTCAGTAGTAACATGCTTTTATGACATATAAAATGTGAAAGTAAATATGTAATACATCATGTCATAAAATATGCTAACTCATTATGTGCACACTATCTAAGGTCAAATGACATGTTTACAAACCCGGCTTAACTCATGTCCAAGATCAACAACTATTTGAACCCCTAGCTTATCCACGTCTACCATCATTAGATCCTTGATCACAACTAGGTCGTGTGCTCTAAGCACTGCCATGTTGCAAAATATGGCATACACAAAGCATACAAATTATTACATAGTATATGAAACTACCTGAGTCATTTTCAAATTCCAATATCCGTCCTAAACTTTGGTTTCATGTCAAGCTACTGATATGTCCTAAAATTTCAAATGTATAATAATTGAGTTATTGCTCATTCATGTATTGTTCCCAACACATTTTTGAGCCACTTAGGTAGCTATTGGAAGCCCAAACAAATGCCTTTGAGGTTAAGAAAGCTAGACCAATCAACGTCATTCAGAAAATGTGAAATGCTGAAATAAGGGTCTTGGCCCCGGCCAAAAATCCTTTGGTTGTGGCCAAGAGTGGTCAGAAGAATTTGGGCCACAGCAAAGCAATCTTCTGGCCGCGGCCAAGAAATTCTCTGCTTCTTCGCTCAACTTCAAAAAATCATAACTAAATATACAAAAATCAAAATGGAGTGGTTCAAAGTTCTATGGAAAGCTATCGAAGTTTATTTTTATGGAAAAATACCCAAAGTTAGTAAATGTTATCAAAGTTTGCCCAGAAAGTTTGCAAACCTTCCCCTTTTCTAGATTACACTCCAGAAACATCATATGACAGTAACTAACTTTAAAAATTCATATATCTTAATATACTAATATAAATAACGGTCATTATATATCAAATAAAAGCTTATCATGTATACATTTGTTTTGGAAAGTTTCATGGCCATATGACAAGATTTTATTACTCAAAAACATCACACAACCAAACTGTGCCAGAACCTGAACGTCTAGAATTTTCCATGTTTCTGACTTAAATTCCAAAAATCATAACTCTCTCTACAGATATCAAAATGATGCATTCTTGGAGTTATATTAAAGATATGATTGTCTACTATATCCCTATAAAATTTCATAAATTGTAGATAAGGTTTGTCTAGTCAAAACTCAACATGCACTTGACTGGCTTCCAAAAACGTTAGTTTTGACAACCTGACTTCAAGAATCTAGAACTCTTTTTCACTCCAAATTGTACTCTTCTTGATTCTGTCATCAACTAGACATCCTAAACTTTCTATATAAAAAAACCAATTCAAAAACTCCATCTATAGCCTCTTTTTAAGCTTCTACAACTTTCCGTTAGATACTCTATTTTTTCAGACAGCAAAACAGGGTAACAAAAACTAATATGTAACCATGAATTTATACTCTAAACCTCACACATTTTAACTTTATACTCTCCTACACATCTGTCTTGAGATTAATGATCCAATTTCAGAACTAAAGGACCCAAAAATGAACCCCAAAATAGACACACAGCCACCATATTTAACCCTGTTTGGTGACAGCAACTATTTCCAGAATTACACAACTTCCAGCAGCCATAAATCCTTATGAATAGCCCAAAAAAACGGAATAACAATGGGAAAAGATAGAGAAGAATGACCTAAAAACGTTTATGGTGACAGCAACTATTTCCAGAATTACACAACTTCCAGCAGCCATAAATCCTTATGAATAGCCCAAAAAAACGGAATAACAATGGGAAAAGATAGAGAAGAATGACCTAAAAACGTTTATGTTGTTGCATGTAAGGTTTTAAAGCTTCTTGAACGTCAACTTCCTCTAGTTTCACTCTCTTTCACTAACGTCTCTCTTTCTCTTTCTCTATTCTGTTTCTTGTCTGGCTGCAGAACGTACATGGGAGTTGGAGTAGGCTGATATGGTTTTATTTAAGAGGTGTATATGTGTGTGTAAGGAACTGATTGCATGTGTGTGTGGTGTTGAGTGCTTGTGTACGTGAAGGTTAAGTGTGAGTGTGTGTGTGCAACAAGTGTCTTAGTAATGATAGGAGAGGTATATATTAAGTGACAGGTGGGTGTGTGTGGGTGTCTGGGTGTGTGGTTTTTTAGATATACATAGGTATATTTTTATCTTATTAATTACACACATTAGGCCCTAATTTTACCCTTTGTGAAATTTAAGATTCCTTAAATTTTGTTGGTTCCATAATTTGACTTATTATTTGATTATTGTTCCTCGAATTTTTTTTTCCGGAAAATAGGCCTTTTACTAAATTTTGGGACATTACACTTTGGTTCTAAATATAAGATCCCAATCCACTTAAATTTATAATATTTTCCCACAAAGTATCCTTATTAATTACCCATATTAAGGGGTTCCATCAAGGGAGGTTCCAATAATGCGCGTGATTAAAAAGGATATTTTAGGTAAATCAACCGTTACTATTACAATAACTAAGTTAACTCATTTTTTAACACCCGCAAATTAGTTATATGGCTCTGATATCAAGAATTGAAACTAACATTAATTAATTTGAATCCTGCCAGTGAAATCTATACAATCTGAATTTATTGAAGCAAAAAAATTAGATTGATGCCGTTTATTCACGTATCCTTTTGTTACGTTAGTCATTAAATAATAAGGTTGCAAATTGCACTTTTGATTTTAACCTACATGTGTTTAAAACATTGACATATGATTTTTCAGGCATTCCCCAAAGGCTCCAAGTTAACCTCGTACTTTTCTAGAGCTATATTAAATGTGAGAGAGAGTGAAGAAATGGACCTGATGGAGCAGAAATATTTTGGAAGCAATGAAATCCTTAATGAAGGCAAAGACCTATCTAACGCATTATCAAACAATAATGCAAGTCCTAGCCTTACTTATTATAGCTTTGCAGGTCTATTCATAGTAATTGGAGCGCTTTCAGTCTTGGCTTTACTAATTTCTCTCCGTCATGTTTGGCTAAAACTTATTCTATCTGCAAAAACATATAGCCAACAATTCTTGAGTCAGAGTTTTAGAAGAATTAGTTCTATAATTGGAATCCTTTTGGAGTTTTTAGCAAGAATGTTTGGCTAAAACTTATTATATTAGCAAGAATGTTGGGGTTTTTTGTGGTTTCCTTTTGAAGTTGCGGAGTTAAAAACGGGAGAATATGTTCTCCCAGTTACGTTTTGATTTATATTATATGGGTCAGGTATGTGTTTATTTTAATTATGGACAATCGTTGTGGTTCAATGTATTAGTTTATTGATATTGAAGCCTTCAAATTTGATTTCTTGATATTATTTTGGTTCAATAAAGTTTCCTTAACTCCCTTGTGTGCTCAATTATTTGGCAATTTCCCTTCTATTCAAGAAATTAAATATTTGATTAATTGTTTGGATTTACTTTATGTTTCATCCCATAAATGGTTTATTTGATCAAAATATTTGAATGTTGATTTATTTTTATGTGCTATTTTAATTGTTTGAATATGGGAAAATTAATTTTGGCCATTTTCCCATTATGGTAATTTGCAAAATTTTGTTTCGGTATATCATTTAATTATGTATACATTAATATGTATGTAATTAATTTTGGACAAATTTTCAACTTTTTGAATTTTGTAAAATTATATTTGAGTTGAAATATGTTGAAATTGATTTCTTAAACAATTTTGGATACATAAAAAATGGGAGGGTCATTAATTGAATTTTTATTGATCAAATTAATTAGTTAATCCCTCCATTAAGATGTGCATATATTACATTTAATTTAAGTGCACATAGTTGATAGTTGTGATTAGCATGCATCTTGGGAAGTAGCCACAACATCCTCAATGTTACATTTGTAAAGAATCGCTTATAGATTTTTAAAACATCAATTCCAATGAATGATTAATTAATTTTATCAAAGTGGGAGAATTTCAACTATTTTGTCACTCTTCTTGATTAAATTAATTGTTTAAATTCTCATTAGTTATTGGTGCATATTTATATTTTAAATGCACATGATATTCATGGTTAGCATGCTTGTTTCCTATGAAGCAGCCACATCATCCTCAATTTTGTTGCATACACATTTTTAATTATATATGGCATTATAGAATATCAATTGTAATTAAATATATGGTTATAATTAATCTCTACTCACATGTAAATAATTATAATTGCATATTTAATTAGGGTGGAATAGCATGGAATTGTATTTTCTAAGTTGCTCACATGTATTAGAAAATATAACTATGTTCTAGATTTACCAATTCAAGATAAAATATGGTCGGGAAGTGGGATAGAATAAAGGAGGTTCATGATATGGCATGTAGTTGTATGGTGGATGATTATAATGAGGCTCATAATAGGAGTTATATGGTGGCCGAGAAGGCTCATGGTATGATCTATAGGGTGGGTGTGGTGGGTAATGAAGTTGAAATGAAGGTTGTTAGTAGGGTTCATGGTATGGAGGGTGGAATGGACTATGACATTCTTGACCAATTAGACTATCTTGACATCCCAACTTGGCTTAAAGAAGCTGTAATAATTGTTGAATAGAATGGATGCTTTGAGAGATAGACTCTTTCTCTGCCATTGAGGTATCTACAAAAGAGTGAGATTGAAATGATGAACTATCTTGACAATCCAAATCCTTTTTGGATTCTCCATTCAAGCTAAAATGATATCTAATTGTTGTTGCACCGATTGAGAACCTTGAGAGACATTATCATTCCTGCCGGTGCAAATTGGCTACAAAAGAGTGAGAATTGATAGGTAAATCTTAATTACATTTAAACCAAGTCATAAGAATTCAACGCAATAAATTCCCAATGAATTAAAAGATTACTATCTAACTATAAACTATGAAAATTAAGAAAAAGAATATAAGAAAATACCAATGCAATTGAAAAAGAAAGAGAAGATTTAAAATAATAAAAGATGCAAATATGCTATAAATTAACTTGGAGACATGGTGAATTCAAACAAGTGCACTTAAAATCATATCAAATTGAAAGCAAACAACACCACACAGAAGCTACCAAGTCAAAACAATGCAAATGAATGCTATGCAAGCTACCTAAATGCAAAAATCCTAAACTATATGCAAAGAAAACCAAAAATGCAAAACTATCAAGCTTCACCCCAGTGACCCCTTTGTCAAAATTGAATTTGACAATTAGATTACCTAGGGAGCCAATTACTTAGCTCCCCGGCAACAGTGCCATTTGATTAGGACGTTTTTGTGTGTTAGCCTTATGGACCACAATCAAAACTTTATCAAGGATTGCGTATAGGCAAATCTAGGATCGTTCTCTCTTCTCAAAGAGCCTTTTATTGAATGCTAAGTAATCTAAATGTCATGCAATGAAAGCAAGGGGCAATGGATTTCGGGTTTTCAAATTAATAGCTAAAAGAAAATGCAATTAAATTAAAAGTTAAACTGTTGTTTTTGGTATTTTTATAAAAATGGGATGGATATGAAGAAATGAATGAAGTGAATCCTCTTGAGAAATTGGTTCATTGGCTATCCTAGTTCACTAAATAATATAGGCATTTGAATCCATCAAGTCTTAATCAAAAACCTCAAGCAAAAGTGTTGAGTCCAATTTATCTAATTAATGACTAATCTTACAATCGCATTCATAGTCATCTCTTGGATAAATTGTTAAAAACCACTTGATGTGTAAAATAGATTAAATTAATGCAATCATTTCCTCTAATATGAATGCACAAACGCGCCACTCAAATTAATACAAATTAATTATATAAACTAGTGAACACATAGCAAGTATAATCTCATTGAATTAATAGGAAATACATAACTATTAATCAACCAATCACAATAGTTCCAATCTAAACACAATAAAAGCAATCTTAGTTCAACAATATGGAGTCCAAATAACTCAACAAAATCCTACTGAAAATACCTTAGAACATAACTGGAAATTACAATAACAATAGAAAATTCATAAAGGAACTAAGAAAGAAAACTCCCCTTTGAAGCTCTTTGAACTCAAGACAAATCCCCAATCCTTAAGAGTTGAAAGTTTAGCCACTCATGGAAGTAAGCACTACCACAAATTGTTTGAAGAATTGAGAATACATGGACATATGAGATACTGCTGAATAAAGGAAGAAGGAAGTGAGAGTAATGGGTGTTGTTAGATAAAGGAGCTGGGCTATTATAATGGTAGTGGAAGGAGAACCATGGATGAATATGGAGATGGAGAAGATGCTACGGTTAAGGAGGTAGGGAAAGTTAACAGTGGCGGTGAATGAAAATAGTGGAGAGGAAGAAGCTAATGGCAGAGGAGAATGGTACGTCAGGTCTGTGGTGTTATAGTGCTAAAGTAGAATCAATGGTAGTGGCGAGAGAAATAAGGGATAAAGGTTGTTGGAGAAGTCGAACCTCACCAGAAATTGCAGGAAAATACAGAGCCTTATCAGAAAAATCAAAGAACCTCACCGGAGTCATAGAATCAGCTGACAAATGAGGACGATTTGGTGTTTGAGTGAAAAAGGACGAGAGAGAAGCACAAGTGTGGTAGAAGGTTCCAAAAAAAATTCTGATGACATTAGTATAAGTGGTCGGCGATGAAGAAGACAACGGTGGTGGTTGAGTTGCCGTCGTCCCTCCTTTCTCTCTCTTCCTTGTTCGATCTTTGTCCCCAACAGCTCTGAGATCTCCATATCGTTGTTACTCTATCTCTTGGTTTTGAGCTCTGAAACTTCTCTGCAGGTCTGTTTGCTCGGTGGATAGCGAACGATGATCTCCGATGATAGTGAAAGAAGGAAAGTCACCGGCGACCAAGGAAAAATGGCTATGGAAGGTCCGGTGCTCCCCAAGCTTGTACGACACCCTTCCTTTCTAAAAGCTCTTCGATTAGCTCCGTTTAAATGGCGGGTCTGCTTTTCAGCTGAAGAAGAAGTCATGGTCAAACTAGGTTTTGACCAGGGACTTACTTGAAAACTGCAAAAGTTCTTATATAGGGATTACATTGTAAATTTTTGAAACTCGTGTTAGGTAGAACTTTAATTTATCAAAACTTTTGGGAACTTTTCTATGCTTTTCCCTAGACCCTTTTCTTCACATTTTTGTAATTTATAGAAAATTTAGGGATCTTGTCCGTAAATTTTCCCAGACTTCAAAATTTTAATTCTGACCTCAAAATTTCAAATTTCTTCTTTAACACCTACAATGCAAAGATTAAGCACAAGGTAGTATCAAAAGTTTAAGAAAATATTTGTATAAATAATTAACAAATTTGTTACCATTTTGCCCCTAATTACACTTAATTCAATACAAATGTCTCTAATTAAAATTTGTACTTAATCATACAATAATGTCGCAAAAAAAGCATTGAAACCGTCGGTCGCCAACGCAAGCCGAACATTTCTGGGGTCAGTCGCAAAATCTAGAAAGTCGTTGTCAAACGTTTTCCAAGCAGCTACATCCCGGGGATGTCTTAATTTACCGTCTTCGTTGTTATCAACGGCATGCCACCTCATGTGCTCCGCAGTTTTAGACGACATAAATAATCTTTGTAGATGAGGTTTCAAAGGAAAGTACCTGAGAATCTTTGCAGGTTTCTTCTTCTGCTTTTTCCCCTTCCGAATTGTCTTGTACCTCGATGTGTGACATCTCTTACAAGTCTCCCTACTGGAATCGTCTCCCCAATACAGCATACAATCATTTGGGCATGCATCAATCTTTTGATAGTTCAACCCCAACCTGTTGATAATCTTCTTGGCCTCGTAGAACGTAATGGGAATCTCAACGTTGGGGAATGCATCTTGTAATAAGTCAAGCAACATCGACGTTCCCTTATCTGTGATCCCACACAAGCACTTGATATGATACAATTTGATCAAGAAAGATAATTTAGAATATTTGCGACAACCTTGATATAAAGGACGATCTGCTTCATCCATTAAGCTGAAAAAATCCCAAGCTGCTTCATTCCTCATTAAAACCAGCTCAGAACCGTGCACTTCTTCGTTGAAGTTGTCGCCTTGAAATCCAAATGCATCCGCACAACATCATTCACAGGATTATCTTCATCTACTTGAACGCCTACTTGAGAACTTCAAGGAAGAGCATCGTCATATCTAATGCCGGCCTTCTCACCATGAACTGCCCAGAACGTATAGTCCTCAGGGAAAGGCTTCACAAGCAAATGTTCCTTCACAACATTTCGTGCATGCCACTTCTTGAACTTGCATCTCCGACACGAACAGACGATCTTGCCATTATAGCTGGCGTGAGTGAATGCAAAATCCAAGAAACTGTTTAATCCGTACAAATATTCAGGAGAATTGCACGGCAACCTGATCCATGATTTTTCCATAGCTACTAGTAAGAGAGAAGAAAGTATAGAGAAGAAGTTGAGTGAGAAGAGAATGACGAATGCCAAGAACCTTATATTCTGAAATTCCAACGTTTATAATTTTGTAGGGGTTCGCAAACCGCTACACTAACCACTACAGTTCTAAAATATTAGTAGCGGTTATATATATAAAACCGCTACTAATTTTCAAGCCGTTACACATTGGTGGGAAATTCAAAATATACACGTTGAGTATTTGTAGCGGTTATATGTATACAACCGCTACTAACATTAAAGCCATTGGACAGCAAATTTAAAAATAATTTGTAATTTGTAGCGGTTATACATAACATAACTGCTACAAATGTGAACAAAGGCAGCAAATTTCAAAATTCAAATGATGAGTATTTGTAACGGTTTTTATTTAAAAACCGGTACAACTATATACATATTTGTAGTGGTTTCTATTGTAGAACCGCTACGAATATATATTGTTGTAGCGGTTTTTATTGTAGAACCGCTACAACTATATATATTTGTAGCGGTTTTTCTTGTAGAACCGCTACAACTATATATATTTGTAGCGGTTTTTCTTGTAGAACCGCAACAACTATATATATTTATAGCGGTTTTTATTTAAAACCGCTACAAATATATATATGCTTTATTTTTTTTTAATTTAGAAATATAAATAATATTGTTGCAATTAATTCATAAATTCAACAACGCGATCTAATAATATAAATATAATTATACTAAACACAATAAGAATTTAAGTTCTGAAATACAAACTCATATATATATATATACAAATGTTTCAACAACAAATAAAAAAAAGATGTCCTAAACTAAGTAGCTGGGGGCTGATCATCTGGTGCTCCCTCGGGTGGGGCTCCCTCAGATGCTACTGGATCGGGCCGCTGCACAAAGTGAACCGCACCATCATCATCAGCAGGAGCAAGAGCAGGAGGAGTAGTAGTGGTCGGGACGACGTAGCGATGGACAAGGGGAACCTGTAGATGCTGCTCGTCCGGGAACAGGCGACTCCATGACCACTCGAGCATGTTGTTTGCGATATCACGCCACTGCATCTGCTAAACGGTAGATCATATCAGCCTGCAGCTGCATCTCCTACATATGCTGCAGATGCAGCTGGTGCATCTGCAGCTGCTGCTGCTGTGCCATCTATTGCTGCTGCTGTGCCATATGCTGCTCCAAATATGACCGCAGCTAGTCAATAGACTCATCCCTCGGACGTCTGACCCCTCTAGAGCTGCCAACCTCAGAGGCGGCTCTCCTGCCATAGACCATACTAGGTCTGGCGCCTATCCCCAACCCCCGCACGTGTCCGGGGTGCTCAGCCTGAGCCAGACCCGCCTTCAAAGGAGCCGTCAGGTCCACTAACCCTTGTGACTCCTCGGCCTGGGTCTGTCGCAGCTCAGCCTGCGACTGCTGCATCCGCTCGTGCCATTTTATGAAATAATTACTAATTAGCATTTTTCATTATTAAGTTAGTTTTATAAAAATTATAATAATAAAATTACTTACAATGGCCTCCTCTGCCTGCTGAGAGGTCGCAGTCCCGTCACGGTGTCTGTGTGTGATGGCGTACAACTCCCCATAGTCCGTCTGACGGTTCTCCTGCTGTGCCTTCTTCTCCTAAAACAATTACAAAATTCAATTAATTAGTATTATGAAATAACCAACTAAAAGTCAGTGATATTTTGAAAACTTACCAGCTCTCTGTAGGTGACAGCAAAGGTCTTTGATCCTGCTGTGTGGTGGATCATCTGCTGCGCACGAATCCTAGTGTTCCTCTGAGAAAGCTTCTGGAAAAAAACAATATTAAATGTATTAAAACAATAAAAAATATTTAAAATTAATAAATTTCAAATTAAAAATAATTAAATTGAAATTATAATTTAGTAATTAACAATTACAAAATTATATATAAAGAATCTAATAAATACATTACCTGCCCCTCAGCGCTCCTCTTGAACTGGACGAAACCCGCCCAGTCGTTCGACGGCACACCGTCCGGGACTCTCTCAATTAGCTGCTCTAGAGGCATCGTACCGTCCTTATCCACCCTGCGGAAGAGACAGTTCCTCCTATTCCTCCAACCATCACCCATCTTCTCGAGGGTGTACCTCTTCCGGTTGGCCCGGACGGCAAACCGCAGCTGCAAAAAAATTATTAAAATATCAATAATTATAAAAATCATATTAAAAAGCATTAATTAAATATAATTAATCTCAAAAAGTATTAATTAAATACTATTAATTACCTAAACCACCTCCTCAAAAGCTTGGTCCTTCGGCCCCCTCAGAACGTGCCTCCACGTCTTAAAGTGAAAGGGGAACCGCATCCAATTCGCGCCCAGGTCGTTCAGGAAGTGATTGAACAGGTACCCCCATTGTTGATGGGCTGGTCAGTGCCCTCATTCCACGGCACTATAACTCGCAGGGTCTGGTCCATGCTGTTCAGACCGGCCACGTCCAGCCTCCTCATCGACACGTTCCCCTGCTCATCTGCACAGTTTACCGCACATTAGATAAATTGTAATTCAAATTTAACATTTAGAATTTAAATAAATAATTTATTAAATTAAAAAATTTATTTACCTTGGACCTGCATCTCAAACCCAGTGGACCGCGAAGACGACCCTTGTGGGTTATTCTGCTCCTGAGCCTCCTCCTCATTGAGGAACTGCTCCATCTCCCTGAGCGCAATCGGGATCTCAAAGTCCTCCTCGTCGTAGTCCTCAACGCTGATATCTAGCCCTCCAAACTCAGGCACCTCTGGTGCGGTCGTCTCCTGTGCAATAAATATCCTAATTCACTCTAATATGACTATATGGGTTCAATAGGTATATTCCTATCATATTAGCAAATTAGAATAAATTCCAATCCCACATTACATAATCCTATGGTCCAATTAAGATCCATTTCCCAAGTGTAATCAAAATTCTCCAATTTCATACTTAGTGGTGATCAAGCACTAAATAGGCAAGAAATAACAAGATTAAGTAAACAAGAAAATATTAAGCATAATTTAAATGGTTCAAACAAGCTATAATCCAAGAATCAATTCATAGCTACTCTAGGTCTAAGAAAAGAATTAGCCACACATGGCTATAATAAAATCCATAAAACAAAATTCAGATTCAGCAAATATAGGAAATAAAGGAGAAGAGAAGAGAACAGAATTGAGATTCTTGCTATTGTTGCAACAAGAAAGAAACAGATGCTCGTTGATGCTCTCGTTCGCCGCCTCTCCTCCTTCTTCGTTATTTCTTCAATCGCTGCTCTTCGGCACTGCAATTCTACAATTCGACTCTGCCTTTTTTTTCTGCCTGAGCGTTATGTCTTGCTCCGAATCTGTCTCGCGTTTCTCCCTCCTCTTTTGCGTGTCCGCCTCTGCTTCCTTTTATAGATCTAATTTAGGGCTACATTTGTTGTGGGCTCCACGTCTCAATCCAAAATTCTCCAAGATATCATATATCTTCGCCAAATCTGCATCTCATGGTAGTTTTATTTTTTCTTCGTGTGGGACCCACGTTTTTTATTACATTGCATTTGCTGGCAGCTGAAGCTCCACGCCATTTTATCTCTTATCTTCCCATATAATATATGTATTTACATATATATTGTATTATTTATGATTGATGAAGCTTCATTTATCTTTTTTTTAATTTCTTTTTTTATCTCTTATTTCCTATCATATCTCCTGCACAATAAAATATGATATGAGTAGATTTTATATAAAAAATTCTTATTATCCTGAATTTAATAAAAAGATAAAAAATATATATAAAAGATAATTAAATAGGTATAAAATATCACTAAATTTAACCAATTGTATCCTAAAATCTGTATCTATTTAATTATAAAATATATATTTATCAAATTCTCCCATACTTAAATATTTGCTTGTCTTCAAGCAAAAGAAAGAAACTTTCATTATTCGAACAAGAAGAACATTGCTTGCGAAATTCCTAAACAAAAAGCACACCACCACACTTAGATCATGCTATCACTTTTTGTTCAATTTAATGTCTTATAACAATGTGTCACTAAGCCAACAGCCTTAAACAATTGTAATAATCTCTTAACGTCCCATGATTAAAGGATCGGCAAGTAATAGGTGCAACAACAAGATTAGTAAAGGAATTTTATGCTACTCAACTCCTCCAAAAAAATTCAAATGGCCTCACTTAACCAAGCTTTTCATTTAATTTACTAGGGATCCTCAGATAACACATTGCTTCGTTTATTTTCTTCTTCTTCTCCTTTTTTTTATGTTTTTTTATCTTGAGTTGTTGTAGGTCCCCTTTTGACGCGACCCTGCACATGGGTGATGCAGCACCAGTTACTTAGTTACTTCAACAGATACCTCAAGAGGCTTTTAGCCCAACTCATAGCCCTATTTGACTTAACTGTTTGACGCGAGTGCCAACATTGGTGATGAAGTGCCCCCGGTTACTAAGTTAAGTCTAGAAAGGCCATTGGAGTTGTGTTTATTATTCTTTGCCCTTTTTTTTCACCTCAGTCATTTCCCTAAACAAAAGCATACTTAGCAAGCAAAGGTCATAATCTAATTTCCTAAAGCAATCAAGTAGCAAAATATTCATAAACTAATAATTTGTTGATTATATTACAAACTATTTCCTATTCTCATAGTCCATCTCAAGATTTATACAACAAATCAAAGCTAAAGGGCTTAATTGAAACATTCTTTTCAATTTTTTTTTTTTCAATAACACTCTCTAAGATGGGGAAGGTTCAAAGTTAAGGTCAATCCTAAGCAATGAAAGAATTAAATTTTTTTTAATTGCATAAGGACAAGCATTAAATTAAAAATCATATCCCTCCCCCACACTTAAATCAAACATTGTCCTCAATGTTGCAAAAATCAATAAAGAGGGAAAGGAACTAATACTCCCCTGGTTTAGGTCTCTGATTTTGATGTGGAGTTTATTCTTCTAGTAACTTCAACGATGTTTCAAATTTTTGATGAAGGAAAGAGCGCATGAGCAGGAACTTGTAGCTACGAGAGGAGCGAATATCTCTGAATCTGCCTAAGATAGAAAGAAACAGCCAATAAAAAATAATAAAATAAATGAAAACCAAATCATTGGGTTGCCTCCCAACAAGTGCTTAGTTTATCGTCCTTAGCCTGACCATACCCATCACCTAAGGAGGTGATGACAAGTAGTGAACAGTTGTTTGTCGGGCCACTTCCTCGCCATGGTAATGCTTCAGTCTTTGCCCATTAGCTTTAAAGCAATTTCCTGTTCTCTCATTTTTTTACTTTGATTGCACCTGTAGAGGACACAGAAATCACTCTAAAAGGACCAGACCATCTAGATCTGAGTTTTCCAGGAAACAACTTTAGCCTTGAGTTAAAGACAAGAACCAATTGTCTGGGCTCAAAAGTACGCTTCAAGATATGCTTGTCATGCCATTTCTTTGTTCTTTCTTTATATAATCTTGCACTATCATATGCTTGAAGTCTCAGTTCGTCTAATTCATTCAGTTGTAACAACCTCTTTGCTCCAGGTTGCTTATAGTCCATATTCAACTTTTGAATTGCCTACCATGCTTTATACTCCAATTCAAGTGGTAAATGACATGCTTTTCCAAAAACCAAACGATAAGGTGACATACCAATTGGAGTACGAAAGGCTGTCTTATAAGCCCATAAAGCATCATCTAGCTTATCAGACCAATCTTTTCTATTTGGACCCACAGTTTTCTCAAGAATCCTCTTAATCTCCCTATTAGTCAACTCACATAAGCCATTGGTTTGTGGATGGTATGTAAGTGACATCCGATGGTGCACTCCATATTTTGCCAAGAGAGTTTTGAAATTTTTGTTGTTGAAATGGGTACCCTCATCTGTAGTTATGGCTCTGGGAGTACCAAATCTTGTAAAGATATATTTCTTCAAGAAATGAATCATTGTGTTGGCATCATTAGCTTGGCAAGCAATTGCTTCCGCCCATTTACTTACATATTCAACAACAACAAAAATGTAATTGTTTCCTCTTGAAGAAGGGAAAGGACCCATGAAATCCATCCCCCAGACATCAAATAATTCCACCTCAAGTATTCCTGATTGAGGCATCTCATGCCTCTTAGAAATATTACCTGTTCTTTGACATCTATCACACTTGGAAACAAATTGGTGGGCATCTTTAAAAAAAGAAGGCCAATAAAAACCAGATTCAAGCACTTTAGATGCAATCCTTTGCCCCCCATAATGTCCCCCACATGCAGATGCATGACATGCATTCAAAATGGCCTCTTGTTCTACCTCAAGCACACACTTTCAAATAATCGAATCAGCACATCTCTTAAAAAGAAATGGCTCTTCCCAAATATAGTAAGCAACATCATGCAAAAACTTCTTTTTTTGGTAGAAATTCAAATCAAGGGGTAAAACTTCACACACCAGATAGTTCACAATATCAGCATACCATGGCAAACCATCACTACTAATAGCAAACAATTGTTCTTCAGGGAAACTTTCTTTAATCAACAAATCATTCACACAATCAAAAGTATTCACAATCCTAGACAAATGCTCAGCAATTTGATTTTCAGTTCCTTTCCTATCAACTATATGCACATCAAATTCCTGTAGCAATAAAACCCATCTCATCAATCTAGGTTTAGACTTCTTCTTGCCTAACAAATATTTAATAGCATCATGATTAGTGTGAACTATAATCTTAGCACCCATCAAAGATACCCTAAATTTTTCAAAAGCAAATACTATAGCAAGCATTTCTTTTTCAGTAGTTGAATAATTTGCCTGAGCTGCCATTAGGGTTTTGCTTGCATAATAGATGGGATGAAAGATCTTGTCCCGCTTTTGTCCCAACATAGCTCCAACAGCATAGTCACTAGCATCACATATTACTTCAAAAGGAAGTGACCAATCAGGAGCTATAATGATAGGGGCTGAAATCAATCTTTTCTTTAATTCTTCAAAAGCCTTCATACATTCTTCAGTGAAGTGGAAGGGAGTGTCCTTCTAAAGTAGTTGTGAAAGTGGCTTTGAAATCTTGGAGAAATCTTTAATGAATCGACGATAAAACCCAGCGTGACCCAAAAAACTTCTTACAGCTTTGACAGTAGAAGGAGGAGGAAGCTGCTCAATCATAGAAGTTTTGGCTCTATCAACCTCTAAGCCATTTTTTGAAATTTTATGTCCTAGAACTATTCCTTCAGTCACCATGAAATGGCACTTTTCCCAATTGAGAACTAAATTTGTCTCTTCATATCTCTTCAACACCTTATCCAGATCCATCAAGCATTCTTCATATGAGTTGCCAAATACTGAGAAATCATCCATAAATACTTCCATTATTTCTTTTATCATATCGGAGAATATACTCATTATGCATCTTTGGAATGTAGTGGAGGCATTGCACAAACCAAAAGGCATTCTTCTAAAGGTAAAAGTGCCATATGGATAGGTGAATGCCGTTTTCTCTTGATCTCAAGGAGTAACAACTATTTGATTATATCCTGAATACCCATCTAAGAAGCAGAAGAATTCTTTACCTGCCAGTTGGTCTAACATCTGGTCAATAAAAGGAAGTGGAAAATGATCTTTCCTTGTGGTGTCATTCAACTTTCTGTAATCCATGCAAACACGCCAACCAGTAACTGTGTGAGTGGGGATGAGCTCATCTTGCTCATTAGCAATTACTATCATTCCTCCTTTCCTAGGAACACATTGCACCGGGCTAACCCATGAGCTATCAGAGATGGGGTGAATGATCCTAGCATCTAACCACTTGATGACTTCCTTCTTGACCACTTCTTTCATCATAGGATTCAATCGTCTCTGATTTTGAATAGATTTCCTATGATCATCCTCTAAGAGTATCTTGTGCATCACAATTGAAGGACTTATACCTTTAATGTCAACAATTGTCCAACCCAAAGCTCTCTTATGATCCTGAAGAACTTGTAGCAACCTTTCTTTTTGATCTTTAGATAGAGAAGAAGATATGATAATAGGAAGTGTCTCAGATTCACCCAAGAATGCATACTCTAGATGTGATGGTAAGGGTTTAAGCTCCAAGATTGGTGCTTGTTCAATGGACGGCTTTAAAATAGTTTGTCTTAATTTCGTATCTAATGATTCAAACTGCCTTGATGGATTAATGTAATAAGGAGAGGCTTCAAGTAACTTCTTACATTCTATTGTTTTCCCTTTTTCAAATTCATCAATCCTAAGTAAAACAGCTTCTAATAGTTCTTTTGTAGCATAAGATTCTAAAGTCTCCTGAATTACCTTATCAACTATGTCAACCTTGAAGCAATCTATAATGTCCCTAGGATACCTCAATGCTTTGCTCATATTGAATATAACTTCTTCATCATTCACCCTTAACTTGATCTCTCCCTTTTCAACATCAATTAGAGTTTGAGCTGTAGCAAGAAAAGGCCTACCCACAATAAGTGGTAGATCTCTATCTTCATCACAATCTAGAACAATAAAGTCAGCAGGGAAAATAAACTTGTCAACTTTAACCAAAACATCTTTAATAATCCCCTTTGGATAAGCTAAACTTCGATCAGCTAGCTGAAGTATCACAGAAGTTGGGTAAGCTTCGCCTAGTTGTAATTTTCTGAATACAGATAATGGTATCAAATTAACACTTGATCCTAGATCACATAAAGCTCCTCCTTGAAAATTTTTTCCAATTATGCAAGGTATGGAAAAACTACTTGGATCTTTCTGTTTAGGCGGTAGCTTGTTGAGAAGAATAGCACTACACTCTTCAGTAAGAGCTATGGTTTCATAATCACCAAACCTCCTCTTGTTACTCAACATCTCTTTTAGAAACTTCACATATTGAGGCATCTGCTCTAAAACTTCAAGGAAAGGGATATTGATGTGTAGTTGCTTGAAAATCCCTAAGAACTTCTTATATCGCTCATCTATAACTTTCTTCTGGAATCTTTAAGGAAATGGTAAAGGTGGCACCCATTTGAGATTCTCATTAGCTGCTTTCTTGTTCACTTCACCCTTTATAGATTCACTATCAAATTTATCATCATTGACTTTCCCATCAATCTTTTGTGTAGCCTCTTCATCATCCTCTATAATGACCGTAGGACTTGCTTGATCATTAGGCGCTGAGGGTTTTTTCATTGGTTGTGGAATCTCAGGTAATTCTTTACTACTTCTCAGAGTAAGAGCTTTGCATTCCTCTTTTCCATCTCAGTGAGGATTACTGATAGTGTTACTTGGCAAGCTATTAGTCTTCATGTTATTGAGATCTATTGCTAACTGCCCAATTTAGACTTCTAAATTCTTTATAGAAGAATCATAGTGAGTATGAGAATTTTGTTGTCCTTGCACAACTTTTATCATCAAATTTTCAAGTCTATCCATCCTCTTGTCCATTTGTTGCTGAAAAGGATCCTATGGAGGTGTAAGTTGCTTAATTTGAGCTTCAAGCCCTAGAGGATTTATGGGTTTGGACCCGGAGCTTCAAGTTTGATTGAGCGTTTGACCTTGCCTCCAGGAGAAGTTAGGGTGATTCCTTGTTCCTTGATTGTAGGTATTGGAGTAAGGGTTGTTCTAGTTGTTACCACTGTAGTTTCCAACATAGTTTACTGGCTCTGTTTGTTGAGATATGAGGCATTAGCCATTGGTATGGTTATCTCCACAATAATCACAAGGAGCATATATAGCATTTACTCCCTTGTGACCACCATTGGATCAACTTACTTGAGCTTCTAACTGATCAAACCTCTTGTTCATAGCACTTAGCATTGCTACCAATTGTGAAGTAGTGTCATTAGTAACTTTCTCAGTTGATTTTATTGGCCTTCGTTCATTGTTGTTTTGGATAAAATCAGCTGATAAGTCATCCAAACAACTCCAAACATGGTTGACTGGTTGCTTTGTAATACCTCCATTAGTGACAGCATTCAATTCAGATTTAGATTCAAGAGTCAAACAAGTACAGAAGATTTGAAGCAAGACCCACTTCTCTAGATTATGACCAGGGCTCTGCCTAACAAGTAATTTAAACCTCTCCCAAGCTTCATACAAATGTTCCCCAAATTGTTGGCAGAAGTTAGTAAGAGCAGCTCTTGCATCCACCATCTTGTTGTGTGGAAAGAATCTTGATCTGAACTTTTCTTCTAATGCCTCCCAAGTGGTTATGCTACTCTCCTCTAAACTATTAAGCCATTCTTTGGCTTTTCCTTGCAGAGAATAAGGAAAAAGACGAAGACGGATCACATTATTAAGAACTCCATTTTGTTTGAAACAGTCACAAACATCAAGAAATTGTATCAGATGCTGATTTGAATCTTCTGTATTGTTTCCTGTATATTGACCCTATAGTTCAAGCATCTTGAGCATAGCTTGCTTGATTTCAAAATTGTTGGCTTGAAATTCAGTTACTCTGATTCCTGACTGATAACCTCGGGATTGCCTTCCTAGAAAATCATTAACACCCAATGTATCGTTCTCATCCTCAGCCATCTCTTTGCTTATGGTTTCTTCTTCCTCGTGATCTGAATGCTGAGGTGTTGTAGTCTCTAAAGTTTCACTGACCTTCTTTGTCTTCTTGGATGTTTTCTTTGTTCCGCTGGGCATATAATGTAATGCCCTATAAAGACAAAGAGACAAAGATCAAATATCACACTGAATAATAAAATAAATAAATAAAATAAATAAAAAATAAATTCTCAATCTTAAATTACTAAGGATATTTAATTCTAATCACCAATTGCCTTGAGTCCCCGGCAACGGCGCCAAAAACTTGATGCTACCAAATTTTAAGTAGGCACCGCAAGTATACAGGCCGTAAAATAGTAAACTGGTAAATCAAGATCGTCCCACAGAGACTCAAAAATAATTACTGACTAAGCATTAAATTTCCTATGTTCATTTAAGTTGAGAAAATCAAAGATAATGAGATTAATGAGAAATTTAAAGATAAGAAAAGAACAATAATAACTAGTGTTTGAAAGATGTCAATCGAGAAAACAACCTAGAGCGGCTAATCCTTTCTTCAAGTTTTAGAGCATGTAATTACCCAAATAAATTCACTTAATATTAACTTGTTAATCTAGAGTTTTAATAGATATAAGTACCTCCTGATCACTTATATCCCTCCCTCAAATTAGAATTATTATTCCTAACAATCTATTCAAGAGGCAATAAATATCCTAATTCACTCTAATATGACTATATGGGTCCAATAGGTATATTCCTATCCTATTAGCAAATTAGAATAAATTCCAATCCCACATTACTTAATCCTATGGTCCAATTAAGATCTCTTTCCCAAGTGTAATCAAAATTCTCCAATTTCATACTTAGTGGTGATCAAGCACTAAATAGGCAAGAAATAACAAGATTAAGTAAACAAGAGAATATTAAGCATAATTTAAATAGTTCAAACAAGCTCTAATCCAAGAATCAATTCATAGCTACTCTAGGTCTAAGAAAAGAATTAGCCACACATGGCTATAATAAAATCCATAAAACAAAATTCAGATTCAGCAAATATAGAAAATAAAGGAGAAGAGAAGAGAACAGAATTGAGATTCTTGCTACTGTTGCAACAAGAGAGAAACAGATGCTCGCTGATGCTCTCGTTCGCCGCCTCTCCTCCTCTTCATTATTTCTTCAATCGCTGCTCTTCGGCGCTGCAATTCTACAATTCGACTCTGCCTTTTTTTTTCTGCCTGAGCGTTCTGTCTTGCTCCGGATCTGTCTCGCGTTTCTCCCTCCTCTTTTGTGTGTCCGCCTCTGCTTCCTTCTATAGATCTAATTTAGGGCTACATTTGTTGTGGGCTCCACATCTCAATCCAAAATTCTCCAAGATATCATATATCATCGTCAAATCTGCATCTCATGGTATTTTTATTTTTCCTTCGTGTGGGACCCATATTTTTTATTACATTGCATTTGCTGGCAGCTGAACCTCCACGCCATTTTATCTCTTATCTTCCCATATAATATATGTATTTACATATTTATTGTATTATTTATGATTGATGAAGCTTCCTTTATCATTTTTTTTAATTTCTTTTTTTATCTCTTATTTCCTATCATATCTCCTGCACAATAAAATATGATATGAGTAGATTTTATATCAAAAATTCTTATTATCCTGAATTTAATAAAAAGATAAAATATATATATATATATAAGATAATTAAATAGGTACAAAATATCACTAAATTTAACCAATTGTATCCTAAAATCTGTATCTATTTAATCAATATATCTATTAATACTCTTCCACCAAGCCGAATGCTTGTACATGGCTCACCGCGGCTCCTGACTCAATTCACTGTTCACAAGGGGAAAACGGCTTGCCTTAAAAAAACCCTCGGGCTCCATGCAGAGGTGGCAACTTCGAGTAATGGCAGTCGGCTTAACGAGGATTTGAATTTCTGATGTGTTATTTCAAAGCTTCCTGCCATGTTGTTATCTTTTTATACTGTTCCATTACCAATTTATGTCGTCATATCAATCCTCCCTTATTTATTGCATTGCCTGACCATTCTGAAACCTCCATCCATCGTCTTCTCTATTTATCTCTCCCCCCTGCAAGGTGTTCCAACAGGCCTAATGAGGACTTTGCTTCAAATTTACCTTGACGCGATGGCGTGGCTTCGATTGGGATGATGTCATGTTGTGTATGGTGGGAAGCCTAACATACTTTGGAACATGACGGAGATTTACATGCTAGGTTTGTTACAAAGAGCAGAACTTTAAGTTTGTTGTTAAACATATTGGTTCATGCTCTGTCCTCTGCCCCTGTTTCGTTTGTTAGCTTACTATTCTGTATCTGTTTTGTGCCAACTATCTACTAATTGCGTGTTTGTTACTTTTAGGTCGTGGTACACGATGCAGGGGGAAGTTTTTCATTCGTCATGGTATGGAGGTTGCAGCTTTCATGGATGACCTTCACTGTAGAGTTCTCAAAAGAAGCCTCTTACTGAAGCTTGACCGTGTAATATTTCATGCGTTTTGCAGTTCATTTGTTTTGTTAACAAAGTATGGACAGGAGACTATTTCCATGGAAGTTTTCTTCATCGTTTTTCATTCGTCATGGTATGGAGGTTGTAGCTTTCATGGATGACCTTCACTGTAGAGTTCTCAAAAGTAGCCTCTTACTGAAGCTTGACCGTGTAATATTTCATGCGTTTTGCAGTTCATTTGTTTTGTTAACAAAGTCTGGACAGGAGACTATTTCCATGGAAGTTTTCTTCATCCACGATGAGGTTCTAAACATTCTCTCATGCCTGTTGTTATATAGTATGACATAACACTCATATTGTTTTAATGCTTTCTCAAGTCTCAAGATTTATTGGAACGACAATGTTGGACGATGTTATGTCACATCTAGAGTGGAGATTTGGAGTTCATGGTAGCTTGCAAGGTGACTGAATATGACAAGGCTGTGAGAGGTTGTATTCTTTAAGTCTTCAAAGTCAAATCTCTACATTGTTGTAACTGTTTAAGTCAAAACATGGTTCTAAGTTAGTTCCTCTTTTTTCGTTATTTCTTCTTTATGTAACTGTGAGAGGTTGTAGTCTTTAATCTCTCATTTATTTATATTTAGCAGCACTTCGTGTCTGGTTCCCTTCATGTTAAAGCATGCAACACTTTTCCTACTGTTCTCCATATGGCTACAAGTTTGAATGAATATTGAAGACAGAACTTTAAACAGTCATTAAAAATGCGAGATTTGATTAAAGAGTCTTTAAATAGTCTTAAGCCCTAGCAATATCAGCATTTATATGTTAATGTTAAAAGGTTGAGACCAGATTGGTGGCAGTAATCACTACAAAAAAAAAGACTTTCGGCGGCGACTTTTAATGTCGCCGCTGAAAGTATACTTTCAGCGGCGACTTTTGTCGCCGCTGAAGGTGACTTTCAGCGGCGACTTTTTTATTGCCGCTGAAGGTATAGTTTCAGCGGCGACAAAAGTCGCCGCTCAAGGTGACTTTCAGCGGCGACAAAAGTCGCCGCTGAAAGTGTTAATTTTTAAAAAAAAAAATTGAAAAATTAAATTTTTTATTAAAAAAATTCAATTTTTTTTTTAAAAATTTTAATTTACAATTGCCACGTGTCTCCGCCCCGTGCTGCCACGCGTCGCCTCCTCGTGCTGCCACGTGTCTCCGCCCCGTGCTGCCACGCGTCGCCTCCTCGTGCTGCCACGTGTCGCCTCGCCGTGCTGCCACATGTCGCCTCCTCATAATTCCTCCAAGTGACTCTCCTCCAGTTCGAACCCGCGACCTCAGGGAGCCGATGCCTTCGCGCGCGAGTCTCTACCAGTTGCGCCGAAATGAACCTATGTCATATTATTACATATTATTATATATATACTATTATCATATATATAAACATACATAAAAATATACTATTAAAAATAATGAAAAATAAAATAAAAACGAAAAAATATTTATATATTTAAATTAAAAATTTTTTTAATTTAAAATTACTTAATAAATAATAATTTAATATCATAAATATTATTTTTAATATAAAATTATAAATATAATATTAATAAATAATAATATAATTTTAATAATTAAGGTTAAATAGAATTATTTAATAATTAATAATTAAATTTTATAAATATTATTTTTGAAAAATATTAATAAAAAATTATGAAATTGACTTTCAGCGGCGACTTTTAATAGTCGCCGCTGAAAGTGTACAAAATTTTTTTTTTTTTTTTTTAATTTTGGACTAGACTTTCAGCGGCGACTTTTAATAGTTGCCGCTGAAAGTGTACAAAATTTTTTTTTTGTTTTTAAATTTCGAACTAGACTTTCAGCGGCGACACTAAAGTCGCTGCTGAAACTCTACAAATTTTTTTTTTTTTTAAATTTTGAACTAGACTTTCAGTGGCGACACTAAAGTCGCCGCTGAAAGTGTACAAAAAAATTTTTGTTTTTTTTTTAATTTGGGACTAGACTTTCAGCGGCGACACTAAAGTCGCCGCTGAAACTCACTTTCAGCGGCGACTTTTAATAGTCGCCGCTGAAAGTGTACAAATTTTTTTTTTTGTTTTTAAATTTCGAACTAGACTTTCAGCGGCAACACTAAAGTCGCCGCTGAAACTCACTTTCAGCGGCGACTTTTAATAGTCGCCGCTGAAAGTGTACAAAAATTTTTTTTTTTTTTATTTTGGACTAGACTTTCAGCGGCGACACTAAAGTCGCCGCTGAAACTCACTTTCAGCGGCGACTTTTAATAGTCGCCGCTGAAAGTGTACAAATTTTTTTTTTTTTTTTAATTTCGAACTAGACTTTCAGCGGCGACACTAAAGTCGCCGCTGAAACTCACTTTCAGCGGCGACTTTTAATAGTCGCCGCTGAAAGTGAGACTTTTAGCGGCGACAAAAGTGTCGCCGCTGAAAGTGACACCTTCAGCGGCGACATAAAAAGTCGCCGCTGAAAGTCTCACTTTCAGCGGCGACATTAAAAGTCGCCGCCAAATGTCGCCGCTGAAAGTGCTTTTTTTTGTAGTGGATGCGGGGTAAATGTTTCATTCTTTTACAACTTGATGATTTATTTATGTAATTGGAAACAAGTGAGGCCACAATGCATATGACCTTTTAACATTGAAAGGGATGCCTTATGCTACCTTTTTTGCAGAAAATCGTTCATCGTTGATAGTCCTGAATGCTCCAAACGGCAGCAGATTTTGGTTCAAGATAACTTGCATATCCACCCTGCTAAAAAGTTAAATATCTTACCAGTGAATATAAAAATAAACATATTACTCAAGATCCTTTTGGTTAACAAGACAAAAATATGCTGCACAAAATTTTAAGACTAAGACGCTGCAAGTTTAATTGAATTAGACATTAGGTCTTATGTAAATGGCTACAAATGTTTTTTTTTTATTGGCACACATCATATCAGCACTAATATATAGGTACGAAAGATAGAGTTGATCAGATATTTAAAAGTAGTACACCCTACATGTATGTTTAATTTTAATGACTCACAAAGCAAGAGCTGCACAGCGTGATGTTACAAAAAATAATAGATCTTAAATTACAGATGAGACCAATTAAACTATTGCTCATTATATATTATTCACAAAACTATGAAAAAATGCATTTTCCATTTATCTTTCAAAACGTTTGGTTTAGACCATTGGGTGTACAAAATTCATTCCATGCTAAACAAATCTTTTGTATGTTTAATTTTAATGACTCACAAAGCAAGAGCTGCACAACGTGATGTTACAAAAAATAATGGATCTTAAATTACAGATGAGACCAATTAAACTATTGCTCATTATATATTATTCACAAAACTATGAAAAAATACCTTTTCCATTTATCTTTCAAAAGGTTTGGTTTAGACCATTGGGTGTACAAAATTCATTCCATTCTAAACAAATCTTTTAAAGCATACCCTCTTTTCTCCGCTATTGTTAATTGATCGGTGCTGTCATTTGAGACCCTCAATGGACAAAACACTTATCTTTTCTTCCAGAGACTATTGTGATGACACAAGTTTAAATACATTGCATCAGAAACTTAAGTAAACTTATCATAAACTTTGTCATGCAGATACATAATTAAAACTTAACCCGGATTACAATAAACCTTATCTTAACAAATGCAGAAACTTGATAAAACATACACATGGTTAGGTTACTGTTCAGACAAGCATCTTTAGTTTTATGCTTGTGCACATTGGTTGCTTAAATAAGGTAAATGGCCATCATCTTTAGTTGCTTATATAGAACCTATTTGAATCCTGTATAACTCATTTACCTGTATGATTAATTTATGCTTGTGCGCATTATAACTCCCACTGCATGCCCAATAAATGAAGGAAGTCCTGATTCAGTAAACAATGCATTGTCACAAACGGTCAAGAATGTAGCTCCTACCACAGGAAAAGGGAAAAGAAGGTCCTACTTGAAGAGAAATGTTAACATAGCTAAGTCAAGCTCCCAGGAACACCAATCAGCAACCATAAAGCTAGCAAATGAAGAACCTTTATTGAAGGTTGTTAAGCAAGAGAAGTAGCTCCCACTGCGCAACAACTTGTATATCTCATGCTGCTGTTCAAGTCATGCACTGAGAAACTTCTAGGATAGTTATGTTTAAGATCTACTCTTACTTCATCAATCTTAGTTGTTCATTAGGATTTTAGGGGATTAATCCCATAGCCTTCATGTTTATTTATGGCTGTCTTAGTTCTTCCTTAAGCTTTCTGTTTATTTTAGTTTTATCTTAATGTTGCATAGGCTGCAATGCCACCTTAACTTCCATGCTTATTAGGAATAGTGGTTTCCTTGATGTTTGTTTCTCTACTACTTATTTAACTTGTTATTGTAGTTTCATTTCCAATTCCATAGTCTGAAACGTGCACAGCTTTGCATGCTCGCTACTGATCCAAATACTAACCACTGAGGCCTATGAAGAACTATCAAATGACTGGATTGTGAAGTGCAATAACACTTAACCACTATAACACTGTATGTAACTGCAATTATATAAGTTAAAACAAGTCCGCCAAAATACCCTCAAGACCTCGGAATCAAAATTAAAAACACATTACACCTTAATGAAACCGATAGATTGAACATTAAAGTCTGCAATATACAAGCAGCGGCCTTCCTTATTTGAGAAGGGACTAAAAAACTGCCTATTATAATTATGCAGATTTGATGATGACCATTCAAAAGCACCACTAATATAGAGAGTTCATTATAATTCTGCAGACTTCTTTTTAATCATGCAAACTTCATGATAACTTCATTATACCCTGTACACTATTATGCAGACTTGATTACAACCCATCAATCTTCATGATTACCTGTCCTTTATTGAAACTTAAAGTCTACAATATACATGGTCTTGTAGGTAGTCGATTAATTTAGCTTGCCTCTACCTTAGAGTTCTTTTGCTCTTTCTTGGTCTTTTAGGTCTGTGTAGTAATGTAGTAATTGAATTAAACCTTTTCTTCTCCATTTACCCAAAGCACCACAGTTTGTATTACAGTTGAATTAAGTTTAAATATGACCAAGTACACAATTATCTTCTCCATAACTCTTCCAATTACAGTAATTAACAATGCACCTTTGTAACAAGATAGGCAACCATTGATCAACTTAATTCTGTGAGTAAAAAACCAAATGACTATATTCTTTAAGATACTTTTGAACTGAAACCTTTTATACTGAATCTTTCTTTTTCAGCATATACTATTTGTGTCAATTGGCATGATAAGTAATATATTCCTCTTGTATGATAATATTAAACTTTTGCATTCCTCATAATTGTGATAGAGACTAACTTTATTTTATAGGATACATATAGTCAATTGTCACTTTCAGCCTTATATACACACCGAGGGAGTCAAAGATGCTTTCACTCAGAAGAAAAAAAAATACAGGTTCACTTCTTGATGACTGAAGACTTTGAGGAAAAAAACAAAGTTCTGGAATCAGCACATAGTGATCAGCAAACTGTCCTGTCATTGTCATACTAATTACTAACATTGACATTTGCAAATGAGTATCTTCATACACGTTTGCTGCTTTGCTTGTGCCAACTTAGACTAATTTTCCATCCTCCCTGCATAACAGAAAAATCCAAAGGAAAGCAGTTGAGAATACTAGAGATTACCATGACAATTATAATACTTCAACAGTATTGGATTCATCTGCATAATATATGGCTATAGATCAATCATTGAGGTCCGTTGCAATCTTTGAGTTGGTAAGGTCCTGATTGGTAGGATGAACTTACTTTGCATTTCTATCATAAGCTGGAATCTTCCTGTGTATTTCATTACTGGTGCCTAAAGCTTGACTCTTTATGTGTAAATGCTTACTGAGATTATTTCTGTGCATACCTTCACTCAGGAACCGGTAAATCACAAACCTTTGGATACATGATGACTGATTTAACTCCACCTAGATGTATTGGGTCACCAAAAAGAAATCCATTTGGTATGGAAAATCAAAATAGATCTTCGGCCATACATACTCAACCTTTTGCAGTGGTAAGCCCTCAAAATTGTGGCCATTTAGGAAAAAATGGAAGAAAGATAGGCATTTTGCAAGACATAACACATGTGTCTTCAAACTTGGAAAATCATTTTTCAAGTGGTTCTGGCTCAGGTATGAAGTAATACTACATCTAGGCACTTTATCTTTCCTTGTAATTATATTTCGATTACATAACACATGTGGTTTCTTGAGTGAATCAGGAACTCTTTTGTATTTCAAAACATATATCAGTGGGGAGGAACTCAAACGGAGCGACATCATGTGCACAACAAAAGATATTTGAAGAACCTCTAGACCAAGTCTTTAAGAGAAAAAGTGGGAGACTAAAGGGCCTAATGTGTAATGCTCAACCAGAAAAAGCCATAAGGAAATTAGTACGTCAACAAGTTACTAAAGCCACATGTTCATCTAATCTAAATAGTCTCCCCTCCACAACTCCAGGTTAGTTACTCCTCTGCTCTTTTCGTTGTGCTACCTTTGAAAGCTTTATACAAAACCTATTGAAATCCAGGAATGTTTAATGTACATCTACTAGCAGACATGAGGCAGCAACTGCAACTGCTTTCAGTTAATGAGAAAAGGGAAATATATCACTACACCAATATTACTAATCAGGCATCTAACTTATTAGTTAAACAAACAGGTATTCCATCCACAGGCCCTGCTTATCTATTCGATCCTTCACTCTTTACTCCTCTTACTGATGCTTTAAGTTATTCGTTCAGTTAAAATTATGGTTGCCTCATGTACAAAAAATTCATGCACATATAATAGGAGTTTCGAATATTCCTCTAATCTGTTTACAAGACCAGATGAACATGATTCCAAGTGTAAAAGTGGTAAATTTAAAAGACAACTGACTAACAATGACAGGGAAAAGAGACAAGCACAGAAAAGATGCAACAAAGGTCATAAAAACTGGTCCACTATACAAGAATCCAGTGGTTTTACCAACTGTCCAGGTTTGGAGTTTTTTATCTATGTTCCACATATTGAATCACACAGCTATACACTTGGTAATTCTAATCCTTTTGATATAGCATTTAGTTTATTTTGATGAATAGGAACCAGTGATATGAGCGACAACTATAGACAGGAGTTCACTCCAAGTTGCATTACTGAAGAAACTGTTCCAGATTTAACAAGCCTTCCCAACTCACCAAACTACACAGGTACATGTTAGAAAGACATGCAACAGATTTTGTTTGAATTACAAGGATGATTCGTTAAATAACTATGCAGCTTATAAAAAGGTTTGAAATGAAAATTATCTTATTCTATTGCTTTTTCTTGCGGTTGATGGTAAACATTATAGACATATTTAGAAATCCATAGGGATTTATCCTCAAGTGATGATGAAGAGCCATGTAATTTAACATCTTTCATGGTTGATATAATAGGTAGCAAATTCACCTTAGTTTGTACAATATGAACTAACATGTTTTATCCAAACAGATGACCTAGATCAATTAATAGCAGGCCACAATAATCCAACCAATGATTTGAGGGACTTAGTTGCATTTGACAGAGTAGAGCTGGAAGGTTCATATTTTCTGGACCAATAGAATTCTTCTACAAGGCGTCCTAAATTACTACTCAATATCTAACATGACTTTCTTTCATGTTAGGAATAGTACTCCTTTAATCCTTTAGCCTTTTTTATAAGTTTCATCCAACATGTTTCATCAAAAATAAGAAAAAAAAAATTAAATCTCATTGCTTTTGTCTTAAAATTTAATACTTCATCATTACCTGTTCTTAACACGTACTATATTCCAATATTACAAGGTCTACTCAATAATAAATGAAAGATAAAATTATATATTTGTATAAAAAGATATAGGGTTATGATGTAAAAATATGTATGAATTTAATATTCAAAGGGTTTAATAACCATAAGTACTGTTGTGGTCATCCCATAATGAAACAAAGTCAAACATTTCTGATTACAGAAAAACAAACATAATAACAATTATAGGTTAACTTTAATGATTTAAAATATTTGTTATTTTCTTCTTGGCGTGTTAGATTTGTTACTTGTAATATCATTGATGTTATGACCTACATAACTTATTGCCATTCAGACTTTTATTTGAATTTTATAAGTTAACAAAATGAGAGAATTGGAGAAAATTGTCTTTAAAATTTGAAATCTCGAATAATTGATTTCTTACTAATATTAGTAGTGAATCAATGTTATTTTTTAAATTATATTGTTCTTCTCTTTGAGGCATATAAGTGTGTAATCATGTTAAAATATATATCCGTTTATTACCACTTTTTATTTGTCTAATGCTTTAGAGAAGTTTTAAATATGGTATACACTTTGATGTTGGGCAGCATATATAGATGAAGGTAATCCGACATATACATGTAAATATTGCCATGCTTCTTTTTGGTATAATGAAAGAGCTAAAAAGGATAACAAGAAAAGAGTTCCCAATTCATTCAATATGTTCTGCCTCCATGGGAAGGTTGTCTTACAATACATGAAGCCACCTCCACCCTTACTACAGAAACTCTTCTTTGAAAAGAACACCTTAGAGGGAAAAAACTTCTATGCAAATATAAGGCAGTAAAACAACATGTTCTCATTTACATCCATGGGAGGCAATATTGATCATTCCAAGAACACTGGTGGTGGTCCATACTGTTTTGTTCTATCTCGTCAGAACCACCATAGCATAGGGAGTTTCTTGCCTACTGAAGGTTCACGTCCAGTTTACTCTCAGTAGTACATTTTTGATACAGAGAATGAGGTGAAGAATCGAATTGAGGCAGTCAGGTAATTTTTGTTACAAATTTGTCTTATATTTGAATATTTTCATCAAGGGATATACTAACATTTATGGCCATATCTTTTTGCAGCAAGCATAAAAAAGAGTCAACAATTGATACAAACATTGTCACAGATATCAAAGAAATGTTGGATGAAGTCAATCCTTATGTGAAATAGTATCGTTTTGCTTCAGACTTGTTAAAGAACAACCAATCTAATGAGTTGAAACTGTGCCTGCCCAGCACCAGACAACATGATGGAAGGACTTATAACACGCCAATTGCTTCAGAAGTAGCTGCATTAATTCTTGGTGACATAGACATGGAATTCAATGTAAGTGACATAATAGTTAGAGAACATTCAGGCTCCCCACAACAGATCCATGAATTGCTTCCTTCCTATTTACCACTTCAATATCCAATTTTATTCCCTTATGGTGAAGACGGTTATCGAGATGACATTCAACACAGAGAAGAGACTCTCAACACTACTAAGAAAAGGAAGAGATTAAGCATGAGGGAATTTTTTGCATACAGGCTAATGTATAGAGAGAATGAGATATCTACATTGATACATGCCTCGAGATTGCCTGAACAGTTCATAGTTGACGAATACACAATGATTGAAGCTCAAAGATTAATTTGGATTAGAACACATCAGAAAGAATTAAGGGCTGATTTGTACCAAGGACTTTCTGAGGCTATTCTCAGAGGTGAAACAAATGCTACATCAACTGGAAAAAGGATCATCCTGCCATCTACATTTACAGGTGGAGCTAGATATATGCTTCAAAATTACCAAGATGCTATGGCCATATGTTGATAGGCTGGCTATCCAGATATCTTCTTAACTTTCACATGTAATCCAGCATGGCCTGAAATAGCAAGATACTGTAAAGACCATTCAGTAAACACTTCGGACAGGCCTGACATTCTTTCAAGGTTCTTCAAGCTAAAGTTACAATCACTCATGACAGTTATAAAAGAGAAGAAACTATTTGGAACTATACGGGCAGGTAAGATATCCAGTTTCGTGTCTATATATAAAATATATATATATATATATATTTCCAACTCACAATTGTAGTATTTCTTAGTGTAATGATCAAATTATTATCTCACCCTATATTTCGCATGTCTGAGTATTTCCACATGTTTTTTTACAGAAGTGTACACCATTGAGTTTCAAAAGCGTGGCTTGCCGCATGCTCACATACTCGTATTTCTTGAAAGGAGTGACAAGATTTTAACATCAGAAGCCATAGATAAAGTTATTACTGCAAAAATACCAGACAAGGAGACAACACCTTGAATGTATGATTTGGTCAAAAAATTCATGATTCACGGTCCATGTGGAAGAAGCAATCGTAAGTCACCATGCATGAAGGACAATAAGTGCAGTAAGCATTTTCCCAAGAAATTCAATCAGAATACAATTGTTGATGAGAAAGGTTATCCTACATACCGAAGAAGAGATGATGGTAGATTCATTGAAGTTAAAGGTATACCTTTAGATAATCGTTTTGTTGTGCCTTATAATCCTTTCTTACTGGCCATGTTTCAAGCTCATATCAACATTGAAAAATGCAATCAATCAACTGCGATCAAGCATTTATTTAAGTACATAAGTAAAGGCAATGATAAAGTTGTTGCTGGAATATTTGACAAAAGAGGGAATGGAAATGGTGAGGCAATTGTTGATGAGATTCAGCAGTATTATAACTTTAGGTACATATCTGCATGTGAAGCTGCATGACGAATCTTTGGCTTTGACATTCACCATAGATTTCCTGCAGTTGAAAGGTTAAGCTTCCACCTTCCAAATCAACAATATGTAATTTACAAAAATACTGATGATGTTTCAAAGTTATTGGACAACCCAAGAGTATGTGAATCACAATTCTTATCTTGGATGAAAATCAATGATGAAGATACATTTGCAGCTGGACTTACCTATGCTGAGTTCCCACAATACTATGTCTATCAAAGGAATGAGCGAAGATGGAAACGTAGATAGAAAGGATTTACTGTAGGTAGGATTGCAAATGCAACTCCAAGCTCTAGAGAGTTGTACTACTTATGGATATTACTAACAAAAGTAAGAGGACCAACATCATTTGATGACATCAAGATGTTAAGGGAGTCACATATGACACTTTCAAAGAGGCATGTGATGCTTTAGGTCTATTGGATTATGATAAAGAATATATAAACGCTATTAAAGAAGCATCTACTTGGGCAACCAGCACTTTATTGAGGAAAATTTTCGTAACAATGCTTCTGTGTAGTTGCTTGCAACATCCTGGCTCTGTCTGGAAGAAGTGCTCGAAGCTCCTATCTGAGGATTTATTGTATATACCGCATGATCATCCCAATTATTCATGTAAGTTATTCATTGACCTATATGTTTATTTAAGTTATGATTCATTGGGTTATGCTGATTTATTATACATGGGCTTTGCAGGTTTTTCAATCTCAGCTTATGAGAAAGAACAAGTTGCCTTGAAAGATATTAATATTATGCTTAGGAATAATGGGAAGAGCCTTAATGACTATCCAAGCCTATCAACTCCAGAAGAAACATCAACTGTTGATGTTACAAATAATCTCATAGTACAAGAATTGAAATATGATCGAAATGCCCTTCAATATGAAGCTGCAACATTGCAAAATTCTCTGACTGATGAGCAGAAAATTATATTTGATGAAGTTATGATGTCATTACACTCATCATCAGGAGGGTTCTTCTTTGTTCATGGCTATGGTGGTACAGGGAAAACTTTCTTGTGGAATGCATTGACTTGTACGTTACGTGGTAAAGGAGATATTGTATTGACTGTTGCATCAAGTGGAATTGCAGCAACCTTACTTCCTGGAGGTAGAACAGCTCATTCACGGTTTGTAATTCCAATACAGATTACTGAGTTTTCAATGTGCTCAATTAGACAAAACTTAGCACTTGCAAACTTATTCGTATCCACAAAGTTAATCTATGGGATGAGGCTCCTATGGTTCAACAATACTGCATAGAAGCATTTGATCACACTCTCAAGGATATAATTCATTCTAATTTGCCTTTTGGTGGCAAATGCATTCTTATGGGTGGTGACTTCCGTCAGATTCTTCCGGTGATACCAAAAGGTACTAGGGCTTCAATTGTTAATGCATGTATTTCATCTTCATGCTTATGGGATCATTGCACCATCTTCTACCTTACAAAGAACATGAGGTTGACTACTGGATCTTTAAATACTGACAACAATCAGCTGCAATAGTTTAATCAATGGCTTCTAGATGTTGGTGATGGGAATATAGGTGATTCACATGATGGTATGTATCATATTGAGATTCCAGAGCAATTCTTGCTACCAGAATCTGAAAATCCAATAAAGACTATTATACAAGCTACCTACACAAATTTGGTTGACAATATTTCCAACAATGAATATTTCAATGATAGAGCAATATTGGCTCCCACCATAGAGGCTGTCAATAAAATCAATGAATATATGTGTGCTCTGTTGCCTGGTGACTCTCAGGAATTTTTCAGTTCCGACTCTGTTTGTCAATCTACAGATGACAGTGATAGCTTTGACAATCTGTACACAACTGAATTCTTGAATACTATTATCAGCTCTGGTTTGCCACCCCACAAGCTTACATTGAAAGTTGGAGCTCCTATTATGCTGTTGAGGAATATAGACCAAGGATCAGGCTTATGCAATGGTACTCGGCTACGCATATCAAAGCTAGGCAAAAATGTCATTGAAGCCATTACATTGAATGGTTCAAAGCCAAATCAGAAAGTTTTAATTCATAGGATGGACATGAACCCTTCTGAAAGTAAATGGCCATTTCATATGATACGGAGGCAATTTCCAATTAATCTCAGCTTTGCAATGACTATCAACAAAAGCCAAGGACAGTCTCTTCGTATTGTTGGGGTATATCTTTCTAAGCCTGTATTTACACATGGGCAATTATATGTTGCATTATCACGGGTTAGAAGCATGGATGGCTTGAAATTATATGTCCCTACTAATCCTAATGGTAATAGTAGGACCACCACAAATGTCATTTACAAGGAAGTGTTCAGGAATTTGCACCGCTAATTCAATTTGGTTATATTGACGTGGAAACACTGAGAGTAGTTCATGCAATGCAATTAAGATGTATGTGTAGTTTGATGTTTCAATTAGTAATTAATTTTCGTCTTATGTCCTGCTTGTCATGGAGTATCTTTCATTATGTTATGTCCGTGTTAACGATCTTTGGCAATGTGCTTTATCCTTTTCTGTTGAAAATAATTTTACATACTTGTGTATGCCATGTACTTACAAATTAGTTTGATTCAGCTGATAAGTCAATGCATTTGCATGAATTCGCTTTATCTGTGTGCGTTTTTTTGTTTTTCCTGTAAGGATGTTTTGTATGTAAGAGAAGTTGTAATAATATTTGTTTCCTTTAGGAGTGCTCCCTGCGCAATGCGCGGGGGAGTTCATGCTAGTTATAAAATATATATTTATCACTGTCTCATACCAGACCAGACATTGCCTTTGTAGTAAGTGTGGTCAGCCATCATTCTTATGATCCTAAACTTTGAATGAAGTCTACAGGATCCTTCGTTACTTGAAGGGATCTCCAGGACGTGGCTTGCTATTTAAGAAAACTGACAAACGGATTATAGAATTATATACAGATGCTGATTGTACATATGTGTGGGGTAATTTGGTCACATGGAGAAGTAAAAAAGCAAAGTATAGTTGCAAGAAGCAGTGCTGAAGCTGAATACAGGGCTGTAACACTGGGAATCTGTGAAGGCATATGGATAAAGCGTGTTCTTGAAGGCTTGAGGAAGTCCATAAATCTACCAATCAAGGTCTATTGAGATAACATGGTTGCAATCAACATTGCCCATAATCCAGTTCAACATGATAGAACTAAACATGTCGAGATAGACAAACATTTTATAAGTGAAAAATTTGATGAGGGTATTGTTGATCTAAGGTATATACCCTCTAAAGAACAGACCCCATACATCTTTACTAAAGGACTGCCCAAGGACAAACTTGAGTATCTGATTGTCAAGTTGAACTTGATTGATATCTACAGTTCAACTTGAGGGGGAGTGTAGAATTCTGAAGCTTAAGGAGAAAAGTCAGAGAAAGAAGGAGCATTTTTTAGATCCAATATTACAGGCGGTGATTAGAACAATTAGGCTTAATTTTTCTTTAATTGTACAGTAACTTGTCGGGACCTAATTCATACCCGATTCTGTATAAATATGTAATTATCATTTGAGAATTAAATCAATTCAGTCTTCAAAATCTCTTCAATATTTCATGATCTTTAGGTTGACAATCATATGTTCGTTAAATTTTACCATGTTTAATGGTGATACAGAGGAAAGATTAGTGAACAATTGGTAGCGTTTTGTGCTCATATTATGGGTATTTGTGGTGCTCATCGTAACACAAAGTTACACTGCAAGTTTAGCTTCCGTGTTAACTATACAAAGATTGCAGCCTAAGTTCATGGATGTGAATGAGATAAGAAAGAATAATTACTGTGTGGGGTATATGAAGGGGTCCTTCGTGCAAATGCTTTTGAAAAACTAATTAGGATTTGAGGACGAGACAAAGTTGAAGCCATACGAGACGGCCGAAGAATGTGATCGAGCTCTCACTAATGGCGAGGTTGCTGCTATCTTTGATGAAATTCCCTACTTGAAGCGCTTCCTCTCAAAATACGGCTCCAAGTATGCTATGGTGGGGCCAACTGACAAAACCGGTGGATTTGGCTTTGGGAGTACTCTACTTTGTTCTTGTTCAATCTTGTGTTGAATGAGTTTTGTTTATTTTGAAAATTACTATGAGATCACTATTAAAAATAATGGAATCACCAAAAAGTCTCACAATAAACAAGGAGTATGCAATAACAAATTCCAATGCAAAAGATGACAAGAAGTCCATATTTTATTTGCTTGTTGTGGGACTTTTTTGGTGATTATATTATTTCCTTAAAACCTCACTAGTTCCCCCCTTTTATTCAAAACTAAAGGTTAAAGGAAAACAAATGTTGAACAATTCAAATGTTTAATTAAACCCATTCACATATATTCAAATTGATGTTTAAGTTGATACTCCATTGGCTCTCATATATAGGAGAGTAGTCATTCAAGTCCAAAAAAACGAAACTTGTCAAGTCTTCCGTTCAAAACCAATGAAACTATCTTTGACTTTGTAAGAAATTTCAAATTTTTTGTTGCCTCTTGAAACACAATTTATTAATTATCAAAATACTATTGAAGGATACAAATAAAAATTGAATTGGGTGAGATCAAAATAAATATTTGTAATAATAAAGAGCAACAATATATTTAAGCCTTCAATTATCATATATGGGATAATGCTATTATATGCTGACTTTGATGTATATTATATGGTCAGGCATTTCCACTAAAATCTCCGCTGGGATCTTATTTTTCGTGGGCAATCCTAAATGTGACTCAAGATGAAGAAAAATTTAAAAATATTTGGGGCACGTACTTTTCCAGGCGATTAATATCTGAAGATGAAAGTGGAGCATCAATTCCAAAACATTCCGTGTCGTCTTACTTTGTCCAGCTTTGGAGGGCTCTTCATCATCACAGGGGTCTCTTCTCGGATTTCACTTCTCTTCTATTGCAGGACATTAATGAAAAGGAGCAGAATCAATTACACTGAAGGACCAACGAAATTACAAAATGACGGAAAAGTCAACTGAATTTCCGAAATGACATAACAGTACCACAAGTGGTTGAATCTAATGCAAGACCCAACGATAAGAAAATTCAGCTAACTTGCAAAATAAAAGTCGTCTTCGTATTAAACTAGCCAAAGCGACTTGGTTGACTTAATCAGAGGAATCTCCAGCGACTATTCTACAAAAGTGATCAGTATTTATGATCAAATTCAAAGACAAAAAAAATCTAATTACATAGAAATTTATTGGTCGATGCAAAAAGTTAATTAATTCATTGACCCAACAATTAATTGCTTCATTCATGAATGAAGGGTACAATCTGATCGCTTTTCACTTGGTTGAACGGGAACATATATACATGAGTTGTTGGTTAAAATGGTAACATTTTATTTAAAAATTATTTTCCATTAAGTATATTTGTTACATTACAAAGATGAAATCTTAACTGTATTTATTGGGGTCTTGTAGCCCAAATGATACCAATCACATTCTTTAATATTTTCTTAAGCAAAATGTTGTGAATTTGAATCCTCAGTGAAGACTATAATGAGTATATGAGTTATGATTAAAAAAAAAGAATATTAACTATATATAAGGGTGTATTTTATAGATGTAAAACAGATTTTATATAAATCATTCTCTTCTTTTTCTCTCTTTCTAACAAAAATTAAATAGGAGTAAAATTAAAAAAATAGACATTAATAATCTCTAAGTGAACCTACATTTAGGACCAAAAATTTCTTTTACCAATGGACTCATAAAAAGACCAAAATGGTATTTAATATTTACTTTACTGGTATGCCCCAAGAGTATAAAATCTACACAATAATAAATGAAACCTAAAATTATATTTACAAAATCTACCCATTATCACTCTACCTTATAAATAGAATATGATGAGTATAATTTTTTAAGGTGATATTGTCCTATTTATAAGATACATTTAAAAGATGTCTTATTTTAATCAACTGTGTCACTTTTTGCCCCTATTAATTGTGTGTTATATCACTGGCTCAGAACTCCTCATCTTCCCTTCTTATCCTCTTCCCCTTTTTAACCATTAAATCAATATTTGAATGCTTTAAATTTAATCTTTTATAAAATTATTATTAAAATTTTAAATTATAATAGAAAAATAATTAATTAAATACAAGTTGCTAAATTTTGGTTTGAATAATTTAATACTACAATAGATAAAATAAAATAATATTTTGTATAAAGATAAATCTAAACCATTCAAATGTTGATATAATGGTTAGTGAAAGAGAATGGAAAGGGAAGAGGAGGGGTTTTGAGCGGTTATCTCCCTCAATTTCATTATCTCTCATACATACGCCTCTCTTTCATACTCATCATCTATCTCATTTACTTATTCCCTCCTTCAATTACGGTGTTTTAATTTGGAAAAAAACAAAAAACATAGTAAACATGTTTTACATGTATACATTGCCCTTAACCAATTTTTTATCTATGTAATTTGGTTGTTCCTATATGTAAGATATATAGGATTGGACGAATGATTTGCTTAGTTACGTTTAAAAAGGGGGGGGGAGGCAAGGTACAACCGTGGACATAATATCGGCAGGAAAGCCGTTTCCAACAATCACAAACTTTAAAGTCTGTCGATCAAGTTGGCCACAAAAAAGCAAGCTTAATCTTTGTCTTTTTTTCTGGGGAGACAAACGGTCGGAAAATTGAAGAAATCCATGCACTTCGTCCCTACTCACTTCGGTAAATTTGAAAAAAATAAACAATATAGTACCACTCTGGTTCTATTTATAAGTCCCTTTTAACTAATTCCCATATACCAATAAGAGTTTGTTAACTCATTAACTATGAGCTAAATTTCCAATTTCGCCCTTATTTATGATTGATTCCAAAAGTCAACATGAATAAATTTCATTTCTTTATTGCAATTAATAGGGGTAAAAAAGAATAAAATGCATTTACTACTCTAAAAATAGACTTATAAATAGGATAAAAGTTTTTGGTAAAAAAAGACTTATAAATAAAATCAGAGTGGTATATAGAACTTGTCAGAACTTGTCCCTTTATTTGTATTTATCATTATCTTTCTCTTTCCTAGGGAAGAAGTCTGATTACAATGGGCCCTCTCTCATAAAGGAGTAAAGGAATCCAATGGTGTAAGTTGGAAAATCAAGTCATATATAGGACCATCGAAACTTCCAGGAATCTACAGACATAACAGCACCTATGAAGATGAACATGTGACGTTCCTAGTCTCTGATATTTGTGTGTGATTAAATTTCTCTCAAAAGAGATTAGCCCTTTCATGGACGTGCCCGATGACCGTCTATATGTATATATGAGAGATCGATGAGAGTAGCTTAATTACACGATCAGAAAAATGACCGTATCAAGCCAGATGAAAAGGAAGAGCTTTAGCCTTTGCCTCCGGTTTCGTTGCTTTTGTACTTTGCTATGGTTCTTTGTAGAACCTTCGAAGGCGAAGGAGGCACAAATACCGATAGGGGTAGTTGTTGATCACAACTCCCCAGTTGGAAGTATGGCCATTCGCTGCATCCAAATGGCTCATCAAGACTTCTATAAAAACTATTCTCATTACCAAACAAGACTTGATCTTCGAATCAGGGATTCTAAGAAAGATGTCGTCAGAGCAGCATCTGCAGGTATTACATATATATTCCTCTAGTCCTTAATGTAAGATATATACCTATTTTGATTAGTTTAAGGAAGTTACTTTAGATAGTATGACAAGTATTTTCTAAAATACCCTAGTCACTTTTCTTAAATCCCTCAATCTCTCTCTTACTTGATTATTATTGAGGGAACATCAATCAATAATCAATAAGGGTAAATTAACAAGATATTGTCAAATATGAAAACCATATCTTATATTTAAAACCAATATCAACTCCTAAAATATGTCTTATTGAGTATTATATATATATATATATATTTATCAGTTGCAGCCTCAAAATGTTTTTCTTTCCCTAGTTAACTGATATGCAATAATGAAGCTATATCCATGCAGCTTTCGGTTTGATGAAGAATGAGAAGGTTCATGCAATTATCGGACCTTTATTTTCAGAACAAGCGAGGTTCGTAATACAACTTGGGCACAAACTTCATGTTCCCATCGTCTCGTTTTCAGCCACAAGTCCGTCTCTTTCATCAATCCGAAGCAAATATTTCATAAGGACAGCACAAGATGATCGCTCACAGGTGAAGGCTATAGCCGCCATTGTTGAAGCTTACGGATGGCACGAAATCATCCTAATCTACGAAGACACTGAGTATGGGAGGGACCTGATCCCATATCTCACGGACGCCCTGGAGAAAGTAAACACACGAGTGCCTTATAGAAGAGTCATCTATCCAAATTCTGAGGAATCCAAAATCGTAGAGGAGCTGAAGAAGTTAAATCAAAGTGGAAAAAGAATATTTCTTGTTCACATGACTGGTCTTGTTGGGCACAAATTCTTCTTAGCAGTGAACAAAGCTGGAATGATGAGGGAAGGTTATGGGTGGATAGTCACGGATGGGTTATCTAATGTGTTAGACCCTAATTTGGGTCCAAAAGTGATGGATTCTATGCAAGGTGTCTTAGGGGTAAGGCCAAAAGTGGAAAAGTCTAGAAGGCTTACAAGTTTCAGAAATAGATGGAAAGCTTCGTCAATTAAACAAGGGGTTGTGTCTTCTCCTTTAACCTTGTTTGGACTTTGGGCTTATGACACAGTTTGGGCGATAGCCATGGCAGTAGAGTATACGTTTGCAAATTCTAAGGGTAATGACATACTTGCAGAAAGAATCCTAAATACTACAGTTGAAGGTCTCTCTGGGAATTTCGATTTGAGTAAAGGACAACTCAAACCCTTGGAGTTTGAAGTATTCAATGTGGTAGGACGTCAAGAGAGGGTCATTGGAAGTTGGAGTCCACAGAGAGGACATGAAAAGGAATATTCTTTGAGTAGGAGAGAGAAACTAAAACCACCAATATGGCCAGGAGACACAACAGAGCAACCAACCAAGTTGAGAATTGGGGTCCCAGTAAGAAAGGGTTTTGGTGAAGTTTTGAAGGTAGAAACACGATCTTCAAATAGGGCTCCAGATGTTTCTGGCTTTACTTTTGCTGTGTTTCGCGAAGTGGTCAAAGCCTTACCTTTTCCTCTTCAATACGAGTTTTTCGGTTTCCAGGAAAAGAGGGGAGAAAGTACCGATTCCTATGATGAGCTTGTTCTCCAAATTGAGAAGAAGGCAAGTATTCATTAAAAGATAGAAGTCTTAATATTACTACAAGCCTTTTGGAAGATAATTGATGGAATATGGGATATGGAAGAATTATGATGTAGTTATATTTTTAGGATATTTAGATTTATTTAAATTTATTAGTATTTAATTATTTTTATTATACTGATAGGTGTATGATGCTGTGGTTGGGGACGTAACTATTGTAGCCAATCGTTCGGAACATGTTGACTTTACGTTGCCATATTCAGAATCAGGCGTGTTAATGGTAGTTTCGATGGAGCACGATGAGAGACAAAACATGTGGATATTCTTAAAGCCTTTGAGTCTAGGTCTTTGGTTGACCACGGGTGCAGCGTTTGTCCTCACAGGTATCATTATATGGCTTCACGAACGTCGCACAAACAAAGAATTCCAAGGACCCCCGCAGCAACAACTTGGGATGATGTTCTGGTTTTCTTTCTCCACCTTAGTCTTTGCTCACAGTAAATTAATCTCTTCTTAAACTCAAACATTATATATATATCATGATCTCTAGGTTGACAATTATATATATTCATCACGAAATTTTACCATGTTTAATGGTGTGGTGCAGAGGAAAGATTAGTGAACAATTGGTCGCGTTTCGTCCTGATCCTGTGGGTATTTGTGGTGCTCATCATAACACAAAGTTATACTGCAAGTTTAGCTTCCATGTTAACTGTACAGAGATTGCAGCCTAAGTTCATGAATGTGAAAGAGATAAGAAAGAATAATTACTGTGTGGGGTATCAGAAGGGGTCATTCGTCAAGACGCTTCTGAAAAATCAATTAGGATTCGAGGATGAGACAAAGTTGAAGCCATACGAGACGCCTGAAGAGTATGATCGAGCTCTCTCTAATGGTGAGGTTGCTGCTATCTTTGATGAAATCCCCTACGTTAAGCTCTTCCTCACAAAATACGGCTCCAAGTATGCTATGGTGGGGCCAACCTACAAAACTGGCGGATTTGGCTTTGTGAGTTCTTTCTCTTTCAATCTTGCCTTCAATATGAGTTTTTTTTTTTCATTTATTGAAAACAAGGTTCAAGGAACTCAAATGTTTAACAATTCAGATTTTTAATTAAACCCATTCGCATAAATAATATTCAAAGGCTTAAGTTAATACTCCCCCAGGTACAAATAATGTCTGTATATTAATTAGGGGAATTAGGTCTCAAGGAAGACAAAACCAAATCCCATAAAATCATCAAATTACTATGAAGTCCCAAGGGATCTATGAGAGATTTATTGGAATTGTGAGAAGACAAATTTACCTTGACTTGTTATTAGTGGCAAGTCAATTTGTCAATGAGGCTCCCTAACTTGTCATTAGTGACACTTTGACTTATCATACCCTAACTTATCAATTATAGCACATTGACTTATCAATTAAGGAACTCTGACTTATCATGGTTAGCACCGTGACTTGTCATACTATAATTTGTCAATTGTAGCACCATCGCTTGTCATTAGTGGTACATTGACTTGTCAATTGATGTGCCCTGACTTTTATTGGTGACACCTTTGACTTGTCAATGTGTCACTGATGACAAGTCAAGAGTTAACTTATCTTTTAACAATTTCAATAAATTGCCTATAGGTTCCTTGGGACTTAGAAATTTTTAATTGGGAAAATCACTCCTAGGTCTCAAGCAAGCAACATATTATCATAAAGGTCCCTATTTACATCTCTTCTGCGGGTATTTACAACTTGTTGAGTGTGTTTTACAACCTCCAGGGACCTTTATGATAATATGTTGTTTGCTTAAGACCTAGGAGTGATTTTCCCTTTTTAATTTCATGGGCTTGATTGTGATAATTTAATTTATCTTCCTTAAGACCTCAATGTAATTCTCCCTATTAATTATAACATTCCAATTATGTCTTCCAGTAATATAACATTATTTTGTTTGTGTGGGACCAACTTATTTATTGATTCATTTATTTTGATAGCCAAAAGTTTACATGAATTGGGTTTTTCAGGAACTCATTAGCATTAATATATGCCTCCAAACTTAAATAGCACTTAGAAGTTCTTGCGAGAGCTTGCATTCGGCACCTATATTTAAATTTCATATGCTTGTTGAGTGGGAATTGAATGAGCGTCGCTGAAAAAATAATTTTTAATTATCTGGAACAAAATTAAGAGTTTCAACTAATATTAACCAACTTTATTAATCCATACAAGTTACTTTATTTATTTCTTACATATATACGAATAGTACTGAAGTATATGTAATATTTTTTATATTATATTATCAATTTTTAATACAAATTTTATATGTTTAAAAAATCTATGAAGTGTGGTGGATTATATTAATTATGTTGAGCTATAAATGAAACTAGTCATTCAGGTCCCGAAAAAAAAAAAAGATGAAACTAGTCAAGTCTTCCATTCAAAATCAGTGAAACTAGTAGTCTTTCTATGCATCTTTGACGTTAGAAATTTCAGTTTTTTTATTGCCTCTTGAAAGACAGTTTCTTAATTGTACTAACCCTAACGAACACTGAAGGATAAATACAACTATTGAATTTGAGTGAAATTAAAACAAAGCTATAATAATAGAGGCGAAAATATAAATAAGCCTTCAATTTTCATAGAATGCCTTTATGCTAGCTAACGTTGATGTATTTTATATATGTGGTCAGGCATTTCCACTAAAATCTCCGTTGGTGTCTTATTTTTCGAGGGCAATCCTAAATGTGACTGAAGATGAACCAAAATTTGAAAGCATTAGGCGCAAGTACTTCTCAAGCGAAACCATATCTGAAGATGAAAGCGGACCATCCATTCCAAACAGTCAAACTAGTCTTACTGTATCAAGCTTTGGAGGGCTTTTCATCATCACGGGGGTCACTTCTGGGATTTCACTTCTCTTCTATTTGTTCAAGTTTGGGTACTCTCTGCCATTAGGAGAAAGATCTCTTCGGTTGTTGCAGTTAAAGGCTCGAATGATAAAGTGGTTGGATCGAAAGGATAGCTCTATATCTTCGAATAGAAGCGATTCCAGAGCATTCCCTGCCAGTAATATTGTAGAGGAAGATTGAGCCTTGACTATGTTTTGAGTTCTATGCTGACACTTTTTAACTGTCTAGGCAATGCCTGTATGAATAAAATATACTGCAAACTTATATATAAGAATTATCCTTATTTGATATTGATAATACTTAAATATGACTTAGTAATATCATGTCCAAATAGTTCTCTGTAAAACTGTAGCATGGCTTGATGGTGAAAGTGTTCTTTCTCCTCCCAGATCACAAGTTTGAATTCGCAGTCTCGTACACAGCAAGATGCCTCATAATTGGTAGAAGAGGGAGTAAGATTCACATCTTTATAATGTAACAAATATATTTATATTGGAAAAGAACCTTTTTTTCCCTGCATGCAACTAATATCCTAGGCCAGTCCCTTGTCACCAAAAACTCAACAGGTCAAGACCAATCCGAATTCAATGCATGATAGAACCATTTTTTCAGGCAGCACAACTATCATTTAATGTTTTTGTCTTCCCAAGTTTCGACAATCCCCGCCAGTTGATTTAAGCATTTGGTGGTTTTGGTCGAGGTACTTGGCGTGGTATGGATGGGTCGAGAGGTGGTTGTTCTCGTGGCTGGCGAGGGGGAGGTAATTTTGGACATCCATATAGCAATATCTATAAACGATATGGACATCTTGCAGTTTATTGTTTTTTTCGTTTTGACTGGTCTTTCCAATCTCCTAATGAGAATAAGGTAGGTCTTCTAATGGCTACTCCGGTTTCCCTCGACAAGTATTTTATGCTTCACCACATACTTTATTAGACAGATGTAGCCCATTTCTTATATGTTATTCCAAGTATTATTTAGGGATTATATGATGATTTATGGGATTCACTGCAAATAATTGTGACTAGTTTGGGTCAAAAAGTGCTTGCATGGAATTAGGGCTTTTAAGGACATTTTTGTCCTAATTTTGTGATTAACGGGATTATTTGGTTATTGAAGAACAAATGATGCTACCTTGGTTTGAATTTTATTGCAGGACACTAATGAAGAGAAGCAAAATCAATTACATTGAAGGACCAACAAAATTATAAAATGGCAGAAAGGTTCACAAAATTTCAAAAATGACAAAACAGTACCACAATTGAAGCTATACGTTTTTTAATTCATTGCTTGAAGTTCCCGTACCTTTCGCCATTGTCATTCAGTGATTTCTGAAGTATGGAATCAAAAGCAAGACCCAACGATCAGAAAATTCAGCTCACGCGCAAAATAAAAGTCGCCTTCGTATTAACTTAGCCAAAGCGACTTGGTTGACTTGGCCGGAGGAATCTCCCGCTACTATTCTACGAAAGTGAACGATATTTATGATCAAATTCGCAGACAACAAAATGTAATTAAACAGAAATTTATTGGTTGATGCAAACCGTTAATTAATTCATTGACCCAACAATTAATTGCTTCATGAATGAATGGAGACAATGTGATCGCTTTTCACATGGTTGAACGGGAACATATCTCCATGAGTTGGTTAAAATGGTAATATTTTATTTTAAAAAATATTTTTCAGTAAACACATTTTTTACATTATAAAGATGAAATCTTAAAGATATTGATGCTACTAAATTTTAAATAAGCACCGCAAGTGTGCAGGCCGTTGAAATAGTATAATAACAAATTAAGGTTGTTTCACATAGATCCAATTGAATTAGTAATTAGGCATTAAATTTTCCATTTTTATTTAAGTTGAACAAATTAAGAAGAAATTTGAAAACAAATTAAACAAGAGCAAAAGTGCTAAATCTAATTATTTAAAGATTTCAATTGATAAAAGCAACTTAGAGTGGCTAATCCCTTTTTCAAGTCTTAAAACATGTATTTACCTAATTAAAATCACTTAATGTTTATTTGCTAATCTAGAGTTTAAATGAATATAAATATCTTCCAATTACTCATATCCCTCTCTCAAGTTAAAATTATTATTCTTAACTAATTTATTCAAGAGGCAGTAAATGTTCAAATTCACTCTAATATGCAATAGATATATTCTTATCCTATTGGTAAATTAGAATAAGTGCTAATCCCATATTACTTAATCATATGATCTAATTAAGATCTCTTTTCCAAGGCTAATCTAAATTTTCCAATTCATACTTCGTGGTGATCAAGCACTAAGTAGATAAAATAATTCAAGATTAAGTAAATAAAAATAACTATAAGCACAAATTAATAAATTCATAAATGCTTAAATTCTCAAATTAGTTCATAGCTACTCTAAGTTAAAAAACAGTGAGCCACACATTACTTTAATCCAGTCCAAGACTGCAACAACAGATTCAGAATCAAATAGCATAATTAAAAAGATAGTGAACCGGAAACAAGACAATGTTGACCAAACAAAACTGAATAACAGAATCAGCAATGGGATCCTCCTTTGTTTCAGATCGCATCGAACTCTCCTTCCCTCTCTTGTTCTGTTTTGCTGCTTTCAAAGGAAGAAGGTTCAGACCTACTCTCTTCTCAGCTTGCGATGAAGATGATAATCAACAGTGACGAAGTCTGCCTCCAGCCTTCTCTCTCTGAACCAGTTCGGCGTCCAACTCGCGTTCTCATTCCACTCCGACTGAGAAGGAAAAATAGAGGATAGAGACGCCACACTGGAGTTCCTTCGGTCCTCACTTCAGTTGCCGTCAACGGAGCTCTCTTCTCTCCTGGCTCTACTTTTTGTTCTCGGGGTTGAGGACGATGAAGAAGCCTGCACAGTCAGTCACCCCTCCGCTCGTCTCGCCCTCTCTCGTTTTGTTTTCAAAACCCGCAGCCCTTTGTCTATTCCTTTAGGTCTTGGTCAGAATTCTCCATTCCCTCCAAAGTCCAAACAGTGTCGTCCCATGTAGGAGTTCAAAGGAGTCTTCAAATTAGTATTCAAAAGAAATTGGTTCAAGAAATTGGTTCAACCTCCCACGTGGCCCACGTATTCTCCTCTTTGATTAGACAATTGCTTCACAGCTTCTCATCCATAAAATAGAAACCACCTGTTATACAATCAAGAAAAGAAAATAAAAATAAAAGATAAGACAATAAAATAAAAACAACTTCTTTCTTTCTTTTTTTTAATTTCAAAAGAGTGAATTATTATCATCATCATCCTATATTAAATTATTTTTATTTTAGATTAAAATTATAATATTTAAAATAAAATCCTTAAATTATGTACTGAATTGATATCGTATCAAAATCTCCAATAAATCCCTTTAATTTAGCATTGATGACTCCCAAATATACTAAAATATATATATTATTAAAAATGGAGATTCATCAGATATTTAAGGGTGTATTTTAAAGATGAGAAACATATTTAATAAAAATCATTCTCTTCTTTTTCTCTCTTTCCAAAAAAATTAAAAAAGGGTAAAATTAAAAAAAAAAAAACAATCATTAATAATCTCTAACTGAACCTTTATTTAGGACCAAAAATTTCATTTTACAAAGGATTTTATAATAAGGAGCAAAGTGATATTTAATATTCATTTGGCTAAAGTATACTTTTAGTTTTTAAGTTTTATATGAGGTATAGTTTTGGTCCCTTAAAAGTATATTTTTGATTATATATTTCTAATACTGTTAATATTGCTAACGAAAAATATTGATACAGCAAACTCAAGTAGTGACGACTATGAGTCGACAAAGCATATTTAAGTTTTAATTTTTAATATAATATATTTAGATTATTAAACTTAAATAAACCAAAAAATCTCTACAAATGAAATTAAGGTTCTGATATTAAACTAAAATAAACAGATACATATTTTAAACTTAAGATTAATATCATGTAATTACATAGTCATCACTTAATTTTATATTGTCATCACTTAAGTTTGTTGTGTCAGTATTTTCCATTAGCAACATTAAAGATGTTAGAATTATAGGACCAAAAGTATACTTTTTAAAGTTAAAAAACCAAAATTATACCTTATGTAAATTTAAAGGACTAAAAATTTTACTGGTCTACCCAAAGAGTACAAAATCTACACAATAATAAATGAATCCTTACAAAACCTACACCTTCTCACTCTTCCTTATATATAGGATCATATGAATATAATTTTTTTAAGGTGATCTTGTCTTGTTTATGAGATACATTTAAAAGATGTCTGAAATTTTAATCAACTACGGCAATCTTTGCCCGTATAATTGCGTGTTATATGACTCGAATTAATTATCTCTCATACATATATACTCCTCTTTTTCATACTCATCATCTATCTCATTTGCTGTTTCCCTCCTTTAATTAGGGTGTTTTGGAAAATAAAATATAAACATTTTTCCATGTATGCATTGCCTTAAAATTTTTTTATCTATGTAATTTGGTTATTCATATATCTTATATATAGGATTGGATGGATTTTTTGCTAAGTTACAAAACAAAAAAAAAACAAAAAGACAAGAAAGTCCCCGCCAAAATAGCAAGCGTAATGTTTGTCTTTTTTATCTGGGGAGACAAACAGTCCCCACCAGAAATTGTCCCTTTATTTGTATTTATCATTATCTTCCTATGCCGTAGAGAAGTCTGTTAACAGTGGGCCCTCTTTCATAAAAGACTGAAGGAATTCATTGGTATAAGTTGGAAAATCAAGTCATATATGGGACCATCGAAACTTCAAGGAAACCAGAGACATAACAGCACCTATGAAGATGACCATGTGACCTTCCTAGTCTCTGATATATGTGCGGTTAAATTTCTCTCAAAAGAGGTTCGCCCTTTCATGGACTTGACCCGATGACCGTCTATATGTATATATGAGAGATCGATGAGAGTAGCTTAATTACACAATCTGAATGCCCATATCAAGCCAGATGAACAGGAAGAGCTTTAGCCTTTGCCTCTGGTTTCGTTGCTTTTGTACTTTGTTATGGTTCTTTGTAGAACCTTCGAAGGCGAAGGAGGCACAAATACCGATAGGGGTAGCTGTTGATCTCAACACCTCAATTGGAAGTATGGCCATGCGCTGCATACAAATGGCTCATCAAGATTTCTATAAAAACTATTCTCACTACCAAACAAGGCTTGATCTTCGAATCAGGGATTCTGAGAATGATGTCGTCAGAGCAGCATCAGCAGGTAATATATATCTTTCACTGCAGCTCTAAAATGTTACTTTAAGTCACCTGATGGATATGTTATACCTATGCAGCTTTCGATTTGATGAAGAATGAGAGGGTGCATGCAGTTATCGGACCTTTATTTTCAGAACAAGCGAGGTTCGTAATACAACTTGGGCACAAATTTCATGTGCCCATTGTCTCGTTTTCAGCCACAAGTCCATCTCTTTCTCCAATCCGAAGCAAATATTTCATAAGGACAGCACAAGATGATGGCTCACAGGTTGAGGCTATAGCCGCCATTGTTGAAGCTTACGGTTGGCACGAAATCATCCCAATCTATGAAGACACCGAATACGGCAACGGTCTGATCCCATATCTCACGGACGCCCTGGAGAAAGTAAACACACGAGTGCCTTATAGAATAGTCATCTATCCAAATTCTGAGGAATCCGAAATTTTAGAGGAGCTGAAGAAGTTAAATCAAAGTGGAAAAAGAATATTTCTTGTTCACATGACTGGTCTTGTCGGGCACAAATTCTTCTTAGCAGTGAACAAAGCTGGAATGATGAGGGAAGGTTATGGGTGGATAGTCACGGATGGGTTATCTAATGTGTTAGACCCTAATTTGGGTCCAAAAGTGATGGATTCTATGCAAGGTGTCTTAGGGGTAAGGCCAAAAGTGGAAAAGTCTAGAAGGCTTACAAGTTTCAGAAATAGATGGAAAGCTTCGTCAATTAAACAGGGTATTGTGTCTTCGCCTTTAACCCTGTTTGGACTTTGGGCTTATGACACAGTTTGGGCGATAGCCATGGCAGTAGAGTCTACGTTTGCAAATTCTAAGGGTAATGACATTCTTGTAGAAAGAATCCTAAATACTAAAGCTGAAGGTCTCTCTGGGAATTTCGATTTGAGTGAAGGACAACTGAAACCCTTAGAGCTTGAAGTGTTCAATGTGGTGGGACGCAAAGAGAGGGTCATTGGACGTTGGAGTCCACAGAGAAGACTTTTCCACGACAATGAATATTCTTCGAGTAAGAGAGAGAAACTAATGCCACCAATATGGCCGGGGGACACAACAAATCAACCAACCAAGTTGAGAATTGGGGTGCCCGTGAGAATGGGTTTTTTTGAATTTTTGAAGGTGGAAACAGGGTCTTCAAATGGTACTCCAGATGTTTCTGGCTTTACTATTGATGTGTTTCTCGAAGTGATAAAAGCTTTACCTTTTCCTCTTCCATATGAGTTTGTCCCATTCCAGAGGGAGATTGGAGAAGGTACATCCTATGATGAGCTTGTTCTCCAAATTGAGAAAAAGGCAAGTTTTCTATTTGTCCTAGTATATTACTACAAGCTTTTTGAAAGATACACCCTCCATTCCTTTTTATAAGATATTACTGTTTGAATTGGTGTGTTCCTTTTTATAACATATTATTTAAAGATGTCTCGACATTTAATGCATTTTTTCTATTTTTACCCTCAATTAATTATATGTCTTTCTCTTCATTTTTTTCTACTCATTCTTTGTCATCACTTTTTCCACTCATTCACTCTCCCACCCACTTTCTTTATAAACAATGGTGTTTTTGAAAAATGAGTTACATTTTTGTACATAGTTATTATGTTTAACCAATTTTAACTAACTCTTTTTATCTACGGAATTTAGTTATTGGTATCTTATAAAAATAAATGAAGGGAGTAATATAACAATTAGTAACTTATTTTTTCAAATATTGGTAGGTGTATGATGCTGTGGTTGGGGACGTAACTATTGTAGCTAATCGTTCGGAACATGTTGACTTTACATTGCCATATTCAGAATCAGGCGTGTTAATGGTAGTTTCGATGATGCACGATGAGAGACAAAACATGTGGATATTCTTAAAGCCTTTGAGTCTAGGTCTTTGGTTGACCACGGGTGCAGCGTTTATCCTCACAGGCATCATCATATGGCTTCACGAACGTCGTACAAACACAGAATTTCAAGGAACTCCGAAGCAACAACTTGGGATGATGTTCTGGTTTTCTTTCTCCACCTTAGTCTTTGCTCACAGTAAATTAATTTCTTCTTAAACTCATACATTATATATATATATATATAATGATCTCTAGGTCGACAATTACAATTAGGGGCTGTTTGGTATGAGGAGAGGGGAGGGAGGGACTGAGCAGTGGGAATTTTTTTTTTTAGTTGGATTTGAAAAAATTCGAGAAGTGGGGCTAAAATTTTTTTTATTACTTTTTTTAACTCTTTTACCATACTTATTCCTCTTAATAAAATTTTATAACCCCATTTTTCCAATTTTTTAAATTCAACTCATAAAAATCTTTAAATCACTCCTACCAAACAGACCGATATATATTCATCAAAACATTTTACCATGTTTAATGGTATGGTGCAGAGGAAAGATTAGTGAACAATTGGTCGCGTTTCGTCCTGATCCTGTGGGTATTTGTGGTGCTCATCATAACACAAAGTTATACTGCAAGTTTAGCTTCCATGTTAACTGTACAGAGATTGCAGCCTAAGTTCATGAATGTGAGAGAGATAAGAAAAAATAATTACTGTGTGGGGTATCAGAAGGGCTCCTTCGTCAAGATGCTTCTGAAAAATCAATTGGGATTCGAGGATGAGACGAAGTTGAAGCCATATGAGACGCCTGAAGAGTATGATCGAGCTCTCTCTAGTGGTGAGGTTGCTGCTATCTTGGATGAAATCCCCTACGTTAAGCTCTTCCTCACAAAATACGGGACCAAGTATGCTGTGGTGGGGCCAACCTACAAAACTGGCGGATTTGGTTTTGTGAGTTCTCTCTCTTTCAATCTTGCCTCCAATACGAGTTTTTTTTTTTCATATATTGAAAACAAAAGGTTCGAGGAACTCAAATGTTTAGCAATTCAGATGTTTAATTAAACCGATTCGCATATATAATATTCAAAGGCTTACGTTAATAGTCCCTCGGGTCCAAATAATGTCTGTTATATTAATTAGCGGAATTACATTGAGATATTAAGGAAGATAAATTATCAAAACTAGGTCCCATGAAATCATCAAATTACTATAAAGTTCCAAGGGACCTGTGAGAGATTTATTGGAATTATGAAAAAATGAGTTTATCTTGACTTGTCATTGGTGGCATATTGACTTGTCAATTGAGGCACTCTAACTTGTCATTAGTGACACCGTGACTTGTCATGCCCTGACTTGTCAATTGTAGCATATTAACTTATAATTAGTGGCATATTGACTTGTCAAATAAGGCACCGTGACTTTTTATACTCTAACTTATCAATTGTAGCGCACTAACTTATTATTAGTGGCACATTGACTTATTAATTGATAAGTCCTAACTTGTCATTGGTAGTACGGTGACTCGTCATACTCTTATTTGTCAATTGTGGTACCATGACTTGTCATTAGTAGCACATTAACTTGTCAATTGATACGCCCTCACTTGTTATTTGGGATACTCTAACTTGTCAATGTGCTACTAATGACTAGTTAGAGAAAACTTGTCTTTTTACAATTTTAATAAATCACCCACAAGCCCCTCGGGACTTCATAGTAATTTAATAATTTTATGGGACTTCGTTGTATGATTTATCTTCCTTAGAACATTAATGTGATTCACCCTATTAATTACAACATTCCAATAATGTTCTCCGGTAATATAACATTATTTTGTTTACGAGGCACCCATTTATTTGTTGATTCATTTATTCTGATAACCAAAAGTTTGCATGAATTAGGTTTCAGGAACTCATTAGATCAATATATGCCTCCAATTTTAAATAACGCTTATAGAAGTTCTTGCGAGAGCTTGCATTTGGCACCAATATTTAATTTTCAAATGCTTGTTGTGTGGGAATTAAATGAGCGATGCTAAAAAATAATTTTTATTTGGAAAAAAATTAAGAATTTCAACTAATATTAACCAACTTTATTAATCCATACAAGTTAACATATATACGAGCAAGACTTAAGTATATGTGATATTTTTTTATATTTTGTTATCAATCTTTTATACAAATTTTAGATGTTTAAAAAAATTATGAAGAGTAGTGAATTATATTAATTATGTTGAGCTACAAATGAAACCAGCCATTCAAATCCAGAAAAAAAAATGAAACTAGTCAGGTCTTCCGTTCAAAATCAATGAAACTAGTAAAGTATTTCCATGCATCTTTGACGTTAGAATTTCAAATTTTTTATGCCTCTTGAAAGATAGTTTCTTAAGTGTACTAACGCTAACGTACGCTGAAGGATATATACAACTATTGAATTTGAGTGAGATTAAAACAAAGCTGTAATAATAGAGGCAAAATATATATAAGCCTGTACTTAAGTTATAGAATGCCATTATGCTAGCTAACGTTGATGTTTGTGATATGGTCAGGCATTTCCACTAAAATCTCAGTTGGTGTCTTATTTTTCGAGGGCAATCCTAAATGTGACTGAAGATGAAGCAAAATTTGAAAGCATTAGGGGCAAGTACTTCTCAAGCGGAATCATATCTGAAGATGAAAGTGGATCATCCATTCCAAACAGTCAAACTAGTCTTACTGTGTCAAGCTTTGGAGGGCTTTTCATCATCACGGGGTTCACTTCTGGGATTTCACTTCTCTTCTATTTGTTCAAGTTTGGGTACTCTCTGTCATTAGGAGAAAGATCTCTTTGGTTGTTGCAGTTAAAGGCTCAAATGGTGAAGTGTTTGTGTCGAAAGGATAGCTCTATATCTTCGAATAGAAGCGATTCCAGAGTATTCCCTGCGAGTAACATTGTAGAGGAAGATAGAGCCATTACTACGTTTTGAGTTCTATACTGAGACACTTCTTAACTGTCTAGGCAATGCCTGTATGAACAAAATATACGGCAAACTTTTATATTTATATATATATATCATATGAATTGACAATATGTCCCGTAAATAAGAATTATCCTTATTTGATATTGATAATACTGAAATATGACTTAGTAATATCATGTCCAAATAGTTTTCTGTAATACTGTAGCATGGCTTGATGATGAAAGTGTTCTTTCTCCTCCCAGACCACAAGTTTCAATTCGCAGTCTCGTACACAGCAAGATGCCTCATTATTGGTAGAAGAGGGAGTAAGATTCACATCTTAATAATGTAGCAAATATATTTATATTGGAAAAGAATTTCTTCTTCTTCTTCTTCATCTTCTTCTTCTTTTTTGGCATATGCAACTAATATCCCAGGCCAGGCCATTGTCGAAAACTCAACAGACCAAGACTAATCCGGATTATAGACATGACAGAGGCAGCACACCTACCATCTAATGTTGTTGTGTTCCAAAGTCTAGACAACCCCCTGCCAGTTAATTTAAGCATTTGGTGGTTCGAAAAGAACTTTTTAAATAAACTTCTACTCCCTCTAGTCTGATTACAAGAAAGAAATAACTAATTCTCTCAAAGATAAATAAAAGTTAAATTAAAGTAGCTGAATCAATAAACATGTTCCAAATATAGAATAAAATTCTTTTCTCCAAATGTCCTCATTTAATAATTAATGTTCGAGTTTTAATAATTGATCTCATTAATAAATAGAGATTTTTTATGACGGTAAAAAAGGAAACTTACATTAAAGGGTGAAGGTGTAAATTTGGTAATGAACAATTTCGTCCGGAACATCCATAAGACTTATATATTTTCGGATGCAAAAATGACAATAAACTATTTTTTTTTTTGGAGCAGATTTAGCATCGCCGTTAAATCTACTTAACTGCCGTTACTTTTTGAAATGTGGATCCCAACAGGCTTCTCCATCTGTATTATTTTAATATTATTTTAATGGGAAAATATCACTTAGGCCACATGGAAACAATTTCATTTCAGTTAAGGCCCAAAAGATTCTGAAATCTCACTGCAAAGCTTAATTTATTTTTACTGGCAAAGCTTAATTTCATTTTAACCCAAGGGATGCAGTGATATTTCAGAATCTTTTGGGGGTTATCTGAAATGAAAATTTTTCCATGTGGCCTAAGTGATATTTTTTCATTAAAAAAATATTAAAATATTACAGAGAGAGAAGCCTGTTGGGACACACATTTCAAAAAGTAACGGCAGTTAAGTGTTTTTTAACGGCGTTGCTAAATCTGCTCCAAAAAAAATATTTTATTGCCATTTTTACACCCGAAAATAGATAAATCTTATGGATGCTCTGGGCAAAATTGTTCATTACCAAATTTGAACTTTTGGCTTATATTAAAATAATAATTTTTTAAATAAAAAACATTTTTTGAAAAAATAATAGTTAAAAAATTCTCTTTTCTTTTCCAACCGCTTTTACCTTTATTTTAAATTTTATACCCATTGAGATAATTGTTTTAAAAAAATATAAATTTTTAAGAAATCAAATCTATACCATCTAGATAAGATCTAGAACGTCTAGGTCTTATTATCTCTCCATGCTACACTCACATATGTTCCAGTTCTACCAAGTGAAAAGCGACCAGGCTGTCCTTTATTTATGAATGAATCAATTAATTGTTGGGTCAAGGAATTAATTAACAGTTTGCGTCGATCAATAAATTTCTAATATGTTTTTTTTTTTTCCCTCTTGATCATTAATATCACTTTCGTAGATTAGCTGGATATTCCTCTGATCTGACAACGTCAACCAAGTCGCTTTGGCCAAGTCAATACGAAGACGACTTCTATTTTGCAAGAGAGCTGAATTTCATATCGTTGGGTCTTGCAAGATCTCACTCATTATATTTTTCTTTATTCCTACATTCAATATTTTTTTAATGTGATACGGGGCGAACCAATAATTTAATCTCTAAAACTCGTTTCGTTTTTTTTTTTTTTTCCTGACCTAAACACAATGGTAACTTCAAGGCTCTTCTTGTACTAATTGACTTATTTTACTACAATTTTCAAGTTGCGGAAACAGCAATCAACTTCTTTCATACATCTTTTTTTCCTACATAAATGATTAAATAAAAGTAATATTTAGCAAGCGTACAGATCAGTTTTAAAAAATGGTTTCAGTAATATAAATAAAACTCAACTCAAAAAAAAAAAAATTGACTTCTATATATGATAGATTTTCAAAATGTTGTTCACGAAAGACATTTAAAAAAAATCAAAATGTTATCGATGACCGTTAGCTATATTTGCATGGTTGAAGATAGACTCGAATCATTCTTGATAGAAACTAATGTGAAGATTAGCAATAGGGTCAACGACCACGAGCCCGACTTTTGGTTGAGATTTTCTCTGCAAATTCGAGCACAAGTTTGATATTATTTTGATTGAAAAAAATTAGATTTGCGGAATTGCCATAATCTTCATTAGTTCTAGTGAGATGATTGAAAGTAACTTGTATTTTGGATTGGAGGGAGTATTCGTTTAAGTGAAAAAATGTCAAGGCACGACCATAAGCAGCTCGGAGGAGACAAGTTGTTACTTCTTTTAATTGAATAATCCATTTATTTGTCTCAAAAGTACATTTATTTATCTTGTGAATGTTCTTATTTATCTTGTAGATTCCCTTATTTGTTTTGTGAATAGCCAAAATGTTCTTGTTAACTCTTTGATTTCTTTTGAATCCCTTTATTTATCCTATAAATGTCCTTATTTTTGTTGTAAATCCTTTTATGAAAAAATAAAGTAAGGACATCATTGTGTTTTCACCTACAAAACTTATGTTTATTTTAACTCAAAGAGGTGCAATAAAGATTCAGGATCTTAAGGATGGCTGAAATGTAATCTCTTTCATAGGGGCTAAATGAACTTTTCCCTAACAGCTATTTGCACAAGCTTTTTGAAAGATAATATAACAGGTAAATATATATATATATATATATATATATATATATATTGTAGGACTTTGATGATGTGGTTGTGGACATACCTATTGACTTTTATAATATATATATATATATATACATATATTGTAGGACTTTGATGCTGTGGTTGGGGACATACCATTGACCTCTAATGGTGAGGTTGCTGTTGTGTTTGATGAAATCCCCTACTTTGAAGTTTTGCCTCTCAAAATACGGCTCCAACTCCAAGTACGTCATGGCGAGGCCAACCTACAAAACTGGTCGATTTGGCTTTGTGAGTTCTCTTTCTTGGTCAATTTTGCCTTAGAATACGAATTTATGGGGTTAAACCCACTCTAAGTTTCGTTTATATAATTCTTAATAAGTTTTTATTTTGGTTCCTATTTGCAAATCACACCAATCCTAATCATCAGTACCGACAGCCTATTTAACCCTGTTAATGCCACATTAGTGAAGTTAACATTGTTAAACTCAAATTGAAATCCTTATAAAATTATAGGGAACAACGTTGTGAAAGGCATAGAGTATAGAGACCAAAAACAATAAAGACAAAATATAGAAACCAAAATCAAAAACTCGTGTTAAAAGTATAAGAACATGGAGTGGGTTTAACCCTTTATTTTGTTAAATTAAAAGTTTAGATAAGTTAGGCCTCACTAACTCTTAGGGTTAGGGCATGCCTATGGACTTAAAAGGAGTTTATAAAGATAATTACAAAATGCTTGGAGAGGCACCTATTCATTTTTCATAAGCTTATTGAGTGTGAATTAAATAGGGCATTCTGAAAAATAATTTTTATTTTGGAGAAAATTAAGAACTTCAACTAGTTTTAACCAACTTTATTGATCCATAAAAGTTAGTTATTTGTTTCTTACATAGGAGTACGACTGTAAGTTTAGTATATGTGGCATAGTTTATATTTTGTTATCAATTTTTAATACAAATTTTATATGTTGAAAATATTTATGAAGAGTGAATAATCGTATTTTGTTGGGCTATAAATTAATGAAACTAGTCCAGTCTTCCATTAAAAATCAATGAAACTAGTCAATTCTTCCATGAATCTTTGACGTTAGAAATTTCAAATATTTGTTGCCTCTTGAAAGGCAGTTTCTTAATTATCAAATCAAAATAAAGATTTGTAATAATAAAGAGACAACAATATATTGAAGCCTCCAGTTACCATAGAATATAATGTTATTATTGCTAATTGTAACTCAAGATGAAGAAAAATTTGAAAGCATTAGGGGCAAGTACTTCTCATCATATCTGAAGATGAAAGTGTATCATCAATTCCAAACAGTCAGACTAGTCTTACTTTGTCCAGCTTTGGGATTTCGCTTCTCTTCTGTTTGCTCCAGTTTGGGTACTCTCAGTCAGAAGAAAGATCATCTCTTTTGTTGATGCAGTTAAAGGCTCGAATGGTGAAGCGCATATAAGTACAAGGAATTGAGTTCCATACAAACTCTCACTTGTATTATTCTTCTTCTTTTGAAAGACACTTTTTTTTAGTGTCTAGGCAATGGCTAGCTGTATGAGTAAGATATCCTGCAAACTTATGTATATCTTTTGGATAAACCTAAAGATTTTTTTTTTTTTTTTGCCATAACTATTCACCCATTATACTCTTTCCTAGATCTCACAACCTCATGCTAAGAAAATCCTTAGCGAAGGAGTTTGGTGTTAGTTGGACGACAAAAGCCCGAGCCCCTAAATAAGATTATAGATTAAAAAAATTATCCTTATCGGTAATACTTATGACCTAGTAATATAATGTTCAAATAGTAATTTATAAAATAATTAAAAGAAGGAAAAATCGCTGAAAAAACTCTCATTTTAAAATTTATTACCTAAAGGTACATGAAAATTTGTTTAAGAACTCAGATGCAACATATCTTAAGTGGATGCAAATCTTCTTCAATTGTACTGAACCTATATTCAACTATGTACAAAACGAAAAATGTTTGCACATAATTAAATATATGTTGCATTTGCACGCACCTAAAGAAGAATTACATCCACTCAAAGACATGGATGGATCCTTAGGTATTGAGAAAAAAATTTTGCAATGAGAGCTTTTTTTTCCAACAATTTTTTCTTAAAAGAACACAACTATAATGAATAGACTTGATATCTTACAATTAGCAATATTAGTCAAAATATGACCATAAAATTTTTCATCAACGGCACAATTTAATGATCTTCTGTACAAAAGATATGAACATATATACCCGCTCAAAATTTATAAAAACTACACATTTTTCCCCGTTATTAAAAAAAAGGGAGGGTTTTGTTACAATATTAACAATTCGTACAGTGGAACTTTAATTTCCAAGACCTATAATGCATTAATTAAACGTAATTAATTTACATACACACATGAGGTTATTGTTTTGAAACAATTAGTTATTACTCTCCACTGATCATATACGATTGGAAAGGCTCCCTCTTGATTTCGACGAAGGTAGAGAATTCACTTCTCAAAGGCTGCTTCCAGGGTTCTCCATCCATTTGCATATAAGCATCCTTCCACTCTCCACCTCTTATTTCCAACCGAATTGCCGCTGCCTGAAACACATACACGAGTAGTATCCAACTTTACATACACTTGTAGTACCCAAGTGAACATATCAGAACAATTTGATCCTGATTTTGGCTTATTCTTCACATGATGTACTCCCTCCCTCTAATACTAAATATAAGAGCTAGTTAGGAGTTTTTTATGCTAAATATAAAACCTCAATTTACTTTATCCCCTAAACTCGTAAAAACAAAACTTACGTCAAATTGCTTATATGTGATAGGTCAATATCTCCTATCACATTTGTTATTTTGCTATTGTAAGATGTTACAATTTTATGTGCACTTGTAAATTCTCCTATGAAATATTGACACTTGTTACTTTGTTATTGTTAGTTGTTAAAATACATATGTGCACTTGTAAATTCACCCATGAATTTGATCTAAGTTTTGTCCAACTTTTAATATTTTCTCAAACTATCTCTATTGATTATACATATTAAAGGGATTTTACGTCAAGATGATAGTTTCCATTGCAAATGATTAAGGGGCTATTTTAGGGAAACCAATATACACTTTTTATGAATAACTAACTTAACTAATTTTCTTAAACTCTGCACATTAGTTACCTAGCATACATGTTTAATTAGTACTGGTGAATGTAATATATTTCGTTATACATTGGTATGGTACCTGAGCTATGTGCTTTGCAGAGATTAGTTCAACCATTACAAATGATGCATGCCATCCTTGCTTTAGACCAAATATTTCCAGAAGTCCATCGTCCACATTGGCTTCAACAAAGCCTCTCTATAAATACATCCCAAACCTGTCAGGTTCGCTATATATATACACACACATCACACAATTTGCAACTGAGAAGAAGAAGGGTTTAACATAAAACCACCACAAAAATGAAAGGCAAGATTAAACATAGTCCAAAAAATTAGGCGTAGAGTACATGCAAAGAAAAAGAAGATTATATAAACAAGCCACTGCTTATCTGTTTGTCAATCTTCAAGAAAATTTTCTCTTATCCAGTCACAAAAGAATTTATCCCTCCACTTTTGTTAGAGGTTTGGCAAGACATAGCAAAGCGTAAGCTGGTAAGCGTGTGATATTGCTTATATTTGCATTTGTGGGAAAAGTTTCTCAGGAGTGCCGTACCTTTTCCAAGTACTCTGGTTTTAGATTACCCCAAGGATTTCTTCCACTTCCATAGCTATGAAGATTGAGAGCAACTATTGCCCTTACACTGAAAGAAAATATCATAACCTTGTTATATAAAATAAGCTAGACAGAAAAGGAAGCATGAATAAGACTAAAAAACCATGACATTATATAATATGCATCAGAAAAATTATATATAATATGAAATATACGTACCTGGAAGGAACTGGGATCTGCTCCCACTCTAAGGAGTTGAACTTTTTGACATGTAACCGCAGAATGTTTTTAAGCCCCCTTCAATCAGAAAGGTTTTCTAAAGACTTCAGTCTTTATCTCTAGAAAATGTAAAGGTACTGAATAGGCCAGTCACTGTCCTTTTAATAAGAACTTGGTTAGAATATATCTTACCTTAGACTTGGATCACTTGTGCAAGGTGTTAAGAACCAGCCCTGACTGCAGCTGTAACCAGAGTAGATAATCTGAAAAGGCAAAAGAATAAAAATGGAGACTAGGTCATAATCCTGTATTAGCATGACTAAATCTTTAGGGGCCATGAGTATTTAATACCTTATTTGCTATTGGACCATTTGCAAGATAAGGTTTTTCATTACGCAGAGTATGGAAACCATGAGCTACTTGGGCATCCATTCCTGTAAAATTAATCAAGAAAACTCTAAGATTGCACTTGCCTACAAATAAATATTAGAGACTCATGGAGGTATTTGAAGTCTAACACATGCATAATAAGCAATGAAACATCATTCTTAAACTCCTCTGGTCAAATTTACCTAGACTGAAGTAATTGTAGAACACTCCTTCATAGCAAGTAACTTCCTCAGGCAGCTCTCCTTCAACTTCTAAACCCTGCAAACGTAAGAGACTACTCATGACATATATATCCTATTTCAAATTCCTATATATTATATAAACATAATTCAAATGAATAAATATCTTGTTGCTTTGAAGTTTTCTTTTCTTTTTTAAATGCCAAGGGGAAATTTTTATGCTGTATAAATCTGATAATAATAGTTGGCAACAAACTAAAGCAGCTATATGATGGGAGCAACCAAACCCACAACCTCATCAAGAGAGAACTCTTCTGTGCGTATCAGAGAATGGGGCGCTTCCACAATTGTTTCTTCTGGCATTGAAAGTGAGATTCTCCAACTGTATGAAATCCAAACTTGTAAACAAATATATATTTCATACCACACACCCTGCATATTAGCAGCTAACAGAACATGAACAAAAATATTTGTACATGACAAATAGTTAAACACATTTGCAAATGAGAGAATCCGTGGAGACAAATAACATTCAAAATTGTGTTTTATTTGTTGTCTGATCAAGGTTGAGGATTGTTTTCCTTATTTAGAACCCAGGATTTTGTATTTATAGTGACTCTGGCAGCTTACTTATTTGCCGGTAGCTACTAAATTGAAGAAGTTCACAGGAAACACAGGGTATAAGGGTAAAAAAGGTTACCTATCCAGACGACAAATTCGACCTGTACAAGCCTTCAAAAGACTCCTGTTAATAGCAGCCTTCCAGGAAAAAGGAAATGAACCTCCCTGAAATCATATCAAAGCCACATATTAGTAAAACAGATAATAAGCATCTAAACTATACATCATCATCAACAAGTGTTATCCCACTAAGTGGGGTCAGCTACATGAAACACACGACAGGACTGTAATCTGCCCTCCGGCATCTCCAACTGCTTTTTTTGTACATGTCCAAACCACTTCAAATGGTTTTGAACCATTTTCTCTTCAAGAGGTACCACGCTTACTCTTCCTCTTGTATATATGAGCATTTCGAAGGGAGGGTTGTGATAAGCCTTCAACAGCCCACGTAAAACTCTATCGAATTTATATGAATATAGAACTAAACCATACATCAATAAGTGTATAAATAAATACTTACCCAACAAAAACTCCTAGATAGATCATTGCCTGTACCAAGTGGTATAATTCCTACTGGAGGAACTGGCTCTCGACCTTTTTTATGAAGATCAGTGAGACATCCTAATACCCAGCCAACTGTACCATCACCTCCAGCAACCTGTGTCATCCAATGTCATCCCATCTCAAAGCTGTTATAGTAAAATAATAATCCCAACTCAGAATGTACTATATATGGAGACTTGGCATTTAAAATTCTGAGAATATGATTATTCATGTTCTGTTTGTTGCAGAAGTCCACATACCATAATCCTCATTCTTTCACGAACTTCTTTGGCGCAAGAATCACCAAGACTTGCCAACACCTCCAGGCAACCTAATCCATGCTCCAGAAATTCATCAGGCTTCACATCTGTTAGATCAAAAACCTGCAGTAGAACTTCATGTTAATCATGAGGAGGAATAATTAAGGGTCTGTTTGGTATGAGGGATTTGGAGCAGAGGGGAAGAAAATTTTTTATGAGTTAAATTTTAAAAAATTGAAAAAATGGAGTTACAAAATTTTAATAAAAAGAATATTTAAGATTAAAGAATAAAAAAAAAATTGTTAAAAACTAATAGCTCCACTTCTCTAATTTTTTTTTAAATCCAAGTCTAAAAGATTTTCCTTCCACTCATTTTCTCCCCATCTCTCACACCAAACAAGCCCTGATTCCAATTTTAATTAACAACCGAGTCCAAAAAATATTGACAACTCGCTCCTCCACTACCTCTCAATGGATGCACATCTTCAGTGTAAACTAAAACATGAATCTGTTCATAGAAATATATTAATTTATGAGAAAAATTCTAGTTTGTTCTCATTAATGCAATTTTTAGATTTTAATTTCAGCCTGTATTTTAATTGATTAAGATAAAATGACAATATTAAAACTTAAAAGCATTTTAATTGATTACTTTATTCAAAAAATAATAATCTAGGGCCTTTTATTCACCACCATATATATCTACACAAAATAGATTTTTCCTACAAAATTCACAAATATTTTATTTTTAAGAACTACTAATATTAAATACCCATGGTTTTGCTTGTAAATTTATGTTGTTTGAGTAATAAATAATGTTAAATATTATTTTAGTTATAAATTTAGGTTATATAAATAATAAATATTAAATTCTTATACTTCGATTGGTAATGGTAATAAAAATGAAAGGTTTCTAATAATTAATTTATAAATTTTGTCGTTTATTGGATTGTCCCTAACTTGTTCTCCTTCTTTTCGTCTAGTTTTCTTTATAAGAATAAAAGGGAAAGGCTCTGCTGCTGTTTCCCGGGCATCCAGCACCAAATTCAGGCCAGAAATGTCGAGAGCAAAATAAGCATGGCATATTAAAAGTTAAGGTAATCAAATAATCGCGTTCAAATTTGTAAGGAGTATGATAAAAGAATAATTATATTGCAGAAAGCATGACCTGTTCTTCACTCATGAGCTGTTTCAGCCTCTCCTTAAGAACAGGGCCGTGACGGCCACCGCTGCGGGTATTTATGAATACTACCATGGGCGTCTCCGGTGGGACAATATCTTCTTCTTCCTCCTCGCCGATTATTTGACGGCTCATTGCGGTCGGATCCTGGTAACGTATGCAATCTCGCATTGCGTGCCGGAGATAACGCGGCATTGTAAGCTTCTTCTTCAGCTCCTCCTTGTCGATCCGGACCCCCGACAGCACACAGGTCTTCAACGTCTCCATCATCCACGGCGACATCAACGCTGCCTTGTTATCGGCCACTGTAGCCGGCGAGGTAACCGTCGGCGAAACCATCTCTTCCTTATCGACCGCCGGAGACGGTAAATCGACATTCTCCGGAGAAACATTCGTCTCACTCATGATCGTAGATACTAAACCAGGCTGCTTTAATTTCAACCTCAAACCGATTCCAATTCTGCAGAAATATTGGTCACGCTAGGTAAATTCATTCGAAATAATCCGTAGAAGTAACGTGAAATAAAAACCTGAAACGATTTTGCCTCTAGATCTTCGTAACTTTTGAGAGAGGACAGAGAGGAGAGATTATAACCGTTTTATTTGCATGTTTATTTATAGACATGACAATGGCATGAAATTGGTATATATTAATACGCAACGAAAAAAGGGTGATCACTGTGAACGAAGGAATCAGCTTGCATCCGCTGCTGGTTCTTTTCCTTAAACGGCGACGTTTGATAGGAAAAATAAATCTGAGCCGTCTATTTGTAACAATTAAATGGACAGTGATAAAATGCTACTAACTTAAACGACGTCGTTTTAAATAGGCGATCTCATCCATTGATTTTCTCACACAATCTCAGCCCTCCATGTATTTTCCCATTTCATCTCTCCTTTTAGTAATATGATTTGACAGATCCACGTAACTTGTAATTTTACTTTGCTTGGCAATTTGGCGCGCTGTTCTTCTTTCTCCGCGGGAAACTGAGAGCTGGGATGCTGTGTTGCAATTAAGCACATGTTTGTAGGAATTGGATATTAGGTAAGTAAAATAATAATCTTTTATCAAATACCCATAATATTCTTGATACTTCATATCTAGTTTTTACTTTTATGATTTATAATCTAACTTGATAATCTTTAAGATTATTGATACTTGATTTCATTTTTTATACTAGATATCATTTTAATTAATATATTGAGAAAAGTGAGTTTTGATGTAGGTCCTATTTGTTATTTTCCATTATACAGTTTTTATTTATGTATAGTCTATCATAGAATTTTTATTTACATATAATCTAACTTGATAATCTTTTGTCAAATACCCACAATATTCTTAAGCAATGTAGATGATAGGATAATCTATCACATATGTGTGTGTGTATAATCAGCTAAAATATTTTTATTTGTGTGTGTATAATTGTTTTTATTTGTATCTATACCTTTGTCGATTTTGAGAACACAATTTATATTGGGTTTATCCTATTTTATTCTTGCAGGAGTTTTATACCATGGATATAGATTTAACTCCCAGACTTAATCTTGAATTTGACAATTTAGAAGAAGCATGGGAATTTTGGAAGGCATATGGAAAAAAAACTGGTTTTGGTGTTCGAAAACAAAGCTTTAATAAGAGTAAAAAAGATAAGTCCTTATACACCTCTTATCTATATGTTTGTTGTAAAGAAGGGGTGAGAAAATCAGACAACCAAGAGGTGGCAACAAAGAGGCAAAGGGATGAGACAAGAATCGGTTGCAATGCCAGAATGAAAGTTAAACGAGTAGATGGAAAATACAAGATAAATGAAATTTTCTTGGATCATAATCATCCTCTTCAGCCTTTTGAAGCTGTTCACTTGTTTGCATCATTTCGGGAACTATTACCAGCTCAATGTTATGAATTAGAAAACGCTGAAAAAGCTGGAATTAGTCAAAAAGCAGCATTCAATTTGCAAAGTCAATATGCAGGTGGTCGAACCAATTTGGGATTTACAAGAAGTGATGTAAAGAATTATCTTAACTCAAGAAGGCAATGAGCTATGAAATACGGTGATGCTAGATGTATATTTCAATATTTTGAGAAACAATTAGCAGAAAACCCATCATTTTTTCATGCCCACCAAATGGACTTAGATGAGCAAGTGATAAATATATTCTAGGCTGATGCGCGTATGCTGGTCGACTACGCTTGCTTTGGAGAAGTTATTTCTCTTGATACAACTTATTGCACGAATTGTAATCATAGACCTCTTGCAATTTTTTCTGGCTTCAACCATTATAAAAGAGGGGTGATATTTGGAGTGGCATTGTTGTATGATGAGACTGTTGAAAGTTTCAAATGGCTCTTTGAGACTTTTTTGTGTGCACACAAAAATATAAGGCCACTCACTATTTTTACTGATCAAGACGCTGCTATGTCACGAGCATTACAAGAAGTGATGCCAGATGTAAAGCATGCCCTCTGCACCTGGCATATTTCAAGGAATGCAATGAAGCACCTCCCAAACTCAATGGTTAGTGATTTTAACCATTGTATGTATAATTGTTGGGATGAAATTGAGTTGGAAGAATGTTGGCAAGAATTATTATCAAAACAGGATATGACAAAAAAAAAACTCATGGTTGATATCTATGTACCAAATAAAAGAGAAATGGGCTGCATGCTATATGAAGAACTCAAGGACACTTGGCATGAGAAGCACACAAATAAGTGAAAGTGTCAATGCATCTGTCAAAGGTTGCACTCATGTTAAATTGGATATCAATCGATTCTTCCAACAATTTGAACAGGTTCTGGAGGATAAGCGTTATAATGAACTGAAAAGTGATTTTGAGTCACTTGACAAGTTACCAAGGTTGATATTGCAGAGCTCAAATATGCTTCGTCAACTTTCAAATGTGTATACTCGCCCCATTTTTCACTTGTTCCAACGTGAATGTGATCTTCATAATGCTACATGTATAAAAGAGCGAAAAGAAAGAAAGGTCATCGTAGATGAGAATGATGATGTTGTTGTGTTTGATTATGTGATTACTATGGACAACAATAAAGGGAGCATAGGTTGACATATGATCCTTCAACAGAGACAATTACCTGCGGTTGCAAAAAGTTTGAACTAGTGGGCATATTATGTTGTCATGCATTTAGGGTTTTGAATGAACGTGATGTTAAATTACTCCCCAAAAAATATATAGTAAAGAGATGGATAAGAGAAGCACGATGTGATGTTGTGTATGATAATAATGAAAAACAAATCGAAGTTGATCCTAAATTACAAAGATCAAATCGGTATAGACAGTTGTGTCCCCTACTTGTTAAACTAGCTAATGATGCATCAGAAAGTCCAGAGGCATTTTTTCTTGTTCGTGAAGGCGTGTTGGAACTAAGTAAGAAAGTGGCCGAACTTCACATCAAATACATATCCAATGATAGTAATGGTGATGGAGGCAATGGTGGTGGCAAAGTTATTGGCTTGAAAAAGAGATCAGGTAGAAATATAAGTAAACGGATAAAAAGTTCTATTGAAATTAGTAAAAGAAGAAGGGGAATCAAAGCCTCTAAAAAGCCTCCTCAAGTTTCACAGGTATGCTTTTTCTCTGTTCAATTTAATTTTTTTAGGATGCTTGTTATATATTTATTAATTTTTTTCAAATGTGTTTTAGGAACACTGTAATGAATTTCAAACACAACATGATAATATCATGTTGGATAACTCTCAACCAAGTCAAATGACTTTTACAAGTTTGTTAACAGTATGTCATATGATGTTGGACAACATTATCAACTGCTTTGTTTATCTAGGAAATATATATTGAGACATTATTTTATATTTCTTGATTGTAGGCACCACTTAACTGTGACATCACATCACTTGAAGCACTGGATTTCAACCAAACATACAATTCAGGTAATCAGAAAGAATGATGATAATGGAAGAACATAACTTTGTCACTTTTATTGAAATCTGAAATTCTTTACATATCATTGTCTCATTTCAAGACAGTCGCTAATTTCAGTACTCTCACTATATATTCATTAATAATACAAGGTTACATTGTGTTGCAAATACAGATTCAATGATTGGCTTGGATCCTCTTGCATGAAGCCTCTACTCTAACTTATTTTGTGAAGCTCCATTGTACAACTTTTGGCTTCTTTTGGGCTACTCTCTTTTTTTGGTCAAGCAAGCTCATTATTTTGTTCTCTTGTGTTGCTCTCTATTTGATGAAGAAAGCTTATTGTAACCTATCATAAAACAAAGTCAAGAAATGAGAAATGTTTCATGTTTGCAACCACAAAATGTTTCATGCCAATCTATTTCATGATTGTTTCCATTGTACTTGTTTGGAATGAGAAATCTTACTTGTTACCACAGAACACCTATGTTCTTCAGTTTACCAGTAGAGTTTGGTGATTCACATAAAACCAGTTATTTCAATTTACATGAGTGCGGACTGCTGATCAGTGAATACAGCAAAAGCAAAAGCCTGTCAACACTCAACAGAAAAGAATATATCAGAACAGAGAAATTTAAGAATAAAATACTTAACAATAACATGTGCTACAACAAGATAAAGGGTTATTAAAGTTAATTATATTTAAGAAGTGAAGAAAAGTGTAAGCATCCATTCGACAAGATAGACCAGATTGAGATTATCATCATTGAATGATGAACAAGCCAGCAACCAGAAATCTATTTCCCCTAAACAAATCATATTATATGCATTAACATCATAAATAAAGCTCAGAGATCATTGTATCTAAGAAACTTCACCATTATAATGCTGCATGATGTTAATCTGTCTACACCATACAGCTTAAAACGTCACAGCTATAAGGAAGACAGAGAAACAGGTAGAACCCAAATTGTAGTTAACTAGATTTAAACAGCGCCCTTGCATGGAGAATTTCGTATCACCAATACGAACTAAAATCCTGGGTGATGCTTAATGCAGGCACATTTGACTAGGGTTTTAACTTAGGGCTCAAGATTTTCCATATGACATTTTAAATTGATTTGGTACTATTGAACTTAGCTATTCCAGTTTGGGATCCGTTCATAGGATTTTATTCGCTTTTTACTTGTTTTCTAGCCTATCCAAAAGCTACTTGCTATGTTACCTCGCCACATTTAATTTTTAGTCAGAAATTACATTGGAGTTATTGAGCTACCGGGGTTCTTGTTCTGGTTATACATCAGGAAGGCATGAACAAACTTGCATAAATATTCGAGGCCACAAAATACACAAAATACCTGCGACGATTCAGTGGGGCTCCGAAGATGTTCTAAATACTAGACATACTAGACATGCAATCAAAATACTCTGAACAGCAATTCACAGAATAACCAATCTCAAGATGGAATTAATCAAACCAGGCAATGATAAAGAGATATAGAAGAGATCAAACCTACTTCAACTTTCTGATAAAAGCACTTAAGAAACAAAAATTTACTCATTACACCAGCTGATAATAGTAATAATAATAATCTCAACAAACACAGGAACCTCTTTAAGACTATATCATATTTTTTTGGATAAATATTAAAGGGGCAGAATTATCTCCTACCAACAGAGAGTTATAGAAGAAAATTGAACCACCAAATATTGCAAAACTATTTCCTTCAGGTAACTCAACATTTAAAAAGAAAATTAAGAAAAGAACTTAGGGAAACTTCAGTCATTTGCAAGAGTCTCAACACACATAGAGATGAACGAGATGGGCCAAGCAAACACATTAATGTGCAAGTATAATCAATATTTCATAGCACTGCAGCAGAATAAATGTATAAAATAAAGTCAATATTATTGACAAACTTCATATGGAGTTTTGAAGAAGAAGAATAAATGTACAAAATAAATTGCACTGAAGAATCCAAATCCATTGTCATTTCCCTTTACATATTTCATAGCACAAGCAATCGAATCACATATAATTGGTTCTGAACTTCAATCAACACAAATAATGCACAGGGTAGAGAAACATAATCAAACCAAACAGAATCAAACCTGAAGCTATTTTGCGAAATAAAATCAAACAGAATCCGAATCCATCATCCTTTCCCTTTACATATTTCATAGCACAAGCAATCGAATCACATATAATTGGTTCTGAACTTCAATCAACACAAAGAATGCACAGGGTAGAGAAACAGAATCAAACTATATAGAATCAAACCCGAAGCTATTTTGCGAAATAGAATCAAACAGAATCTGAATCCATTGTCCTTTCCCTTTACATATTTCTCTACCCTGTGCCTTCTTCGGCAGTGTACACAGAAGAAGAAAGTGCGATAAAAGAGGAACATACACCCATCCGACGCAAGCCGAACACCCATCGAAGGAATCTGTCGATGATTCCCTCTCATTTTTGCGATGTGAAGGTTCGACGCAAGCCAAACACCCATCGGAGGTATCTGTCGATGGTTCCCTTTTGTTTCTGCGAGGTGAAGGTCCGACGCAAGCCGAACAGCATCAAAGGAATTTGTCGATGGTTCCCTTTTGTTTTTGCAAGGTGAAGGTCCGACGCAAGCTGAATAGAATCAAAGAATTTTGTCGATGGTTCCTTTCATTTCAGCAAGGTGAAGGTTCAACGGCCCAGATGAAAATCAATGGAAGGTTGAGATCTCACCTGAAACAAAGCCAAACGACGTCGTTTAAGGAAAAGGACAGGCAGCGGATATAGAGGCAGCGGACGCAAGTCGATTTGGTGAACAAACGCTTGAGGGTTACCCTCCCATTATATGGTTCTTACCAAAAATAAATCGGTTTCTCTCTTTTGTATTTAAGGATATAAAAATTGAATTAGACCCATAAATGGACAACGCATCTCAAGAGTTGAACCTTTTTTTTCAGGGGAAAATTTTGAGCACTTAAAAAATTAACTAAGACATGAGAGCAACAAGAGAATATATAATATTGAGTCTCCAAATCTTATTGATCAACTGAAGCAGAGTACATTATATAGTAAAGTAGCTAGGCAATCAAGACATATCAGCTATCTGACAACTTTCTAACAAATTCTAACAAGTCTAACTGCTGGACAGCTGGACACAATAGAACTTGTGGAATATTTAACCACATGACATGTCATACTGCTAATATTCCCTATACTACTTCTGTGGAGTGAAGAAACTCCAAATCACGAGAAGCCACACTCAATCGGTTTCTGAAACGATGGAATAAGCGCCTACCGAGAGATTTAGTCAATATATCAGCAACATGTTCTTCTGCTGGCACATAGCCCACATGAAGTAAACCAAAAGAGACTTTTTCACGAAGGAAATGAATATCAAGCTCCACGTGCTTAGTTTTGCTGTGAAGAACTAGGTTAGCAGCTAAAGCAACAGCATCAGAGTTATCACACCATACAGTTGGTGTGGTGGGAACTTGAAGATGTAGTTCTTTCAACAAGTACATGACCCATAACATATCAGACGAAGCATCAGTAGTGCTGTGATACTCTGCTTCAGAGGTAGAGCGAGAAACCACCTGTTGGCGTTTAGAACACCAAATGATAGGTGTAACACCAAGATAAGTGCAGTAACCACTAATAGAATGACGATCTTCGCTATGTGAAACCCAATCGGCATCAATAAAAGCCTGGACATGTAACCTATTGAAAGGTTGAATAAGAAGGCCATAATCAATAGTACCGGCCAGATAGCGCAAGACACGTTTAACACATACCCAGTGAGAGACAAGAGGATGATGTAAGAACTGACTTAGGCGGTTGACAGTAAATGCAATGTCAGGTCGTGTATAGCACATATACTACAGCTTGCCAAGAACATTGTTATAGAGCTTCGGATTGGCAAAAAGAACTCCACCATATGTGACTAATTGCTTACAGATGGCCATAGAAGTATCAACATGTTTAGAGTGAAGCATTCTGGTATTTGACAGAAGCTGAAAGATAAATTTCTTTTGAGATAGTAGCAGACTTGACAGTAGGGAATTAAATTCAATACCCAAGAAGTAGGAGAAATCTCCCAGGATTTTAAGTGAGAATAGGCTCCTCATAGTCTCTATAACTTGTGCTACTTCACCTTCATCTGAGCTAGTAATAACAATATCATCAACATAGAGTAAAAGATACATGAGATAAGAACCAGATTTGCGGATGAACAGACATGGATTAGCTTTAAACTCAGTAAAGCCATGGTGATAAAGGGAATCATTAAGTTTCTGAAACCAAGCCCGTGGTGCTTGCTTAAGACCATAGATATCTTTTCGCAATTTACACACTAATGGTCGTCCACTGTTAGAGTCAAGCCCCAAAGAAAAACCAGGAGGAGGGTCCATGTATACTTCCTCAGCAAGATCACCATTGAGAAAAGCATTATTGAAATCCAGCTGAGTTAGCTGCCATTTATAAGTAACAGTAATGGTTAGCACAATACGTATAATAGCAGCCTTGACCACAAGACTGAACATATCATAGTAGTCAATCCCTGCAACCTAGGAATAACCCTTGGTAATCAAATGAGACTTATGTCGAGCTAAAGAACTATCAGCATTAGTTTTCACCTTCCATAACCATCGATACCCAATAGTAGTTCAAACATCGGGTAAAGGTACAATCTCCCAACTATTAAACTGAAGAAGAGCATTGTACTCGTCCATAACAACCTGCTTTCAATCGGAATCAGCCAATGCTTCTTCAATAGTGCCAGGATATGAAATATGGTTCAAAGCAACAAACACTTTAGACTTATAGATACCAACCTTACCACGGGTAATAATGGGATGGGAATTAGATGGAATGGGAAGGGCTGTAGGAGAGGAGTGAAGGGAAGATATAGGGTAATTGGGAGAGATGGGTGAGGCAGGTGATGGAGAAATGAGAACCGAGATGGTAGTAGAAGGCTGAATATGTGAAAGAGGCTGAGAATTAGCAAAATGAGGGATAGCTAAGGATATAACCTCGGTACAGGAGGATTGTGTGGCAGCTGCAACACTATACCGAGAGTGACCCGGAAAGACCATTTCATTAAACCAAACATGCCTTGAAATATAAAGACGTCCTAAAGACAGATCAAGACACTTATAGCCATGATGTTGTGAATTGTATCCTAAAAAGATGCAGGAAATTAAACAAATTTGAAGTCCAGTTTGTGAGCATTTAAATGGTCTAGTGTATGGAAAACACTTGCATCGAAAGACCTTAAAATAGAATAATCTGGTAGACAACCATACAATGTTTCAAACGGTGTGACTCTAGCAATAGCCTTTGATGGTACACGATTGAGTAGAAAGACAACAGTAAAAAATACCTTAGGCTAATAGAAAAGAGACAGAGAAGTCTGAGCCAACATAGCTAGACCAGATTCCACAATAAGACAATGCCGATGCTCAACCAAACCATTCTATTCTGAGGTGTAAGGACAAGAAAATCTATGTTCAATGCCACAATCTTGAAGAAAAGTCTTAAATGCAAGAAACTCACCACCATTATCAGATTGAACTTGCTTGATGGTATGATTAAGCTTGATTTCCACCATAGTGTTAAACTCTTTGAAATTAGAAAGAGCATTGGATTTTTTGATGAGAAAATAAATCCAAGTAAACAGGCTAAACACATCAACAAAAGACAAATAATACATGGAGCCATTGGAAACAAGGGGAGCAAGACCCTAAAGATCCATTACTACGAGTTGCAGTGGATGTTGATACAATGTATTGGAAGGTGAAAACAGCAATTTATGACATATGCGATATTGACAAGCTTTACACAGCATAGAAGAAACAGATTTATTGTAAGAAATAAAATTGGTGTTCAATATATGGGTAACATTGTCTAAGGCCGTGTAACCTAAACGTTGATGCCAGAGATCAAGTGAGACAGAAGAAACAGAGTATACGGCCGAAACATTGGAGGAAGAACTAGTAGCAGATACTGATGTAGAAGCAGCAAGCTGTGGATACATACCATCACGCTCAATTCCAGTCATTAGTGGTTGAACCGAGCGGAGGTCCTTAATAACTTTTATCAGGAAAGAATTCAATAGAAACAACATTATCTCAAGTAAAGCGAGCAACAAATAATATATTTTTCCTCATTCGTGGAACACATCATACCTTGGACAAAGTAAATTGAGTACCAGCAGAAGCAAGAGTTGTACTACCAATGTGAGTGATAGAGGATAACTCACCTATACCAACCTGAATAATGCCAGAGCCAGAATGAGCTGATGTAAGATAGGTAGAGTCATGAGTGATATGCTCAGTTGCATCGGAGTCTGGATACCACGCATTGTCAATAAGAGAAGAAGTTATAGCATGGCAAGCTTGAGCATTAGGGACAGGCGTACCAAAAACCTCAAACGAATAACTCACAATAGCAACAGAGTAAGCCGACAAAATGACATTAGTGGTGGAAGAAGCACTGGGAGTAGAGGAGTGAGACTGAGAAACCACTGGATTAGGTGGAGCAGAGGATTTAGAAGGCACAGCAGCAGAGGACAAAGACGCATCAGGCAGAGAGCGGTCATAGAGAGGATAATAATCAGGCAAACCATAATGCATGTAAAACGCCTGAGCCTCCATAGGTGAAGGAGAAAAACCTTCATACTGGTAGTAGCACCAATCAACCGTATGACTGATCTTGTGACATATTTGACATTGCAGGCGAACATTGGGAAATCTGCCACAATCGCTAGCATGAAAATGACTATCACTACCATATGGCAGTAGAAGTGGTTGACCACAACGATTGCCATGGCCAATTACAGGAGCCTGAGAGTAATAGGAAACAGTAGCTGGATCCTCATCCTCATAATGATAGGAAACATGATTCACATGACCAGAAGTACCGTTTGAGATGAAGGTCTTCTACTGGAGTTCAAAATCCACGAGCATTGTAGTCACAGTGTCAAGATCAAATGGAGGTCGCGTGACATTGATGACCATAATAACCGACTCATATTCAACTGTGAGCCCATTCAAAATATACGACACATGTGTTTTCTCTTACACCCTAGCGCCAAGCATAGCCAAATAATCACATGTGGATTTAAGATTTGCAAGGAATTCACGCATCAACAGTTCACCTTTCTTTTGGTTAGAAAGACGATCTGATAGGACAAGATTTTGGCATCATATTTGTTTAAGAAGAGGTGATTAAGTTTAGACCAAATCTGAGCCGACATCTCAAGACCAACAAGCTTAGGAAGGAGCATTGGGGACACCGAAGCCAATAGCCAGGAGGCAAGAGCCGAATCAAGAGCTTCAAATTCATCGAGCGCCAGATTAGGAATTTCGCAACCAGAAGCATCAAGAATCGTTGACGCCATCAAGGAATCAATGCACTTTGTGTTGCTTGACCATAAGAAGGCATGTTGCTTTCGTAGAAGAAAATTGGAATCGTCAAGCTTAATTGTAATCTTTTTATTTGTAAAGCCATGACTAAACTAAGCAGTGGAGATTGGCGAAGTGTACATCGGAACAGTTTCAAAGACTTGAGACATATTGGCAGAAACAATCAATTCGCAACACGAAGATCGTCTCAATGCACTGAATATCTCGATCTGATCGGTGCTCTGTTAATCAGAGACAGCTAGGATCATCATAGCTCTGATAACATGAGAGCAACTGGAGAATATATAATATTAAGTCTCCAAATCTTATTGATCAAATAAAGTATAATACATTATATAGTGAAGTAGCTAGGCAATCGAGACATATCAGCTGTCTTAACAACTTTCTAACAAATTCTAATAAGTCTAACTGCTTGACGGACAGCCAGACACACTAAAACTTGTGGGATATTTGACCACATGACACGTCATACTGCTAATAAGACCCAATAAATTGATTGAAAATTTAGAAAAGTTGGTTAATATAATTGGATATTTCATATTCATACGATATTTTTATTAATTATTAATAATCAACGCGTCCATGTTACAGAGATCGAGCGAGATGCTCGTCGGGATGCTTCACACTTCGTAGCAACAGAAACAGCGCAAAACAGAGCCATTTTGGTTGCTTTCTGCGTCTTCTGTGAAGGAGGTACTGATACTTCTCCGGATTGGATTACAAATCCATTCGCCCTTCATAAATTATCGGTATTTTATTTTGTCTGGGTTCATATTTAAGTTCAGTGTGAATTCTTCCGACCAAAAGTAGATAATCAAATAACGTGATTGAGTCAACGCAGCTGAGAAAGCCGGAGCTGCACAGTTCATTTTTATTTTCGATCTCAGTTTAGATTCTTTCTGGTGATGATGACATTTTGGGAATATGATATTGCTTAGTTGCAGTTGGGTTTCATACTTCAGTCTGATTTCTTTCTGGGTTCATACTTTAGTTCAGCAAAATGTCATCAAATAAAGTAATTTAGTCAATGCAGGTGAGCAATTTCCCTCCCAGATCGTAGAGTTTGAGTTGCATAGTTGTTTTTCTATTTCAGTTTTAACTTTCTGGTAGGGGGCCACTCCCTTCAAATCTGATCACCCATCTCCAGAACGTTGACTCTCTTGTCTCTGATTTATACATAATGCGTAGTCTTTGGTTCAATTATATGATTGTTTTTAAAGTTGATTGCTCATGAGAACATTGACAATCCCTTATCAGGTAGGTATTGGGAATCTCCAGAGGTGCCTGTGTTTCAACTTTGATGCACAGCTTCTAACCGTAGAATATGGGGTTTAAAAATACTTCTTTATTTTGAAAAATGATCCTCATGAATCTGAGTCTATCTGTTATTTTCCCCTCATCAGCTATAATCTTGAAGCAAAAGTTCCAGGACGTTGCCTAAACAGTTCAATGGAGCAGCCACTGTTGGAGGAACTTACTTTTGCTGAAGCTCCATTTAAGAGTTGCCATGCTTCTACCATTGTTGAGGTCAGGGAATAATTAAAAAGAAAAAAACACTAGCGAGTAGCATTTTTCTCAAACAAGTTATGGAATTTTGTGAGCAAATGAATTGAATTATATCATGTTTGATTTTGTAGGTTGAGAAGGATCATTTCTTGGTTGCCTATTTTGGGGGCACATCAGAGGGGGCACCTGATGTCAAAATATGGTCGCAGACTTACAAGGTAATTATCAATGAAGCTCCTTCTGTCTTTGTTTTATGATCATTGCCTTACTTGAGTCACAAGCCAGCATCACCAAGCTCGGCAAGCTTCTTCCATCTTTAAATCCATAGAAATTGATTATTCCCATGCAGCCATGCTAATTCTGGCTCCTAACTTCTTGTTCTTCTAATAAATGATAACACCTTCTCTCTCTATCTTAGAGAGTAAAACTTTAGGAAATTTATGGATCCTCAACTTCAGAGGATCCATTCCCAATGTGTTTGTCATATCATACTATCAGAATTACTGGTATAGTTTTCTTTTCCTTCTCTTCTTTCCCTTTTTACATTGCTCAAACGTCTATCTGCTTTGCTAGCAAAGTATGATATATATGGGAGGTTTAATCTGAATGGTCAGCCACTGAATTCATCTTCATTTTACAAGTAAATCCAATGTTCTTTTGTGTCTGTTTTGTCTGCCATTGGACCTTTTAGAGAAAGGAGCCTGCTTTTTTATTGGATCATTAACTTTCTAAATGCAATTTTATTTTGCAGAATGGCAGATGGCATCCACCTGTAATTGCAGATGAACAACCAAATGTTCCTATGTGGAACCCTGTACTGTTCAAACTCCCATCAGATGAGATACTGCTATTCTACAAGATAGGCCAAGAAGTTCAAAAGTAAATTTCTAACCTTCATGAACTTATCAGATCATTTTCCCCCTTCTGTTTTAGCAGTCATTGAGGCCACTACTCCACAGTGGAAATTTTATCTTTGTCAAATTTATGATTAAAATAATCTCTAAGTATGACAGATAAAACACTTGAACAAAAATACTTGAGAACTGTATAATAAATGGTAATTCAATGTAAAAGACACTCAGAGTTCTAGGTCTACCAAAGGAAACCTCAATCAGTTATGATACCCTTGTGCCTTGTGTGTGTAACTATGTAGAAGTTGTTTCACTTTTAAGTTTGCTACTTGTTCTCTTTCAAGCATATGATGGACGGAATTGACTTATTTTAATGTCAGATGGAGTGGATTTATGAAAAGGTCGTACGATAAAGGCATCACCTGGACCAAAAGAGAACAACTACCTCCTGGCATATTAGGACCAATAAAGAACAAGGTACAAATGAAGCTATTTTATTGTAATGAGTGCATTTGAATTCATAGGCATTACAATTTATTTGGCATGTTCTGGGTTCTTATTATTATTTCTCAGCCCATTTTGCTGGACAATGGCCATTTACTTTGTGGATCATCTGTTGAGAGCTGGAACTCCTGGGGTGCATGGATGGAGGTTTCAACTTCTGACCTAGCTCATCTTATAGTTGGGCTGCTGATTGAAAGATGCTTTTAAATATCAGCCCGCTGATATTTTATTTGTTCTTGCATAAAACAGGTCACTACAGATTTTGGTCGGTCATGGTCAAAGTATGGCCCAATTTACATTGAAAATAATCCCCTGAGTGTGATTCAACCAGTACCTTATCAGACTTCAAATGGGGCATTACGAGTTTTGCTACGATCCTTTGGGGACATTGGTAGAGTGTGTATGTCAGAATCTTCTGATGGTGCCAAGACTTGGGGATATGCAAAACCTACTGAGCTGCCGAACCCAAATTCAGGTAAGTTCTTAATCTATTAGGAAAATTATTATAGGGTCTCAGAAAGAATGTAATCACCAAAAAGTTGCAATAACAAATGTGCAGCGTGGAGCTATTGTCATTTCCTGTCCTAGAACTTGTCATTGCATTATGCTCACTTTTTAAGTAAGACCTTTCTTGATGTTTGTCAAAACCTGATGATCTTGTGGGGTATCTGTTAAATTTGCTTTTATAGGCATTGACGGGGTTAAGCTGAGAGATGGCCGATTATTGCTTGCTTACAATACCATGTCACGGGGAGTACTGAAGATTGCCATATCTGAAGATGATGGAGATTCTTGGCATGAAGCTCTTACATTGGAGAATAACTTGGGAAGGGAATTCTCATATCCCGCTGTTATCCAGGCTAGTGATGAACGTGTCCATATCACCTATACATATGATAGGACACATATTAAGGTATATGTCACCACCTAATTTGAGCTCTCTCTCTTTCTCTCTCAACTTTAATAGCCAACTCTAAATAAGGACTAGGCCTTCTCATTTTTATTGTTTACAGCGTGTTGTTCTTGGGCTAAAGTGAGGTGGAGTAAATTTTCTCGATTGTAGATGGGCAAATGACGTTCAAGTACCTTCTTGGGTTAAAGTGACATGTAGTGGTTGAACCGTGAGCTTGAATTTTTAAGAAAGATCTGATCTTGAAGCCTATTTGGTGAAGAGTAATCTGAAATTGTAGACAACCAGATCTCTTTCATTGTATATCTTCAAGTGGATTTTCCTAACAGCAATTCCAATGACGCATAGCGCAGGATCCTGTTGATTTCTGACAAATTTCTGCTTTCCAATGTCGCATATTCGTTCAGAATTATTGCATAGAATAGAACTATACAAATCAGTGGAGAAAGGCACAATGACCTCTAAGCTCTCTTCTTCTGTCCATTTGCTGGTTTTGGTCTCTATTATCATCCACAGGACCCACCCATTCTCACGGTTTGAATTCTTCTTAGGTCTTTCACATTCCCCTTCTACAACTTCATTCCTTCGTGTTTTTTATGTTTGTAATGGTGGTTTCTGCTTATTTTCAAACAAAATCCTCAATGAGCTTCTATTGGTATAATACTATAATGGACTAGAGTTTGAGAAATTCACCTATCCTGCAAAACTATCAGCAGCGAGGGAACGTAGTAATGGCTCTATTTCTCTCTACAATATTACTTGCAGGGAATATTTAGGAATCGCTCCCATTCAAAGATAAAGAGCTACCCCTTCGATCAAGCACTTCACTATTCGAGCCTTTAACTGCAACAACCAAAGAGATGATCTTTCCTCTGAAAAAGAGTACCCAAACTTGAACAAATGGAAGAGAAGCGAAATCCCAGAAGTGACGCCTGTGATGATGAAAAGCCCTCCAAAGCTGGACACTGTGAGACTAGCCTGAGTTTTTGGAATTGATAATCCACTTTCATATTCTTCAGATATGATTTCACTAGAGAAGTACTTGCTCCTAATCCTGTCAAATTTTTCTTCATCTTGAGTCACATTTAGGATTGCCCTTGAAAAGTAAGACACCAACGGAGATTTGAGTGGAAATGCCTGACCATATAACGGACATCAACGTTAGCATATAATAATAGCATTGTTCTATGGTAATTGAATGGTTAAATATATTGTGGTCTCTTTATTACTAGTATTACAAAACTTTATTTTGATGCTCACTCAATTCAATAGTTATCTTTATCCTTCAACATTGGCTGCAGTACAATTAAGAGACTGTCTTTCAGGACGCAACAAAAATTTGAAATTTCTAACGTCGAAGTTGCATGGAAGACTTGACTAGTTTCATTTGTAGCTCAACACAACGGTAGTATGATTCACTCTACTTAAATTTTTTAAACATATAAAATTTGCATTAAAAATTGATTGCAAAATATAAAATATACCGCATATACTCTACTCTTACTCCTATGGTTAAAATTAGTGGAAGTTCTTAATTTTGTCTAAAATAAAAATTATTTTTCAACAATGCCCCTATTTAATTCCCACTCAATAATCTTATCAAAAATGAATAGGTGCCTCTACAAGCCTTCGATAACTATCTTTATGGGTATCCTTAACCCTACTAAGTTTTTTATACCCAACTCATCTAATCCTTTAATTATTAACTTAAAGGGTTAAAAACAATTCATATCCCTACACTCTTAACGAGTTCTGGTTTTAGTTCCTATATTTTGTTTTGTTATTTTTTGTCTCTATACTTGATACTGTTCAAATCATTAATACCTATATAATTTTATAAGGATTTGGATATGAGCTTAATAGTATTGACTTTACTAATGTGGTGTTAACACGGTTAAATAGGCTACAGATAACTATGACTGATGTGACTTACACTATATATACCAAAATCCAAATTGATTGAGAAAGAAAAACTCACAAAGCCGAATCCACCAGTTTTGTAGGTTGGCCCCACCATGACAAACTTGGAGTTGGAGCCGTATTTTGTGAGGAAGATCTTCAAGTAGGGGACTTCATCGAACACAGCAGCAACCTCACCACTAGAGAGAGCTCGATCATACTCTTCAGGCGTCTCATATGGCTTCAACTTTGTCTCATCCTTGAATCCCAATTGATTTTTCAGAAGCATCTTGACGAAGGAGCCCTTCTGATACCCCACACAGTAATTATTCTTTCTTATCTCATTCACATTCATGAACTTAGGCTGCAATCTCTGAACAGTTAACATGGAAGCTAAACTTGCAGTATAACTTTGTGTTATGATGAGCACCACAAATACCCACAAGATTAGCACAAAACGCGACCAATTGTTCACTAATCTTTCCTCTGCATCACCATTAAACATAGTAAAATTTCATAATTGTAGACCTAGCTAGAGAGATCATTAAGAGTAGATTTACGTACTGTGAGCGAAGACTAAGGTGGAGAAAGAAAACCAGAACATCATCCCAAGTTGTTGCTGTGGGGATCCTTGGAATTCTGAGTTTGTACGACGTTCATGAAGCCATATGATGATACCCGTGAGGACGAATGCTGCAGCTGTGGTCAGCCAAAGACTTGGACTCAAAGGCTTTAAGAATATCCACATGTTTTGTCTCTCACCATGCCTCATCGAAACTACCATTGACACTCCTGATTCTGAAAATGGCAGCGTAAAGTCAAAATGTTCCGCACGGCTAGTTACAATTGTTAAGTCCCCAACTACAGCATCATACTCCTACCAACATGAAAAAATAAAGGTTACTTGTTAAGTTATACTAGGACAAATAGAGAGTATATAGACTGAGATTTTTATTCTTTAACGAAAACTTACCTTAAAAGGCTCATTAGAGGAGCCGCCAGTACTTTCTACAGTATCAATCTTGAATGGGAGAAACTCAAATGGAAGAGGAAAAGGTAAAGCTTTGACCACTTGGAGGAACACATCAATGGTAAAGCCAGAAACATCTGGAGGAGTACCATTCGAAGAAGACCGTGTTTCCACCTTCACAAATTCAACAAAACCCTTTCTTATTGGGACCCCAATTCTCAACTTGGTTGGTTGATTTATTGTGTCCCCTGGCCATATTGGTCGCTTTAGTTTCTCTCCTGAACTCCAATTATTGTTGTGGAATAGTCCTCTTTTTGGGCTCCAATGTCCAATGACCCTCTCTTTGCGTCCTACCACATTGAATACTTCAAACTCTAAGGGTCTGTTTGGTGTGAGGGATTTGGAGGGGAAGGGAGGGGAGGGAAAATTTTTATGAGTTGAATTTTAAAAGATTGAAGAAGTGGGGTAATAAAATTTTAATAAAGATAATATATAAGATAAAAGAGTAAGAAAAAATAATTAAAAATTTTTAACCCCACTTTTCTAATTTTTTTAAATTTAACTCAAAAAAATTTTCCCTCCGCCCACTTTCCCTCCCTTCCCCTCAGACCAAACAAGCCCTAAGGGTTTGAGTTCCCCTTCATTCAAATTGAAATACCCAGAGAGGCCTTCAAATTTAGTACTTAAGATTTCATCTGCAAGTGTGTCATTATCCTTAGAATTTGCGAACGTAGACTCTAGTGCCATGGCTATCGCCCAAACTGTGTCATAAGCCCAAAGTCCAAACAGGGTTAAAGGAGAAGCACAATACCTTGTTTAATTGACGAAGCTTTCCATCTATTTCTGAAACTTGTAGACTTTTCCACTTTCGGCCTTACCCCTAAGACACCTTGCATAGAATCCATCACTTGTGGACCCAAATTAGGGTCTAACACATTAGATAACCCATCTGTGACTATCCACCCATACCCTTCCCTCATCATTCCAGCTTTGTTCACGGCTAAGAAGAATTTGTGCCCGACAAGACCAGTCATGTGAACAAGAAATATTCTTTTTCCACTTTGATTTAACTTCTTCAGCTCCTCTAAGATTTTTTATTCCTCAGAATTTGGATCGATGACTATTCTATAAGGCACTCGCGTGTTTACTTTCTCCAGGGCGTCTGTGAGATATGGGATCAGACCGTTGCCGTATTCGGTGTCTTCGTAGATTGGGATGATTTCCTGACATCCGTAAGCTTCAACAATGGCGACTATAGCCTCAACCTGTGAGCCATCATCTTGTGCTGTCCTTATGAAATATTTGCTTCGGATTGGAGGAAGAGATGGACTTGTGGCTGAAAAAGAGACGATGGGCACGTGAAATTTGTGCCCAAGTTGTATTACGAACCTCGCTTGTTCTGAAAATAAAGGTCCGATAACTGCATGCACCTTCTCATTCTTCATCAAATCGAAAGCTGCATAGGTATAATATATCTATCAGGTGACTTAAAGTAACATTTTAGAGGTGAAAGTGATAGATATATATTACCTGCTGATGCTGCTCTGACGATATCATTCTCAGAATCCCTGATTCGAAGATCAAGCCTTGTTTGGTAGTGAGAATAGTTTTTATAGAAATCTTGACGAGCCATTTGTATGCAGCGCATGGCCATACTTCCAATTGAGGTGTTGAGATCAACAACTATCCCTACTGGTACATGTGCTTTCGTCGCCTTCGATGGTTCTAAAAAGAACCATGGTACAGTACAAAAGCAATAAAACCAGAGGCAAAGGTTAAAGCTCTTCTTCTTCATCTGGCTTAAAATGCTCGTTCTGATTTCACAATTAAGCTACATCTCTCATCTCTTTATATATATATATATGGTCAAGTCCATGAAGGGGCTAATCTCTTGAGAGAGAACCACACATATCAGAGACTAGGAAGGTCATATGTGAACATGAAGATCACATGTTGAAATTCCACCGTCGTAAATGTCAAAATTAGACAGCAATCAATAAGTTTGGCAACCACAAGGTCAATATTAAAAGATTAAGGTTAAGATGTATGTCTGACTTTCTTGGAAATTTTTGCTCCCCCTCTATCTATAAACAAAGGAGCTCAGGGCACAAGGAAACACACTATTTTAGAGTTAATTTCATCCATTTTATTTGCTTCTTACATGTCTCCTTCATGAAAGGCTTAGTTAGTCCTCCTTTATGGATGATATAGGTTGGCATCTATATGGAAGGTTTTACCTCCTATATGGAAGGTTAGATTTTTCCATTTTCATGTATCTTGTAGTTGTGTCTTTGTGTTTTAGAATTTAATAATTGAATTTCATGCAATGTTTATGAAGTTTTCAATTTATTTTGATTTTATTTTTAATTTCATCAGGAGTTAAATTTTCATTTTTCTATAGTGATGATTTTGTTCTTAACTTATTAAATATAGTTTTAATTTTTCCGTCATAATTGAGTTTTGATTATTGTTCTTAATACTTTCAATTGATCAGCCATCTTTGGAATGATTTCAATATATATGTTGAGATTAGAAGGAAATGCATGTGTGTAGATCCTATAATTAAAGTCATAACTTGCATATGAAATAAGAATATATTCATATAAGTTGTGCAGTCTTAATAAGTTCCATAAATCTCAATGCATAATTAATTGCTTTAATTCATATTGGGATATATTGGATTAGCAATTAATTATAGAATTGCTTGACATTGGAAGAGACTAGTAATTAAATAAGGGAAACTCGGCTATCAATCATGTGAAATAAATTAGACTAGAATAGATAGGTGATTCAATCCGAAATTTGCTAAGTGAAATCTAATCCATATGACTTTTTCTCATAGTTGTTTCATATCAATTGCATTCATATTTAATCATTTTTATTTTATACTACCAATTATCAACTAATCGATCGACTAAATAGAATTAAAATTACTCATTTTTTGTATTTAGTGATCAATCCTCGTGCAAACGATATTCTACTCATTTCTGTATTACTTAATTATGATAATATTCACTTACACTTTTTAATAAACCATTTATACTCAAAATAGTAGGCATGTTTTCAACGGGGAAGGATTAGATTATTTAATTTTCTTTTTGGCATTGATTGTTTAATTTTTCAACTTAGAATTGAGCTGGGAGACGCTAGATGTATTCATTTTTGTTTTTCCAGGCAAAAAAAAAAAAAAAAGCATTCAGTTGTTGACGTGGACGGTTTGTCTCCCCATTTTTTAAAAAAAAACAGAGATAACAAAAATTAAGTTATAAGGGAATGTTCGTTTGGAAACACTTCCAAAAATGACTTTTAATTTATATTTTACGAGACAGATTTCTCATATTTATCTCAAATGAAAAATCACTTAAAATAAATTAAACCAAATACTACACCACTTTAATAAGGGCAAAAGTAAAAACTCAATAAATTTTTAGACGAGATTAATGAATTTTAAGGCTTTATCCAGTAAAATATATTGATAATGACTTGCTACAACAGAGAGTGAGAGTGAGAGTGGTATGCCAGATCTTTTATTCAAAGTCATTTAAGAAACAGGTAAATATTTGACTATCAAATGCGGACATATCAAGTACTTTATTTTTGGATAATAAGTGCTTATAAATCGTGATTCACGGTATATGAGGTAAGTATGTGAGAGGGATTTTATCTCAGTTTGTGTAATAAGGACTTATTTTTTAAGAAAACACTGAACCAAACAAACCTCAAATAATTGAAGGAACCCTTGGCTTACGTAGTGTGGATAAACGATAAGTTTCAAAACTTGGAACGTTACTTTATTTTATTTTAGTTTTTTTTTCTAAGCATATACTCCATCTTATTCTATTTATAAGAGTTTAATAATCTATTTACATAGTTTAAGAAAACGGTTAAAATTAGTTAAAACTAATAAATATGTTTAAAATAAACCTTCATTTTTTAAGTATATCCTTATCCCTCTATAATAATAAATTTGTATCACTGTTAGCTAAGCCAAACCAACTCACTTATTGGCTTCTCTCTCATGTAACTGTTCATATGAACAGTAACAACTCATGTGTGGCTTAGTGTCATGTTCGGACTCCGTGCAAGCCATCATCATATCACTAAATAACTACCACCCATCACTCACCTATGTTACTGTTCATAGGCCGTATCAGTTATGACCGACTCAATGGAAGCCGGGTATGACCCAAAGCTAACCCAAACGTGCCTCTCCATTTTTGTCAAATCATATCCTATTGCCCTCCAATGAAGTTTTTTGATAGGACGGGTTGTGACTCCTGCCAAAGTTGACGCGCTCTTAAATGATAACAAACCCTATATTGCAATTCAAATTCAAAATTAAATTTTTTCCATTGGGCTTTGCAAAAAGGCTGATGTGATCATTGATTTATTTACCCAGTCAAAAATAAAACTTCCTCTTTCTCATCTCACTTTTGCTCCCTCATCCTTTCTTTTTTCCCTACTCTCTCCCTCAGTCATCGGCTCCGTCTCTTCCCTACCCTCTCTTTCTCAAAGAAGAATTCTCTGCCGACAGTTTTGTCTCGCAAGATTGACGCCGTCCATTCCTTTGGCGATGCAAAGTTATCCCTTACTAATTCTGCTTTACAAGTTTCCCGACGCGCTTCAGGTAGTTTGCTGACTCTATTGTCATTGATGTCCCATTCAGTGTTTGTATTATTTCTTTGTTAACCTATTCTTTCCCTATTGGCTTTGTGCATTTCTGAGTAAGAACTTAAATTTTTAATTAAGTTCACTATTGATTGAAGCTTCGTTTTCTTCGGTCTCTAGATGCAGCTTGGTGTGATTCTACTTTTTCCTTGGATTCTAAATGTGATGACGAATTTTATAGTGTCTACAACGCTAAGTGGTTTACGAGTAATTAAACATTTACTTCACCTTCTTTCTGATGGCAAACAACTTACTCTGTTTTTAGATGGGTTGTCTGAAATCGCGTCCAGACCAAGCGATTGTTCTCCTAGAGCTGGGGACATAGATAAAGGCAGACAAGGATCAGTATTTTCTTACTAGCAACAGAAGCTGAGAACTCACTCTCATATTTATGGTCGAAGAAGTTCTTTTTTGAAGAGCATTAAAACGCCCGCCGAACCAAAAGATTCAACATTGAGATTAGAGGGTGTTCAAGCAATACAAACAAAATTTATTCGTTAAATTTTTCTTTTGGGTCCTTTTTTATCAGATATGGTGGAAAGGAGAAGAAAATAATAGAAGGGAGAAAGAAAGGTGTAGTACTTTCACTAGAGAAGGAAGATCTTTAAAAAACGACAAACAGCAAACAAAAATTGAATTTAGTGGCTAAAACAACATCAATCTGTCATGAAGGTTTTGAAAAAGGTTGGGAGGGAAGAAAAAGGTAAAAACTTCACTCATCATAAGAACTACAAGAAGTGACCATCAAGATTATAAATCTCAAAACCCAAAGCTCTTTGGGTTGTGTAATTAAAAATATGTTTGAAAATCACAAACCCCAGAAGAAAAATTCATGATTATATGCATAGAAAAAAGTAAAGAAAAATAGAAAAAGGGGAGAGGGGTCTGTACACGTGTGCCCACTAAGCTGTGTCCATGGATTAGATTAAGGGTCTGTTTGGCAAAGCGATGGGCATCCCCCACCGCACGTTCAGAGGAAAAAAAAAAGCACAGTGGCCACTTTTTGACTGTTTGGCAAGGCTTTTGTTATCACTGTGCTTTTGAAACCACCGTGGCTTTTCTTTGAAGCTGATCGAAGTACCTTTTCCCATTTCCCTCCACTGCACTTCTATGCTTTTTTCTCTCCCGGTATCTTTTCAGTGATCATTCATCATTTTAAAATACTAATATTCCATCATTTAATTTTTTATCTATTCCTCTCATATATTATTACAATACTACATACACAAGGCCGATTGATCAAGTCAGTGTCTGAAACTACGCGAATAACTTCTATCTCGGTGTCTGAAATGTGATGAAGAAGAAGAACAGTGATGTTTTTGTCTTTTATGCTTTTTGGACTGTTCTTTATCTTTTTTTTTTTTTTTTTGACCGTCAGATTGTTCATCTATGGCATGTGGATAAGTATCAGGTTCTGAGGAAAAAAAAAACAAGGATAAGTAGATCAGGTTGGTAAAAAAAGTTAATAACACGTGGAGATGGAGAGGAAGCTTTTTGACTATTTTTATTTTATCAAATTTTAATGTTAATTTTTCAATTTGATAAGCATATCCACATGAATCATATTCGTGACATAATCAGAAATGGTGTATTACTAATTTGATAAGCATATCAAGCGGGTAAATTTTTTTTTTTTTAATGCTGAAATGATGTATTTAAATGAATCATATTCGTGACACAATCAGATACGAACTTGTTAGGGATAGGTGATTCAATAATTATCCACTTCATGTATGCATTGTAATATAAATATAAATTTATCCATTTTTAGTGAAGTACTTTAGTGTCTATTTTTTTTAATAATAATTGAAGTTTTTTTAATCAAATTTTATTTATGTTTTTTCACTTCAAGTATCTCAATATATACAAATAATATATATATATATATATATATAGTATTCAATAGCATCCATGCCCTTTTCAGTCATTTTGCATCTAAACGGGCTTTTCAAACTCTAATTCAAATAGGTTCAAGGTTAGAAAAAAAAAAAAAAAAAGTCATTTCTGCCACCGCTAATCCAAACACAAATCACATTTGCATTTTCACTTTTAATCCTACCTTACTTTTCCAAAAGTCAGATAAAAAAAAAAGAGTCACTTCTCCACTGCTAATCTAAACAGGCGCTAAGATTTTAACTATATACGATGCTTTCAGTTCTTTTTTTCATTTTTTATATATCATATTATGATACACAAAATTAACAGAGAGTGGCTGCAAACAAAAATTAATAGAGATGGAAATGGGAGGTGCCCAAGTGTAAGAAGCTTCTGAAAGTTTGTATTTGTATAATTTGAAAACCAAAAAAAAAAAACTAAAATTAAAACTATAGTATATTGATATATGGCATATATTTTTCGTTAATATGTTCTCTTTGTTCTTAACTACATAGATCTTTCTCATGGCAAAAAAAAAAAAAAAAATTACATAGATCTTTCTCTACTATCCAAATACTAAACAATTATATAATAAAAAAATGAATTTATAATAAAACGTTCAATGATGTAAAAAATATATTTCATACTGTTAAGACAATAAACAAATGATACTATTTATCACCTAAGAATAGTGAAATTTATTATACATTTCATTACATATACTGATACATTGATATTGGTTATGTATTTAAAATTGTGCGAAAAAACAAAATAACTTTTTCCTATTGTGATTAACACCGAGTCAATTGACTTTTCTTTGGTGGATTAAAGAAGTTAAATAAGTTATTTATTCGTAGTATATATTGTATAACATTTGATCATATATCAGTTTATAAGTTAGACAAATTAATTTGGAGAAAAACAATTAATAGCAATACTTTAATGTAACTTATTTAGTTTCCTTAATTTTTTCTAAAAAAATCAATTAACTCTTATGTTAAAAAGTAGAGGGAGTAATTATTAATCATAATTTGAAGAGTAAACTTTAAAGTGCGGACACAATATTTATCATCCACTAAGTATTTGCTTGATACTTATTTGGACAAAAACCATCCTTCCAGCCCTCTTCATTTTCTTAACTACTCGATGGTAATACTCTAATAATCTTTGATTAGGTAATAAAGCTTCCCAGCATTTGGTTTTCTACATGTTTGTTCTCGACGGAAATCGCAATGATATGGATAAATGTAGTTGGCACACAACACAAATTACTCACGAAAGTGAGCTTAATATATCATTTATTAGTTTTTGACTCTTGCTTGCTTGGTTATTGTATTAGTTTCAGCAGAGGTGTGTTGCAAGAATACATTTTTCCCATCAGATGGCAGTGACAATTCCTGTTCCAATTTCTCTTTCATTTGTTATGATTATAAATAAAAGTCAAGGGCAATAATTTTTTATGTGGGTTTACATATGTTAAAGCCTGTGTTTACATATAGGCAGTCAAACCATGCAAAATTTTAACCAATAGATTAATTTGCATGATTTAGATAGTTGTTACCTATGAAAAATGACTAAAAGGAATACAATACATACAAGTTAGCGAATATTATGATTATTTACTTTCTTAAAAATATACCATTGACATTTTGAGTACAAGCACATGCCAAAGACATTGAGATAAGAACATCTCTCTTAATAATATATCCGAACTAGAGTGGTTTTCCCCCAAAAACATTTGATATCATGCAAATTGATAAGTTTGTAGTTGGTAATTGATACACTAATTTATGCATTAATTATATGCAACACACGCATCTCACGGGGGAATCCATGCTTGTTGATAACAGATAAGTAAAACAGGAAAATAAAATAAATACGGGTATCAACATCCTTTTAATTAATACAATATATGTAATTAATAAAAGTAAAAAAACTCATTAAATATTTAGATAATTCTTATTAGTTCTTATAAAAACCAAAAACACAATTCAAATTTTGAGCTCCACTTCGACTAGGAGACAATAGACTGAATTCAACGGCAGATAATAGCCGTTGAACAATCTAACGGATGATACAGAGTCAGCTAACTCGAATCGCTTGAACTCCAATGAGCTTTTTCCCTCTCTCCCATTACACAGTTTGGAAATCAGCGAATTGACACAATGACCTCTCTGCTCTCTTCTTCTGTTGTCCATTTGCTGGTTTTGGTCTCTATAATCATTTACAAGGCCCACTCATTCTCACGGTTTGTACTCAATTTTGGTGTTTTTTAATGTTTGTAATGGTGGGTTCTGGTTATTTTCAAACAAAATCCTCAATGGCTCCTTCAATGAGCTTCTATTAGCATAATACTATGATATATGCTATATGTCTGATTCTGCAGACCGTCCTCTATGTTCTTTACTTTTCCTGATATTATTATGAGTTAAAAATCAATAGAATTTTTTTTGCAGTGCGGAATCGACAGCTTCAGAAGCACTTGGCTTGAATGGACTAGTGTTAGAGGAATTCACCTTTCCTGCAAAATCAGCTCCTTTCAACAGCTGCCATGCTTCTACCATTGTTGAGGTAATAAGATACCAAAAAAAAAAAGATTGTCCTTTTTCCTTTTTTGCCTTTTCTTTGCCCCTTTCAGTAAATGGTGAAATGTCATCATCAAAATGTGAGAGTCTTAGGTTTGTTTGATTTTCGCAGGTTGGAAAGGGTCATTTTTTGGTTGCCTACTATGGTGGCACATCAGAGGGAGCATCTGATGTCAAAATTTGGTTGCAGACTTACAAGGTAACTAAACCTTCAATTTGGTGCCATATTTGAAGCCTAAATCTTATGCATTTTACCAAAAAAAAAAGGTGTTTACTGTTTTAACTTTGGACCTTCCTAAGGAAGTTAGCTTTAAATTCTATTTTACTGGAAATCAACTTTGAGAGATCATTTGGTGAGCAGAATGGCAGATGGAAACCACCTGTAATTGCTGATGAAGAACCAGATGTTCCAATGTGGAATCCTGTGCTGTTTAAACTTCCATCAAATGAGTTGTTGCTGTTCTACAGGATAGGCTTAGATGTTCAAAAGTAAAGTTTCTGACTTCCTATCTTCTTAGATTTATTATCCTCATTGCTCTTTAATATGATATCATCACAATAAGCTTCCTGTGGATTAACAATGTATGTTACAGCACTAGTAGCACAAGGTTGGGATTGAAATGTTTCCAATAGGGGTTATGTGCTGAATTAAGCTGTTCATCTCGAATCGACATACTTCAATGCATGGGAATAAACTTAATATAGAACTTTAGTTTTACCTTCTAATGGGGAGAATTGGCTTATTTAATTTCAGATGGAGTGGATTCATGAAACGTTCATATGATAAAGGCGTCACATGGACAGAAAGAGAACAACTTCCTCCTGGTATTTTAGGACCTATAAAGAATAAGGTCATAAAGCAAATTCCAATGAAATTTATTTTATCTGTTACTTCAAGTTTAAAATTCATGGTTTGACAATTTTATCTTTGGCAAGTCTGAATTCTGAACACTGTTTTCCCAGCCTCTTTTACTAGAAAATGGTCTCATGCTTTGTGGGTCATCTGTTGAAAGCTGGAACTCTTGGGGTGCATGGGCAGAGGTATTGACTGTTATAAACAGAGTTGATCTTAATTGAAAAGTTGATTTAAAACTGCTTCACAATATTTTTTATGCTTTTACATTATTTTAGCTTCTTGAATGGGATATATAGGTAACAAGAGATTTTGGTAAGACATGGACAAAATATGGCCCAATTTACATTGACAATAAACCTCTTAGTGTGATTCAACCAGTGCCTTATCAGACTGCTAAAGGAACCTTGCGAGTCCTGCTTCGATCCTTTACCGGCATTGGTAGAGTGTATATGTCAGAGTCCTTTGATGGTGGCAAGAATTGGGGATATGCAAAACCTACTCAGCTCTTAAACCCCAATTCAGGTTAATTTTCCTAAGGACATTGGTTGCCTACGTTAAATGCTTTGCAATATTTGAGAGATATTAATAAAATCTCTCTTAAAACTTGTGAAGAAGTCCTTGATATTGTCATGACTGTATTTGACTGGATTTCAGAACAAAGCTGATTGTAACCATCCCTTCTTGTTCAAACAACTAATCTTTCTAATATCCTCATGTTTAAATGAAAGTTTGGTGAATGATTGAACTCTTGACTACTTCATCCTCACAAAAATTATTCATGAATAGTATCTCAAACATTGTTTATCTGATGGGTACTAAGCAGAATAGGGAACCCTACCTGTCTACCCCAAAGCTAATTGTTGAGGTGGGAGAACCAACCCACTTAAATATCTCATTAAGCATCTCATTCTACTCAATGTGAGACTTGGCATCTCATACTACCAAGTCTCCATCAGTATCTCACGAATCTCTTTCACTAGGTATAGATGGCGTTAAGCTGAGGAACAGCCGTCTATTGCTTGCATATAACACCATTTCTAGGGGTGTGCTTAAGGTTGCAGTGTCTGAAGATGATGGAGATTCTTGGAATGAGGTTCTTACATTGGAGGATACCTTGGGAATGGAATTCTCATATCCTGCTGTTATCCAATCTAGTGATGAACTTGTCCATATCACCTATACATATAACAGGACACAAATTAAGGTACATCAATCTTAAATCTTTGATGTGGTTGGTCCCACTTCATTACATTTCTTGTTGTATTCACTAATGCTTCTTGTCCTTACTTTCTTTTGGACAGCATGTTGTTCTTAGGCCGAACTGATGCAGAACAACCCGTTTCAGATAAGCAAATACCATCGCCACTTAGACATAGAATAAAGGATCATGCTCCCAATTGAATCCTCTGCTTTTTTTTTGGGACAAGTTTTTTTTTTGGGGTAATTTTTGGCTCCACTTGACTTTAATTATTTGATTTTAGATGTGTATCAAGTAATCACTAAATTAAAGTTCATTGATTTAATTTTTATATATATTCTTAAGATACATTAATGCTCAACTAATGTCAAGCATTTCCTTAGGTTTAAACATGAGGTTGCGAGTTCGACCCTCTATGGATACAACATATGCATGGCAAAAGAAAAACATTCTCTATAAATTGATTTAAGTGCTTGTTGAAGGGACAATGTTTACAGCTGCTGCCTTTAGTTGTGTTGGGAACATGGAAATTTTACAATCAAAATTAAAAAGAAAAAAAAACCTATAAATGGATCTTTATAAGATTCTCATGGCATGCTTGCACTTGCATGAGACTAATCATCATTACGCACACAAGTACAATAGGAATTATTATAACTTATTATTTTGTGATGTATCTAGCTTTTTTATTTTCATAAATGTGTGGGATTGAAGATTTTTTTTTTTTTCTCCTCCTAAGTTAAAAGTTTAGGTGAGTTAAGTTTCATGACTCAGATTAAAGCATGTCATCACTCACCACAAAGTTTTTACATCCATAGTAGGATCCAAACTCGTAAGTCAAATTTTTACCAACTCAATATTTTGTTTGCCAATTGAAGCCATTTGTTTTTAAAAACAAAAGTACTCAAGATTTGACATTTTGAATGAGCTTTTAAATATTTTGAGACCTATGATCTAGTTGACATCAGAGGCCCACCTGATGACATCCACAAGACCAACATGGGCCTCCATAGAGTCCAATTTTTTTTTAACCAACATGGGCCTCCATAGAGTCCAATTTTTTTTTTACCAACATGGGACTCTATGGGCCTCCATAGAGTCCAATTACTTGAGGGGCAAAAAAAATAAAAAAAAATAACAAACCCTCACGTCATATGATTTTGGAGGCACATGTGGTTAAAGTTTAATACAGCTTAGATATAATTGGCAAAAAAAAAAAAATACAGCTTAGATATTGGACCGTGGGCCAATGTTTCTTGCCCTACACCGTTGTATAGAAATCTTCAACAATCATCTCCTTGTAGGTCCGTCATAAATTACTTTTTTTTAATATTAGATTAAGAGGGTGTTTGTATCAAAAAAAGAAAAAAGATAAGCTAAATGAAACTCTCAACTTCCAAAAATAATTGTTACACTTTGTAAGACAAAACTCCTTATATATTTCACTTATACAATATAAAATCACTTAAAATAAGCTAAATAAAACTTATTGATTTGATGAGTTATCAGTAGATCTTACATTTTACATCCTAAACTAAAATTTTCTTAGCATTTTTTTTTATTCCTTAAATTTTAAATCTTTTTCTAACAAAGCTAATCATGAGTTCATAGTTAGAATTTTGTTAAACAGACCATTAGCTTCATTAAACACTATTTTACACCGACAAACTTCCAAACAGATGAAAGTTTATCAAAATCTAGTATCACAGAAGAATTATCATCATGTGTGGGTAATTTATGAACATCTCTATCTAAGTTTCATAGTACAAGACCAATACATAATCAGCCCCAACAAGAAAAAGGCGCCAAATTCTGGTGTTTGCTCTTCTTCGTATCAAAGCATAATATCACACCACACCAACTCACTTCACTTTAATTCATATTGAATCAGTACATATGCTTCTTGTTCTTCTTCTTCTTGCACTTTAAAGTGGGAATGGTTTAACAAAAAGAAAGAAAAAGTCAATAAGGGCATCGTACATATGACAGCATAAATGCATAAGCCTATTACTATAGAGTTATCATTATGATAGTTGTTCAAAAAGAAAACTGTGGGGGAAAATTGAAAAAAGTCTCTTACTGTGTACCTCAGTGTCTCTTTCTGTCTCTGTTCTAATCTCTCTTTTCTTTATTATATCTCAGGCTCTCAATGATTTTACACGATTCCCTCTTCTTTTACTTCTTCTTCTTCTGACTCTAATGTTCCTCAATCTTCTCACCTTTCATCATTATTCGTGTTTTTATTTTTCTCACACTCAATTATTTATCTTACAATGTGTACACCTTGAAAACATAACATGCAACTTCATGTTTCCCATTGATTTGAGATACAAGAGTTTGTGCGTGTCAAAGAAATGTTCTTCATTTTCTGACAGCCTTAATGTTATCACCGACAGGGCTAAAATATATTTTAGAAACAATTCCCCATGGAATATATAAATATATGAATTATTTTATTTGATTAAGGATTCCCTTAATCACTTTAGATTTGAGACTAATCACTTTTCAAAGTTTAGAACGCAAATAGTTATTTGTATTCTCCTTCTTATAAAAGTGAAACAGTTTATTACCTCAATCAACGGTTTGCGTGAAAATATGTGAATTTGATTAGAAGATGGTTTTGAGCAAAAGTATTACTATGACTCTAGCCCTTATTATGATAAGAAACCTTTTAGAAAAGATTGATAATTCTTATTATAAGTTACTTGACGGGGTATTAATTAAGTTTTTGTAATATCATCCCTGTTTAAAGCCACAAGAAAGTTGTTGTAAGGTCATTTTTCTAACAAGATTACAGAGAAAATGATACAAATCAGAAGGATAGCTAGGAAGAAATAATTTTGAATTGACGAAGCTCGTCTGATTTCTAAATATGACTGAATTTATAGATTGAAAGTGAGATTTGGTGGGTTTAAGAGGGCACAAATGTACATAAAGCATCATGTAGAAACTATTCATATCATTTTAGAAACGGCAAGAGAATACTGAACAGTGAATGAACATTAATTTTCTGATATAAGTTTCTTGAGGCCGTTGTGTCGAGTCGTCCATATAATATTGATGATGTACGTGGAATATATATATATATATATATATTATCAGAGACTATGTGTTATACAGTATATAATCGCTTAATATCTATCATAAAATCATAAACACATATGTGGTTGTTATAACGGTATCATTTATTGCCCTAAGGACAGGAAACTGCATACTTCACATGGGGATTGATCAATATTTTATTCGAGGAATTAGATATTTTTATTGAAAAGAAAAAAAAATAAAGAAAAATGGATATAGGACCACCTTGAAGCTGACATTCTAACCATTGAGCTAATCACTTTGGATAATTTCTTGACAAATAAACCTCATTTACGAACCCCTGAATTTCTGTACCACTTTTTTTATTATTATTCAAATGAAAACAAAAGTTGCGTTTTGCTAATTAGGCCACACGTAAAACAGTTCTGTCTCCTACCAGCATATATATTCCCTCTTATCCTTATTATAAGGCAAAAACTAACAAATGTCTTTAGTCCTTTTTATAAGACACTTGCAAGTTTCCACGAAGCATTTAATTTATTTTTTCATGTATGCCCATATTTAATAAGGGTAGTGAGAGAGAGTAATAATTAATGGATATTTGAGTTTAGTGTAGTTGGTAAGAGTAATATTGGAAACTACTTGAATTTTAGGATAACTTTAATGCTTTTAATTATCTTTATTGGTTTGTGAGAATTGGTAGTTGGTGCCTTATAATAAGAATCAGAAGAAATATATATATATATATATATTTGAAGCAAAATTTAAGCCTAAAATCCTGGTGGTCGTTGATTTGAAAACTTGATCAATATAACAATGCTAGTGCAAATTGGCCTCTTATTGGTCAAGGATATGATTCAGAAAAAACTTCCACCTCATCCAAATACGGACTCAGATCTCTTGAAATCATCTGAAGTCTCACTTGACGGCCATCTCTTCACAGAGAGGTTCTAATAAAGGAGTTGTGACTACATAAAAATCGTACCATTTAGGATTTATGAAGTAATCTCATGGATTAATTTGTCCCCTTTGATATTGTTGAGTCTCGCGTCGAGAGATTGATAAAGTAAAATGTGGTTTATAAGTTTAAGAAGTTTTTTCATCCAATAAACTAAGTCTTTTAAAAATTAGAATGAGTTCCTCCTTTAAATTTGAGTTCATAACATTGGTATGAGAACTTGATTTTCACAAAGAGGGACGTGCCATTAATTAGCCTCATGTCCTTTGGAATTGGAGATACACCTCTACTTCCAATCATTTTTTAAAAAAAAAAAAACTAGGTGACGTGTAAATATCTGATAAAGTAACAGCATGATATTCAATATTAATTTAATAATAGAAGTTATTATAGAAAAACACGTTTGGATGTAAGATATAATAATCTAATATCATAGGTATTAATTAGTTATATAAAAATAAGAACAAAAACAAATTAATTAATTATGGAGAGGACTAGCTATAGCAACAATAATTAATATTTAATATGATTGGAAGACAGGTTATGGATGCTGTCCATGTCAAGGTCCCCTGATACTAAATATGCCAACTAAATCCATAGATGCAATCCGAGCCAGTTGGGAGATAAATAAGTAATAAAGATATCTATATGAAAAAATTTGCAATTATGAAATTAGTTGAAATTGTGTTGGTACACACATATTGTATATTCAATGCATTTTCAATTTCTGTAGGTCCTTCACAGATGAATAAGCCGACAATGATATGTCCCTCTTCAAAGTAAATACACACACACACACATATATAGGGCCTACACACATACACACACAAAAACTTGTACATACTAGATAAACATGACCATATAATATTTCACTTTAATTTATTACTCCCTCCACTAAAAGCTTACCTTAGACATTCTACTGTGTGCATCAGGTAATGTCCCAATCTTAGCTCAAGCTAAGACTCTTTACTGTTCATATATACACAAACACACACACACATACATACATATTGATTCATATATACTTATCACTGTATAATAAATGGCAGCCTAGTACATAAAACTGCTAGCATGTGAGGTTTGGGAATGATTAGATGTACATGATCTTACCCCCGCAAACAGAGAGGCTGCTATTTCCAAAATTTGAACCCATGATCTCTGGATTACATAGCAGCAACCTTTACCATTACTCCAAGATTCACCCTCACTCATCACTGTATAATAGGAATAAAAAAAAAATTATATCCTCTCTTGGAGTCTCATTATTTGACATATATATATATATATATATAGGTAATTTAGAGTGCCTGATCTGAGTTGCTTAAGGAACACTACTGTACCTGAAAAGTTACGTGCATGCACATATGGGTTGCCTTTTACTGTTGATGTTTTCGATAATGATGGGCATATATTTAAAAGGGAAAAAGTTTAAGACACAGTAGAAAGTGAAAGTTATTGCACGGTGAATCTTGTTGCATATACCACAGGGCGATATGAGTAAATAAAAGAAGGGGTTTTTCTTGGGGTTACTATATCGTGCAACAATTATCACTAGGTACGAATTAGAGTGTAGGCCCCTTAAAGGGACGTGGGAATCTGAGAGATTTCTCTCATAACTTAAATATGTTATATATATATATATATATGAGCATAAAACATGGCTTTAAGGGATATTAAGTGAATCTGATTACTAGTTTTGAAAAGATAATTACGTAGGCATGCTTGCTTTATTCATCATCAACATGGGAAAGCTTTTAGGTTAATCTTCTTGTGAGGGGAAAGATTAAAAAAACAAAAAACAAAACAAAGCTTGTGAGTAAAGTAGGGTTTAGTGGTTGGGGGTTTGACAAAATTCAACACCATTAATAAGTGGGAAGAGAGAGGAAAAAAGATTTTAAAAAGTAGCTTTTCATGTGTGGCTTCATCTAAGTGGGATTTTCTATTGTTAGAAACGCTTTAAGGATTCGACATATAAACTTGGGGAAAAAAGCTTAGCTAGGGTTTAAAAAGGTAAAAAAAGAACATAGAATGAGGAAGGTGTGGCTTCTTTTGAGAAGCAAAAAGAAGCTTTTTGTGATGGGAATTTGGCATCTTCTCGTCGTCCCCTCTGTGGAGAAATTTAGCAGAAGTGAATATAATTAGTTGGGGAAAGAACAATAATAATAAATTATTATTATTATTATTATTATTATTAGGGTTAATTAAGATGGGGCGGTGCCTGCTTTGTCATATCCTATAATCAGCTAGCTTTGGCCAGGCTTTCGCTTTTACTAATGAAAATACAAGTCATATCATGCCCTATTATATCCATATAAAAGCTGAAAATAAACCCAGGTAACCTTTGTCTCTCAGCAAATTTCATGCGTTTGGAACAATTCAAGTCTTATAAAATTCAACTATACAAGTTATCATTAAATTTTATGAGGAAATTATCATTACAAGTAATTTCCTCATTAAAAAAATTAATGGTGATTTATTTTGAAACTTTTCGCAAAACTTGGTAATAACTTTGGTTCATACTAATAAGTATAATGTTCAAGATTATTGTTTAAAATTTTGATGAAAATTTAAGTACACAAATTACATATAGTGTTTTGCAACCAATGTTGGTAGTAAAATTGTAGTAATTACTAACTATCTTCTGTTATCCTTATTATAGGGCACTTCTAACAAATTCTCACATACAAATAAATGATAATGAATCATTAAATTTATCCTGAATTGATAAATTTTTTCGCCTTTGCTCTCTTCAAATGGTATGATTTATTTTTTCCAAGTTTTAACCTCAATTAATAATAAGGGTAAAATGAGAAAAAGTAACTAATGAGTAATGAGGCAGTTGGTGGCTTATATTTAAGACTAAAAATGGCTTTTAAAAGATGCCCTATAATAAGGACAAGTGAGAGTATTTTGTTTTAGTCCATAATCTTTATTGGAAATTAAGTGCAGATATAATCTATTTCAATAGTATATAAAAATGAAATGAAATGAATAGTAGACGTCATAGAACTCTAAGTTATTATAGTTAGCATTACTAAAAGCTTCATAATAATTATGGAAGCTGGCGAATGATGACGAGATACAGCATCACTTGGAGTCTATTCAATCACTATCTCACGTATATGCGTTTAATCAGCAACGCATTTGCATATATAAAAAGCTCCTTAATCAATTGAGGATTGAACAACAAGCAAATATATAGACAATTAGTACATGCATGCTTGCTTTTTGTTCAACATTATTTAGTGGTTCCCTTTGTTTATGAGCTAAACATTAAACACATATTATCGTCAACCCCCTTTCTTTCCAAAAGAAGCTTTGATTAATCATATAAGAAAAAATCACTATAAGATTTTAAGAAATGAATATAATCATCAAAAAGTCCCACAATGTACAAGTGAATATCATATAATATCAAGTTCTAATATAGGAAATGACAATAGACCTATATTATTCATTTTTATTGAGATCTTTTAGTGATTATATTCTTTCCTTCGAATCTCCCAGTGACTCTCTCTGATTATAAAATATAAACACACAAACACATTTAATAGCTAGTCTAGAAAGATCATAATAGTGGGAGTGAGTGGCTAGGATATTTCTTTTGAAGGAAGTAAGACTAGTAGGAATATATATTATATAACATGATGTTGAAACTTTTTTCCCATGGCTTCTTTTCTAAAAGGAAATGATGGTACAATTCTTCTACTGAGAAAAGGGGAACCAACGGTCTACTTTTTGCTTGATTGGTGCTCTCTCTCTCTCTCTCTCTCTCTCTCTCTCTCTCTGTGGTATTGTACCCATCGATTTCATCTCTTGAAAAAGCAACATCTCTTTCTTTTATTCTAAACTTGGAGAAAAGGAGAAAAAAAAGTTTGTGGGGTTGCCAGGAAAAAAAGTTGAGAGGATGAGAGAAAACTCAGAAAAGAGAGCATCCATCAAAGTCTATTTGTTTGCTTGGAATACAAGAAGCTATCACCAAAAGCTTTAATTTTTACAGAGAAAAAAGATAATACTTTACACACACTCTCTCTCTCTCTCTCTCTCTCTCTCTCTCCACCCCCAGCTGTGTTATTTGTGTTTGCTTAAAGTTTGACCTTGGATGGCATGATTATATATATATATATGGTCTATAATTATTATATAGCTATGTGCAACAAAAAGCAAGCTTAGCTTCGTGGGGGTGTGGCTTGCAATAGTTAAAAGTGTTATGGGACCTTAACACCTTTTGGCTTATTATATATTTATATATATATTCTTTCATCAATAATGTATTTGCCTTTGTGGATGACCTTTTTATTTGTCATATTTTGATCAGTATTATGTTTCTCTTCTTGGGTTCTAATAATTCTTAGTATGCAAATGGTCCCGAGAAGAGAAATTTACATTTTCACATTGTGAGAGATCAATAATGGTGGTGTTGAAACTAACTTATGAGTGTACATCTATCACTATTATTATACTTATTATACATATGTTCATTAAAATTAAGTAGATTGTTCTTTGTGGAAATTAGTCTCAAAGATATATTCTCAAAATAGTTATAAAAAAATCCAAAACTTGTAACGACATGAAACTAAAAAAAAAAATAGAATATTTGTATGTTGTGTAAAAAGTCTAAAAAGATGGGGTGAAATCCAGGAGTTAACTTTTGACAAAAAAAACGTAAAATAAACTATTTGAAATTCTGGTGGAGAGAAAACGGGGTAGGTAGAATTTTTGTGAGGAAATGATGCTAAAAAACAAATTAGTATATAAGATGTATTTTGAAAAAATAAAATTTTTATCATCATAATAAAATTAAAATCGTATTTTCCTGGAGCATCGTATTGACTTTACTTGATTTCTTTCATTAATAAAATCTCAATTTCGTTATGTAATAGTAATATGCGCAAGAGTTGACTAGAAAATGAACCGATCGGAGCAGAGTTTTTTATAGACTTCTGCAATGGTATCAGATATTTTTTTATCGATCAAACTTCAGAAAGTTTAGCTTATAAATTTACTCAAATAATTACGTATGCATATTTCACGGGCCAAATTTTCAAAACTTGATTCCTTTTTTTGGACAGAAAGATTCTTGTGATTGAATCAATAGTCTAAATAAGTATTCGATTGTAGGAGGAAAAAAAAGAGTGTCGTTGAAATCATTATCGTTTCTCTATTATTGGTGGGGATGGAGATAGATTTTGAAAATTTTTCTCTTATGAAGAAACCAACTACAAATTAAAGTAAAAACACTTTTTGATAATCATGCTCTAAGGTCAAATGATTCTCAGAAAGAGAGAGAGAGAGAGAGGGGGGTAAATCAATTTTGAATCTAAAGAAGAGGGAAGAAAAATGAAGGAAAAGAGGTGAAGCTAAAAGGGAAAAAAAGTTAAACCTATCAAAAAGGATTAAAGTGCTCGGCTGATGAAATCATCCAAAGTTTTTCTACTTTTCTCAATGGAGAATATAGTTATTACTACATCATGCTTGTGATATACTTCTTCTGCTTTTAAATATAATATTATAAGACCTAATTAATTAATTTACAGAAATTAAAAAAATTGATTAAGTTGGTTCACTATCATATAAAAATTACACGTCACTTTCTTAGGTTATGATGAAATGTGAAAGACAAGAGGGTAAAACCAAACTATGAAATTAAATTGTAAATAAAAAATACTCTTCTGGTAATTAATATAAGACATATTTATCTAATTTGATTAAATTAAGGAAGTTAGTTAGTTAGTTAATATGATATGTAATTTCTAAAACACTATAATTATCTTACTTAATTTTCTCATTCCTTTTCTCCTTAACTATTATTTGATGGAGCATAAAAAGGGGTAAATTATGACAAAATTGGTAAATATGAAAACTATGTTTTATATTTAATAAAATCAAGATTAATTTTCTAAATATATCTTATATTAAGAACTGAAAAGAGTATTAAATACGATAGATAAAATGGACCGAGATCATATATTCATGACTAAATCACATCCACTAGGTGTTATATTTAAAATAGGATGGAGCAAGAGTTTTATTGATTGGATATCTTTTTTGATTATTTTATATATAATGTGATTAGTTAAATTGAATCTATTTTAAATTTTCAGTACAATTAAATAAAGGAAAATTAAGCTTATTGGATCAGGGAAATATGGTCCATTGGACAAATCTAAGGGCTTAAAAAAGGGTCAATCAAATAATTATACAGTAGATATATGTTAAAAATGTTAGGCCAAAATTTTCTCTCATTCATTGAACAAGGTCAACAAAACATATTTTAATGAAATAGAAAACCAAGTATAGAGTTTTTGACGGGAAACGAAACAATCTAAAATTCGTAATATTGATGACCAATGCACAGAAAGATTTGTCTAAAATAAAATGAATGAATAGTGAAGAAAGTGACAGAGATTAATTAGAATGGTCATAAGTGTTTGTGATCGATGAGGTGGGAACGAGACGTAGCCAAGTTTTCTATGTCAATATAATGAATGATTGCTGCTTTTTTAGCCAAAGTTGATAGCTAACTAATTAAGCTCATTTTGACAAAGTTTTAAGAGTAGTAATTAATTAATTACGAGTCAAAACAGACTCCAATTTTTGGATTCTTTACATACACTGTTTGTTTCCTTTTTTTAATGCCTCCCACTACGCCTTTTGTGACCTTTATCTAACTTACCTTATTTAGACTATGTTTCGCATTTTAGATGGTATTGAAGTGCAATAATTTGTAGTACTGAATAACAAAAATATAGTAAAAAAAAGCATTAGGTGGACATATCCTTCAATTTTCGTCATCCTTCCATTATATTAAGGTTGGGAAACATTCTTGCATAGCTTAGACTAGTCCACTCCCACTTTATTGAATTGGGTGGATATTTGATATCGTGCGTTATCGTAACATGTTGGAATTGCGTCTAACAAGAAAAAATGGTGAAAAATTGTTTAAAGTGGATTAGACGCATTCAAAGAAAGTCATTGAATATATAAGTGAAAATGATTGATTAAGCAATATGGAACCCTTTAAAAGGGATAGAGGAAAACTAAAAGAAAAGTTAATAAGATTATAGAACAAAATTATTTGGTTATTAATTAATTTATCTAGAGATATAATTTTTTTTTATAACAATAAGAAACCAAAACTAATGTCTATGGTATTGCATTACTTGAGCGCGATATGCATTATTCAAAATAACAAGAAGTTCTCCAGGAGCATCACAAAATTCATGGAAGCCATGAACTATAGTAAGATAGGGTACAATAACATTATACAATCTATATAACCGATTCCATCTAATGAAATAATACTTTGTTGTTGATATGCATTATTGTAACACAATTGGTTATAAACTTTATATTATTCAGGAAGAAGAGGAAAGGAAGAGGGAGAGGGAGGGAGGGAGGAGTGAGAGGGGGAGATTCAAGAAAAAGCTATGCAATTTTATTTAATTGATAAGGTGTCTACAAACCAAATTCTAATTATACATAACATGTTGGCTCTATGAGAAGATTCTGAAAGAAGAGATTTTTTTAAAAAAAAAAAAAAGCTTAAAAGCCATAAGATAATGCATATAAATAGATTAAACATCACATTCGAATTTAAAATCACAAAACATTAAATTTATGAGTCAAATTAAACCTCTTCTTTTAACTCACACACACACACACATGATTTTCTTATGCTACATTCTTCACAATTATTTTACTGGCAAGATCCTATTATTTTGTCGTCTCAATTATTTGTGTGTTCTCTTATGTGTTGAGAATAAAAGAGGTGAGATGAAATTGATGAAAGTGAGGACATGGGTGGAGCCAAAATTTAATAAAGAGGGAGCCGGAATTTTATTAAAAAAAGACATGTAAAAGAAAATATTTAAACAAAATTTTGGAGAGACTTAACATGCATGACACGTATACTACCTTTAATATTAAATATAAGACTTATTTGACTCTTTTTTAAAGAGATTAAGAAAATTAAATAAATTATTTAATCATATCATATGTTGTATATGATTAAATTATATATTAATTTATAAGTCAGATAAATTAATTTAAAAAAATAATAAATATAAATATTTTAAAATAATTTAATTAATTTTATTTTTTTTTATCAATATTTTAATTAATTTTATTAACCTATCTAAAAAAGGTCAGCAAAATTTATATTTAGGATATTAGGTAACGTGACTATGAGGGAAAAATTAAAGGCTTGGGGGAAATGACCTTCAAGTCCTCTAGTTTGGTCACACTCGTGGGGAGGGGAAGAGAGAAATAAAGGTGGGGGACAAGGGAGGAGTAGAGGGAAAGAGAAGTTTGATGAAGAGAATGAGGCAATACGGCACCGTTTTGACGAGAGAGTCGATGAGGAACACGTGGAGGATATGCAGAGGCAGGGAGGGAGGTGGAAGCAAGAGACAAGGATGGGATGGGGACAGGCTTTTGAGAAGGAAAGGAGATGAGCGCAGAGGGCACAGAGAGATTCCAATGAATGAATGAAAGAAAGGGGTGGGAGTATCGTAATAAATGCTCAAAGCTGATGCTTGATTTTTTTTGCTCTCTCTCTCTCTCTCTCGGTCCCCTCACTTGCCAAACCAATTTCAATTTCACCAAGTTTCACGCCACACCTTTTCTCTTTTATTATCCCCCCCCCCCCCCCCCCCCAACGATCTCCCCTTTATTACCCAACCCCCTAACACTCTGTCTTTTTGTCAGGAGTTGCAAAACTCATTTTGGTGTTTTCTATCGTTTTAAACTTATTTATAAGTTTTTTTCGATAAAAAAATTTAATCTTATTTATAAGTTCAGTTGCAATATAATAAACAAGAATACGACAATTTTACTTCTATTTATTGTACCAATGAAGAAATAATTTAAAGATAGACAAAGAAGAAAGAGTTGAAAAGTATACATCATACATGAGGGCATAGTTAGAAATTTACCCCATAATGATTAAATTAACTATCTCTCATTTGGTATGTGAGATTTAGTTAAAATAGATTTATAAATAGGATCAGAGTAGTACGTCTTAAAAGAATTAGTCTCTAGCTATCAGTTAGTGTGTGTTTGGCAACATTCAAAACCATGATTTCAAACCATGGTTTGCGCAAATTGAGACAAAACTGCTCTTACACACTTACCTCGTAAAGCTAATCCAATTAGAGATACTGTGTGGATTCTACCAAGAAAAAAATGCTTATTTGTCGTATTTGTCATATAATTAATGTTTAAATATAGTTTCTTATATTTTTCTCTCTTTTTTAATACCTCACTTAATATGAGTAGAGTTGATTTTTTTTTTTTTAATTGAGAATGAATTTAATGAATTAACTATCATTTCTTGATTTTGATGAATTGGTTAATGAATTAACTATCATTTCTTGATTTTGATGAATTGGTTAAAGTGACTTACATTTTGAACCAAAGAGATTATAAAAGTTAGATAATGAGTTTATTTTAATTGTATATATTGGACATCAACTTAATTTTATCTGCCAAATTAATAACTTCTCCCTGTCGGTGTTCCTATTATTGTTCACACTAGACGGGTTTCTATTATGAGAGAGTTACAATGTATATTATTAAAAAGGGTATTATGCATGAACGAGCATACATCTCTTAACTAATTTATATAATATTTTCAAATCAGTCATTAAACTCTTCAAAGTGAGTATTATATTAAATATGAATAAATTTGAAAGTTTCTTTCATTTCTAAGAAAAAAAATTAATAACTTCAGCACGTTGTTTTAATTTCAATAAGGTATTCAAAGGTGGCTTATAATAATAACATGAAAGTATGTAATTATATACTCTCTTGTATCCATAATATAAGCCATTTTCTATAAGAATTTTATCATTTTAAATATAAGTCACTTTATAAAAACTTACGTAGAATTAAATATTTTATTTTAAACATGTCATTCTTCTCAATTTTCAATGGGAAGATAGAAAATGTAAATTGCTTAAATTTATGATATTTATTAGAGGTAAAGATGAATAAAAACAATTTTTAAGATGATTTTAAAGATACAACCTGCAAGTAACTTTTGTTAGTTTCAGTAAATTAGTTATAAGGCCTTATTATATTATCGTAAATAAAAATTAAGATGCAAGTGGAATAGTTTAAAAAAATTTTATGAAAAATGCCAAAAAATGAAGAAGTGTCTCTCAATATACTAATAAGCGGTTGGTTGAAATGATAAATAACTTTACCTCTAAAAAAAGGAGGATGTAAATTTAAATATTAGAAAGTACACTTGTTGAAGAATTCTAAACCTAAACAGGGGATTATACCCTTGGCCGAATCAAAATAACAATGATAATGATAATTGAATAATTTCTTTTTTTCAAAAAAAGTGAGGATGGTTGGAAATAATTGCATGAAGTGAAAGAAAGATGAAAGGGGGTTAGTAGGTGTTCGAAAAACGCGTAAAAGGAAAGTGAGTGAGTGAGAAAAGTGAGAAGGAGGAAGCAACCTCACAGCAGACACCAAATCAAAAACAAAAGCCACCTTCCCCTTCCCCTTCTCATGAGGGCGTGCGTTGCCAAAAGCTCCTTTCATCATTGTCTCTTCTTTTTGTGTTCCCTCTCCGTTCCGTCCCTCGCTTTTCCCCAAACTTCACTCTCTCTCTCTTTCATATAAAGGTGGGAATCCCAAAAGTCACTACCTTTATCACCCCCACCCCCCTATTCTGTTATTATATTTTACTTTTCTTTTAAATCTTCTAATCCCTCCTACTACCTTGTAGTAGGCCTTATCTGGTTTAACATGCAAGTCACGGATAGGAGAACAATTTTAAGTGATTTTTTGAGATCAGGTTTGATATCCCTAAAAATATTTATTTATATAAAATGAGATAAAACCCTTATCACATACTGTAAATTAAGATTGAAAATATGTTTTAAAAAGCTCCAATCACTATTCTAAAGAAAACACTTAGTATTAAATATAAGATAATTAATATTTTTTCTAATTTTACTCGTATTTAATTTTTATTGAAAAGAGAGCGAAAAAGAGATTATGATCCAAGGAACAAAAAACGGGATCAGGCAATGAACCGGTTACGGAACAGGTTCAAGGGTTAATGGATCAACTAGGGTCTAACCGGTGGTCGAATTGATCATATTAAAATATTACAATTTATTAGTAACAATATATATATATATATATATATTAATATATTTTTAAACTTATATAGATAAAATTAATTGATTATGTTATATTTGATTACTTGAATCATATCAAATTAATTGACTAAAATATTATATATTATATATATATGATATATAATTTTTTTCATTTATTCTTTTTGTTTTTCAAATTTTCGTGGCCTTGAAATTAAAATTTGTTTTTATAATTTATTAAAATACTATAGATTGTACGTATATCGATCTATATCTATGGTTTTCTTTCTTTTTCAGCCTCTTTGTTGAACCAGATATCTCATTTTTCAAAGGAAAAAAAAAAAGAAAAAATAGTAAACCGGTTGAACTAGTCAACCCACCGATTTTGTATCGGTTTAACTGGTTTCCACCGGGTCGACTCTCCCTCTCTCTCAAGCAGTGAACCGAACCGAACTGGAAATCAGTTCACCGGTTTCCTGGTCAGACTGGCTGGTCCGATCCGATTTTTGGTACCATGTTGTGATGAGAAAGATTCCTAAATGCAAAGAGACAAAAATTTCAATAAGGGCCGGTGTTGAAAACTTTTTCAATTTAATGCATTTTTTAATATATGAGAATATAGTACAAGTGACTCACATAAAGGTACACAATCTCTCTCTTTTATTTCTATTTTAAGACGTTTATTAGGTGGTTTTGGTCAATTGGTGTTGATCGTATTGTGTGAGTACATCCCCCTAGTGAAGAGAGAGGAGAGAATAAAATTATTTGGAAACTATCCATTGATGGTTGTTTCTCTATAAAATCTGCATATCATTTTCTTGTTTTAGGTACACAACATCACGAGGATATCATATGGAAGATCCTATAGAGATTATCTGGCCCAGAGAAAATCAAACCTTTCATGTAGTTAGCTGCTCACGAAAGAACTCATACAGCAAAGCTAAGAATGCAAAGAGGATTGGAAACGTCTGCTGCATGTCCTTTTGGATGCAAAATGGAAGAAGACTTCATGCATATGGTGCGAGATTGCTCAAATGTCAGACAGTGCTAGGAATCAGTGGTAAAACAGGAAAAATGGAATGTGTTCTTTTCTTTACAGTGTGGAGAGTGAATCAAGTGGAATCTGACGCATAAAATTGGAAAGGACTTTACTAACAAAGTGTCGTGGTCAATGATATTCGGCTACCTTTGTTGGGATGCATGGGTTGCACGATATAACAAACTTTTTGATGGTGAAGACATCAGAGTGAGACTCAATGCTCATCATAGTTTCTTTAGAGCATGATCGGATAAGGATATCCTCATAACAGGAGCTAGGGAAAGCAGGATCAGACTACCATAGGGGAATCAACATCAATAAGAAGGGGACTTCATCAAGCTAGAAGTTGATGGCTTGGTGTTGGAGGATGGAAGGAGTGGGTACGGAGGATTCTTTCAAGACCACAATGACAGATGGCTTGGTGGATTCAACTACAAATTAGTAAATGTTTTGCCTGTTTTGGCAGAAATGCTTGGATGTATTCAGATCCTGCAATTGTGCTGGTCCAAAGGGTATAGGAATATTTATTTGTTTTCTGATTGTATAAAGGCTATCAACTATATGTTGAGAGGTTGTGATAATGATCATTCATTCAAAGACATTGTAGATGATTTTAGATTACTTTTCCATAGAGATTGGCACGTTATGGTCTCTCATAGTTACAGAGAGCACATAACCACTGCTGATAAATTAGCTAAATACTCACATAGCATGGATGGGGTCTTTTGTTTCCTTGATCCTCCTCCTCCTTTTATTCAAGAGGCAAACGTTGATGAAGGTTAGGTTCCCCTTCTAAGTTTGGATGTAATATCTCTTTGAGATAACGTTTCCAGTATTTATAAAAAAAAAAGTTTTTTAGTTTCTTAAACACAGTTTTACAATTCAAATATATGTGGATACCAAAAAAGAAATTGAAAGAGCTACCCAAATGGACTCAACAATGTTGGAATATAATCCAATCAGATAATCATGTAAAAAAAAAGTATTTTTGGCCTCTTTTATAAGTTTCAAGGAGTATTAAGTATCTTTTTTTCTATGTATACCCATGTTTAATATGAATAACAAGAAAGCTTTTAGTGTTGTTAATAAGGGTAAGATTGAAAATCATTTAGATTTTATGACAAATTTAATACTTTTAATTGTTTTATTTGTAGGTGTGAATTTGTTATAAATCGTTTATATTTGAAACCAAAGGGTGTAAATTAAAAGCAATTAATAGATAAAAAAACTGATTAAAGGCAACAAATGGATAAGAAATGTAATTTTTTCAAACATAGCCTTATTTATAGAGAGATTGAGAGACGGAGGGTGTTTGGGAAAAAGATGAGAGGACTTGGGGTGGAAATAAAAAAGGGATTTGGGGTAAATTTGTTTTGGAAGTTTTCGCTGAGTAGTAATATTACACTAAAACATTTTTTAGGTTTAATATAGTTCCAAAATATTGTGGAGCAATATTGCCCTTTACCATTAAAAAGTTAACAGTCAACATCAATTTTTTAAAGATCAACATTAGCTTTTAATAGTATAGGGCAAGATTGTACGTTTTGAAACTTCATGGATGATATTGAATCTGAAAAAACTTTCGAGCAACATTGCTCTTCAACGAATACTTCTGAGACAAATTTACACCTTAATCCAATAAAAAGTGAATTAAATTTTTAGACAATTTACAAAATATAATTTATAAAAAAGGACCCAGAAATTACAAATTATAGATTTATGACCAAATGGAGTACTTCTCATTATTATATGATTAATTTCTCCACAATTATCCTATTATTATATATTTCCCCCCATAATCTCCTTTATCATTAGCCTCCTAGCACTCCTTATCATTTCTATCTTCTCCCCATCCATATCCCTTTTGTTTTCGGCTTCCTCATATCCAAAGTGATTCTTGTGTGTAAAGTAAGTTCATGGTGCAATTATTGACCATGTTTATTTTGTCCTTTTTTCTTTTCTTCCATTAATTTAAACACTTTTGTGTAATGCACCATTGCATGCCGCTAAGAATATACTCTTTGCCTCTTCTTATGATTTTTAGTACTATGTGCCTAATAGCCTACAAGACCAGTTGGTGGGTTGGTATATATAATATAGTACCCTACAAAACTCAACTCTGCGTTTATTAAATCCTAAATTTATAAATGAGGGCTTTTGCCATATCCCATTAAACTTTTTTATTTATAAAATAAGTTTTAATCATTATATATATATATATATATGAACAAATCATGCACCCAAAAATTTATATGTGCGCATTAGAACATATTTGTCATATCCATTCCGTCATCTAAATTTCATTAACATGTCTGACTGAATTAAACTTATATGTTGGCAAAAAAAAATAAATAAATAAACTTACACGTATTACACACCGACAGGCTTCTTTTATTTTTAAGGTTTTGAAACCCGGACCGATCACTGAACCAGTCGGGATATTAGGTTAAGGGTTAGTTGGTCAAATCAGGGCTAACTCAAGGTTAGACCGGTGATATCATATATTCATGACAGAAAATTTAGGGAAGGAAGTTTATAACTTAGCACGTTGAAGATCATGGAGAACAGAATGAAGAAGGGTACGTGGATGAAACATAAGTTGAATTTGAGGGCAATGAAATTAATGAAAGGGGTAAATGGACGGCTAAAGATTGTGGAAGGTTAGGCCATCACCATCTTCTCTGCATTTAATTGAATGCACCTAATTTCTCTACTTCCTCCCTCTCCTCTCACACCAATCTTGACCAGGCACTTCCACAACTGTTTTTCTTTCTCTTCTTCTCCTTGGTACCATTCAATGAAATATTAAATTCTTCCTCCAAGTCAAATGTAAACCCTCGTTTAATTGCTGGTAAAAAAAAAAAAACCCCTCGTTTAATTAACAATTATTACGATGTATATTTGCCCATCACTATATATGCCACCTGTAAACGTCATGTAATTTGCTACAATGGTCTTGACCCTTACTGGGTTCCTACTCCTCTTCCCGCGTAAATGCCTATTTGGGATCGTGATCTGCCATCTCAAACAAGTTTTTTAAAAGAAAATCGTAGTGGCTTCTGACTTTTTAAAAATTGAAGTGTTTGAGTTGACGTTTTAATAACTGGTTTTTTTTTTCCCCTAAAAGCAGCTTTTGAGAAGAAGCTCAAAAGTCTGGCTTTTAAAAAAAAAAAAACCCACTTTTGTTGCCGCTATTTTAAATATGAATTATATTTACAATCTGACTTTTATTTTATCTGATTTTTGTAAAAGTTAGATTAAAAAAAAAGTCACTTCTACCACCGTTAACCCAAATAGGCCCTAAATCACTTCTAACATGTTATGATTAATCAAAAGATTACATTCAATGACTTTATTGAGCTAATTATTTCTATTTAAAATTGTAAATTAAGAACAAGTCTTATTCCATTAGTCACACTAGTGGAAAAATTCTTTTTTAGACCGTCACATTTAGACCAGTTTTGGCAGATAAGATTTTAAAAATTTGCATGGTGGCGGTTCTGTAATTATATCAAACTTTTAAGACCGATCTTAAAAAATTTATTTAGACTGGTTATCAATAGAACCGGTCTTAAAATGTTAAAGTTTTTAAGAATTTATATAATCCGGTCTTAAATGTTAAAACATTTTAAATTCTTAAAACGTTTTAACATTTAAGACCGGTTTGTACAAAAATCGGTAAACATTTAAGACCGGTTTTTAAAAAAATCGGTCTTAAATTTGAAATTTCACTCTTTTAAGACCGGTTTTTATTGAAAATCGGTCTAAAAGGTAAGATATTTCGTCCGTATTTTTACTCCTGCACCCAGATCGCGCGCTCTATGAACCCTTTCTTCTTTTTTCGCCATTTCTCTGTGAGCTTTGTCCGTGTTTGTTTTGAACTCGTCCATGGCGTCCCGTCCCTCATTTGCTCAACTCTCCTCCGTCATTACGGTTGTCGTTGCTGTGTTCGTCGTCACTGTTCTTTGATTATTGTCAATCTTCTCCGCTGCCATCTCTTTTCTCCGCAATAACCATTCTCCTCTGCTTTGAATTTCCTTTGTGAGTGCAGTGAATTTGAGGACTTTATTTTAACCTCAGGTGACGCCACCGTGACTTTGGGTTGAAGCTCACTCCTTCGTCTTCAATCAAGTTAGTGTTCGATCTGTTATTTAGTTATATGTTGTTCAATAATTAATAATGTTCTACGAAAAAATGGTTCTTGTTGTTGTTTTGAGCACTTAAACGTAATTTGGAAAAAATTAAATCTGCACATTCTTGTTAGATATATGCTCTAACTTTTAATTACATCCCTGTGATATTTGCCTTGGAGTAATACCACCTATGTTCTGTTTTAATTTAGTGTGATTGTTTGATTATTGTCAGTGTTATTGGTTTGTTAAAACAATATTAGTTTCAAATGGTGCAAGTTAATTTCATTGAAATCTCTAAAACTCTATTGTTGTTGTTTTTTTGTCTATCCTTTTGTTGTTGGATATGGGGTGATAGAAGTGTTGAATTATATATGGATCATAGTTGGATAAACGCTAAACGAATGAGTGTCGAATATGATAATGGGGTGAGGGGTTTTTTAGACTTCGCTAGAAGAAATGTCAATGATGGTAGTGGAAAGTTTTATTGCATTTATGTAGTATGTTTGAATGAGAAGCGACTAAGTACTACATATATATATACACATTTAATTTGTGAAGGATTTTGTAAGAGTTATACAATGTGGGTATGGCACGGTGAAGAATTAGAAATGCCAAGTTCATCTCAACAGGGGGGAGTGAACTTTGATGATAATGACACGGATACGGATGATAGGATAGAGGATATTATTCGTGATGTAGGAGAAGAGACTTTTGAGCAATCACATGCATATGGTAATATATGCAGTGATGCTGAGACGTTATTGTACCCTGGGTGTAAAAAATACCAATTGTTAAAAGCAGTATTGAAATTGGTAAGCTTGAAAGCATGGCATGGATTGAGCGACAAGAGTTTTTCAGAAATGCTTGAGGCTTTTAAGGACATGCTTCCAGATGATAATGTGTTGCCTTCTTGATACTATGATGTTAAGAAAATATTGTGTCCACTAAGGATGAAGTATAAAAAGATCCATGCATGCCCTAATGATTGTATATTGTATAAAAAAGAGCATGAAGAGGAACAACAGTGTCCGATATGTGAAACCCCGAGGTACAAATCAAATAACGCTTCTGCAAAATTATTGTGGCACATTCCAATCATACCAAGGTTCAAGCGCTTGTTTGCTAATGAAAACGATGTAAAAAATTTGAGATGGCATGTGGATGAGAGGATATCCAATGGAAAGTTTCGACATCCGTCTAATTCTTCTCAATGGAAGAAAATCGATCAATTATTTCCTGCCTTCGGTGAAGAGCCTAAGAAAATCAGGAAAGTCATTCAATGAATGATCTTCTTGAGACTCATTCTTTTTCTAGGGGTTTACCAGAATTGAAAGAACAAGATGAAGCAGGCAATGAACACGGCATAATAAACGATCATCATGAAGAGATATGGGAAGATATCCCTTTATAAAACTACATTAAAGGTTAGTTAGCTAAAATAATTATTATGAACTATATTTGAATTATGTATATTGTTATTTGTGTATATATAAAACTACTTTTTTTGTTGTCGTCATAGGAAAATAAAGGATATGAGGTGTACGTCTTAGTGTAGATTCTTCGAAGTCAGGCCAACTAGTGATCATCAACCTGAGAAGAGTGTGTATAAAGTATTTTGGGCATAATGAATAATAGCATTGTCATTAATGTAATTTAATCTTTGATGTACGTATGTAAGTGAAAAGATAAGGAACTTGGTCAAAACAGCATTGTCATGGTTGTATGATTTCCTTGCATTATGATTCTATCTATGATTGTGAGTTTATTATTCATGGTTGTTTTCCTTACTTCTGTTTCGGCCAACACTGTTTAAGCACAAGGGAGTTGAGTTTTAATATGTTCCAATGAGTTTTGAGTCTCTCACATGTCATTAAGATGTTAGTTATAATATGTAAAAGAAGAATTTATTTGAATGTCGTTGAACTGGCTGCTGCTTGCTAAGTGAAATGTTTTGACAGGGGAAATGACTCTCTGGGTAAATGTTTTAAACGAAAGTTTAAAAAAAAACTACTTTTAAGACCAGTTCTCTCCAAAACTAGTCTAAAAAGTTCATTCAAGATTGGTTTTGGAGAGAATCGGTCTTAAAATTTTAACTTTTTAGACCGATTTTTCAGAAAATCGGTCTAAAATTTGAACATTTTATACCGGTTTCTCCAATAACCGGTTTAAAAATATTTATTTTAAGACCGGTTTTATAATAACCGATTTTAAGACTGATTCCATAACCAGTCTAAAAAATAGCAGACTTTTAAGATCGGCTATATCAAGACCGGATTCAAAACCAGTCTAAAATGTTTTTTTTAACCAGTTTTAAAAGTGATTTTTCCATTAATGTCAATTGGCTATATGGATTACATAGTAGTATTATACTCCACCAACAACAAAATCTTTAAATATATTATTCACAAAAAATTCCCAATTAAGGACTTTATTGGACATTTTCTTTACTCTTCCTTCGTTCGTTTTCAAAGGACTTCATATCATCTTTATTGTCTGATTTGTCCTCTTTACTAACACCTCTAATAACCTTTATTTATATATGTTCAAGCTACCTCAAACAATTTTCTACCATTTTCTCTTCAACAACCACTAACCTACTCTTCTTTTTATATGATTACTTCCTCTGGTTTACTATACAATATATATATATATATATTTTGAATTGCATGTTTTCTTGTAAAACCACACATCATACCAAAATCTCCATCCCTACTACCTCAATTTTATAAGTGATATCTCTTGAAAGCCAAACGCTCAATACATATTGAAAAAAGTAAGTATATTTCTTTTGATCTATAATATATGTTACTTCAACTGATTTACAAAAATAAAAAAATCACAGTCAACTCATGAAGTCTGTATTAAATTAAAAATATTCATCCTTACCTATATAAAATGAGGTTTTGAAGGAGAGGCAAAAAATAAAAAGTCACATTGAAGTATTAATTATAAGGATTATTGTGATAAATAAATATTGATTACCCCACAAATAACTTATTTTGCAAACTAAAGATTTCTTTTAAAAGTAACTTATATCGAGCGTAGGTTGGAATTCAAAGTTGTTTCACACACACACACACACTTGTTTCCTTATTGAGAACTGTAGATTGCGTGGGAGTAGAGTACAAGGTGGGGGCATGGTTTTCGCGTTAGGAAACACAAGTCAAAGAGTAATGTGAAATCCGTTGGATGAGGTATAAAATGACATTATTATTTTTTTTTTTATGAAAACTGGCAAACTCTCTCATTTAATACCACTAAGTAGACATCCACCCAACCCGTGAGAAAATTAAATTTGGGATGATTCTGGAATCAATCCTCCTGATTACGACCCTCCTATATCTGCTAACTATCCATCCCTCTCTTTGCTTTTGCTTTTAAAGTAGTGCTAGTATCTCTATCATAAACAAACACTACCCCTTCCTTTAATAAATGTTAACTTTATTTGATGCTTACATTTAATACCCATTTCATCAATACAAATGAATTTCTGTCACGCCCTTATTTTAATTTTACCTTTACTAAAGTATTTACAAAAAATGATATGCGGCTTGGTGGACAATGTCAACACCCGTTTCCATTTTGATATGCGCAGGGCAATAATGAACAAGTTACATAGGCAAACAGAAAAGTATAGTTATACTGATAATAAGTATTTGTTTACAGACAGACATTAACAGAGCAAAATTCACTAATAATTACAAATATATACAGAATATCCCAAAATATTCCAAGTACAGGCTAAATGTAACCACCAACTGTGTCTCGAGAAACATGCCCGTCAGTTTCCCGGAACTATGTTCTTGCCTTTTGAACCGCTGGCACCCGCTGAGACATTTGGTTTAGAAAAAGGGGTAAGATTCCAAGGAATCTCAGTAGAAACATACGATCAACATATAAAATGCGAAAATTAAATATGCAATGCACCGTATCAAGTAAAATGAAAATTCATATCATCCGTGTGTGTACACAAAATTCAGGGCCAACTAACCCGTTGAAACCCCTATATGTACCTCAGCCGAGTCCTTGACTACAGTTAGGTAAGACTAGTATACCTCAGCTAGGTCCTAGACCACAGCTAGGTAATGTGCCTCCAGCACGTGTTCAGATCACAAAATACAGTAACATGTATCATACAAATAGTCACATAGTATATGAGAGATAGTAGTCCCTACTTTAACCTCTTTCCTGTCTCAAAGGGTCCGCCTCGTAAGACGTGTCAACTATAGGCGTCCAACTCGGTCCTAAAACATCAAATGTACAAGAAATAGATCATAACCTATCCAAGTATCATTTTAGACACTTCCATAGTATTTCTTGTGGTTATATTAGCCTATGGTGAAAATTTACCAAAATGCCCCTGGGACCCTGGCCCCGCCGTACCTGGCCCGATGGCACATTTTTCCAAATTTTTGACTAGGGCTATCCTGACGTATTTCCATCCAAGGAATCCATTTTCGGACTCAAAATTACCAAATTCAATTTCAAATTACGAAATTGCCCTTGGCAGCCCTACTTTTAGGGTTTTATGGGTGTTTCCGTAATTATGCTTTCTCAGTCTTTTCTGAAAAAGTGCCCAACTGTAACCCCACCTATTTTCGCCCACTGAATCCAATGGAATCATCAAATCATTGAAAATCCAATTCTAAGGCCCTCAAACATCCCTGGCCGAAATAATTGTGTTCTCGGGGAAAAATCGGGGTTTTAGTATTTCGGCTCCGTAAACACGTTCCTTTCTACTCCTAACCACTTTATTAACAATCTAATTGAGTTATAACAACCATTTGAACTAAAATTGGTCAACATAACCCTTAGATGTACACTTTTCCAAAATTTAAAACCAATGGCAATCCGGCGAAATTTCACCGATTAAATTGCCCACAGCAGCCAGAATAGTTAATATACGAAGGTTTGGAAGTTACCTCAAGCTCCCACAAGTTTTTCCCAAAAATGGCTGAAAACCCTAACTTTCAAAACACCAAATTTGAGCTTTCCAAACCTTAAAGAACAAAGAGGAGTAATTTAGAGTCGGAGTTATACGCGTTAGGAGCGAAATCGTCGAAGAAATCGGCTTACCTTGTGATTTTTCTTCTATTTCTCTCTCTAAACTCTCTCAACCTTCTCTCTCTATGGTTCAGGTCTGCTGTGGGTGAATGAGCAGCTGAATGAGAAAGATGAACTTATATTCTAATATCTCATAATATTATAATAATTTGTTTAATTTTCCAAAATTGCTAAAATCCAATTTTATGTACATAACTTCCTACATTCACGTAACCATGTCATCATGTCCAACCAATATTTTCTTCTTTATGCCACATGTAGAAGACACCTAGGGGTCCTTCCCTATGGTCTCAATTGACTTCACAACTTGTTTCGGTTACGTATACACGTAAAGTCTCAATTTTGGTCAAAATTGCACTTTTTGCTCAAATTTTCCATAAATTCATATTAAATTGACCAAAATATTCTAAATATATTTTTAACCTTTATTTTCCTTAATTAATTGAAATTAACTTCAATTAATTGGAAAATAATTTATTTTGTGCTATTTTGGCAAAATTACGATTTTGCCATTACCATTCTAATCCAATTTCTTCTCTTATTTTTCTTTCACCAATTTTCATCTATTTTTGGACCAAATATTTTCTCTAATATTCCTTCATTTTTGGACCTTAATATTGGGCTTTTTAAATTACCCAAATTAATTCCATAATTATTTTTGCCCAATTTCTCATGAAATTGAACATTTATAAATTCATAAATTCCAAATTCATGAATATTCACCATTTTATTGAATTTCCCAAATATTTACAATACTTTTGGTGAATATAAATTTTGGGATGTTACAGGCAACACGGGAATAACATAAATATATTAATATTATGTGCATGATTATAGAAAATCCCCATAAGAGTTCGTACATGATATTTAAAATTAAGGTAGCCGCACATGGCTACTAGGATATCTGAACCCATCTCAGTGAAACGGAGACCTTTTTTCCCTTCTTCACTCCACCACTGCAACCCTCTCTCATGTAATTCTCTTCTCTAATTTCCACATACCTTCTTTATTCGCCTATCTAAATTGTTGGTAGGGGATAGTGAGATTCGAAAGAATCTCAGTAGGAAATAGATACCATATTACATGCCTGATAGATTTTATGTGTATAAATGTTAGCTTTAACTAGATGTATACCCCATAATGAAATTTCTGCATTTTCAATGTTTCATGTAACAAAATTATGACCACAGCGAAAACAACAACAGAGCTTCATTTATTCAAATATGCTCTACACAATCAAGTAAAGCAATCACATACATCACTATACAAGCTGAGATATCAAATACATGCAAATAAAGTAAGTCCCCTACCTTGTGCCCCTTTTGCTAAACAGAAATAGTTTCTTGATCTACGTGCAAACAGCTCGGGTTCTATATTCAATCATACAATTCCAAATGTACTGTTTAGACACTTCCATAGTGTTTTTGGGGGTTATATGAGTCTATATTGAAACATTACTAAAATGCCTCTAGGACCCGGCCCGGCCTCACCGTACTTGGTTTGGCTGTACTTTTCCTGAAATTTTGTTTAGGGCTATCCTGACACATTTTCGCCCCTAGAATCCATTTCCGGACTTAGAATTACCAAATTCACTGCCAAAAGATGAAATTGCCCTTGGCAGTCCCTATTTCAGGGTTTCAGGGGTATTTTTGTAATTATGTTTTTTCAGGCTTTGCCAAAAAAGTGACCAACTGTAATCCCACCTAATTTTCGCTCCTGAACTCAATGGAACTATCAAATCATTGAAAATCCAACTCTAAGGCCCATTTATAGCCCTAGCCGAAATATATGGGTTTTTTTAGGAAAATCTGGGTTTTGTAATTTCGGCTCCGTAAACGCGTTCCTTTCTACTCCTAACCATTTTATTGACTATTCATTAGGTTACAACTACCATTTAATACCAATTTGGATAGCATAAACCCTAGGCTAACCCATTTCCAAAAATTAAAACCATCGGCAATTTGGTGAAATTTCACCTATTAAATTACTCACATTAGTTAGAATAGTCAATATACAAAGGTTTGAAAGTTACCTCAAACTCCCACTTGCTTTTCCTTGACTTGGCTGAAAACCCTAGGTGCTCAACATCCACATTTGAGCCGCCAAATCTTAAATCATATGAAAAAGAAGATTAGGAACGGAGTTATACGCATTAGAAACCGATTCACCGAAGAAATCATTTACCTTTGAAAATTTTTCCTTCTCCTTTTCTCTCTCTAAAATTTTCTCTTCCTCTCTCTTCCAAGCTGCACTTCACATCAGATATGGGCTGAAAAAAGAGGATGATGACTTTATAATACATTCCAATTTAATTAATTAATTTTCCCAATTTCTGATTTTTACAAAATTTTGGCAGATTTTTGTCCAAACTTTGAAAAATCATAACTAATTCTAGAAAAATCGAATTGGAGTGATTCTAAAGGATATTGAACCCTTATTGAGTCTAATTTCAAGTAAAAATATAGACTTTAACCAAATGGAAGCACAAAAATCCTAGAATTTAAATATTTGAATGCTATTCTAGAAACTTTCCATTTTATTCGGACTAACTTCAAAAATTCACATCTTTTTGCATATAGTTCTAATTGAGTCATTTAACCTATCAAATTAAAGCTTAGGTTGTCTACTTTCACCTTATAAAATTTTATAATTTTTGCTCATCATTTGATTATACAAAATCATATGACAAACTCACTGTCTCATAGGCGATTTTACCTAAAACATAATTATATTATCCAAAATTCACCATTTCATTTCATTGACTATTTCCAATAATTATAATATATTTGGTGAATAAAATTTAAGGTGTTACAATTTATCTGGTAATGAACAATTCTTGTGGATGAACCCAAGTTTTATGACTTTATCCACTATAGAGTGTGCAAATTAAAAGTAAACAAATCTAACCTATAATAAATATACTCCTATGTCTTATTTACAAGGCACAATGATAAGTTCAATACTTTATTTTTTTTTTAAATCAAGGGTTTTTCCTTTTGAAGCTTTAAGGGTAAAAGGTTTTCACATTTCTTAATAAGTGGCATTTTTGGGATTCAAACTTGGATTTTCTTTCTTATGAGGTAAGACTGTTTACCACTTTAATCGACTGTTTAGTGGTGCAATACTTTATTTCTTAGTCCATATAATATATAAATAGATATTTGTAATTTTTAAAGGTTGTGTATTTAAATTATTAGTTATAGATATAATTTTTTTGATAAATATATAGCATGAAAAAAATAATTGAATTATAAAAGTATTTTTTAAAAAAATTTGTAAAAAATCTTCCATTAAAAATTTTGTTAATGAAAATGATCTAAATCAGAGTACCATTTCTACTACCAATAAAATTTTCCTTGGAAGATAGAAGATACATACAAAATAGCATCAAATATCAAAGTTTACTGTTGGAAAAAAAAAATCAAAGTTTACTAACTTATTTTTTATGTGGGTCAATGTGAGAAATTGCATGAACATTTAAGAAAAAAGTAAAAGAGATAAAGAAAGCAATTAAGCTTTTAACTGTTTTTTTAATATTTGAATCTACCGGGGGAATTATAGCAAAAGGAGTGTCCTTTTTCAAGTGGGAATGGTAAGTTGCCAAACGATCACGTACTGCAAACATGACACCAAAGTAAGAGAGAGAGAGAGAGAGTAATAAAAAGTAAGTTAAGTATGAAAAGGTGAAAGTCGTGCGATACCTTTTGCAGCAGTTGCGTGTAAAAAGCAGAAACTTGGTTTCAAGGGCAATTTTCTTGCTCTCTCCTTCTCCTTCTCACCTCCCAGCGCGTGCTTCCCACTCCCCTTGTCTCCTTCGTAGTCTACCCCACCTTCGCTCTGCGCGCGTCGTCCTCTCACTCTTGTTCTTTTTTTTAATTTTTATTACAGTCTTAAGCAACAAATAACAAAACAAAACAAGTGAGAGATTATAAAGGTAGTCAAGCCAAAGACCACACACACTCTTTCTCTCTCCTCCTCCCATCATCATCTTCTTTTCACATCTCTCTTTCTCTCTCCCTCGCTCTTCATTATCTCTAATCTAATCTATTGAGTCGAGACAAATTCGGCTTTACCTTTTATTTCTTTAATAAAAATTGGTGGAGTATAGTGAGTGTGGGTATATATAAAGAAATAAAAAAGAATTAAAAGAAAACATGACACGAAAAGGAGAGCAGATTGCTCTGCCCAGAGAGCTTTTTCCAGAAATCCTTGCAACTGATAGTACTTTCATCAATCAATTCTCTGTTCACTAGAAATTCTCTCATCCTCTCTGTCTTTCTTTTCTCTTGCCAAGGAAGAAAATAGAGCCTCCTTTTTGTTATTTTTAGTTTCAAATTTCTCTCTCTGTTCTTCTTTGGCTTGCACCTGTAATTAAAATACACGATTAGCTTTCGATTAACCTTTTACCCTTTCCCCGCGGTGATTTGTGTGGCGATATTTCTACATTTATTCCGACGTAGAGATATAAAGTAGGGAAACGAGAGAGAGAGAGAGAGAGAGAGAGAGAGTGGGGATGATCTTGTGAAAGAGGGGATCTCATGTTTCCTTTTCGCTTTGAATTCTCAACTAGTTTTTTAGGGGGTCACACGCCTGAGAGTGGAAGAAAGTAGATCCCCATAGGAAAGAAACCTAAAGGAGAAAAGCTATTACTTTCTTCGATTTTGTTTGTGTTTGTAAAAGCTCCTCCGTGATTTGTTTTGCCAACCTTGAAAATGCGATTTTGTCTATTATCGAAATGTTGTTATCTTCTTCCCCACCCCCATTAATCTCTCTTTATCTGGCTCGCTGGTGGGCTTTTAACTCAGAAGTGTGAATTTCACACATTCGTAGCTTTTTCCATAAAGTTAAGTACCCCCCAGAAAGCCAAGCTGAAAGGCTTCCACAAGTTTCATTTCGGTTCCTTCTTCTTCTTCTTCTCTTTTTTTTTTTTTACCAGACAAACCATTTCTTCTCTTTCCACATACAATTTTTCTTTGATTTCGGTTTTTCTCCTGTTGGAGACCTACGGATTCTTCACAATTCTGATTGTGAAATGAGAGCCGGTCTAAGTACGATCCAACAAACCCTAACGCCTGAGGCGGCGAGTGTTCTTAATCATTCGATCGCCGAAGCAGGCCGTCGGAACCATGGCCAAACGACGCCGCTTCATGTGGCGGCCACACTTCTGGCCTCACCGTCTGGCTTTCTTCGCCAGGCCTGTATAAAATCTCACCCCAATTCCTCTCATCCTCTTCAGTGCAGAGCCCTCGAGCTCTGCTTCAGCGTCGCGCTAGAGCGATTACCGACCGCTCAGAACATGAGTCCCGGCATGAAACCTCCGATTTCCAATGCTTTAATGGCTGCGCTGAAGCGAGCTCAGGCTCATCAACGCCGTGGCTGCCCGGAGCAGCAGCAGCAGCCTCTTCTAGCCGTGAAAGTTGAACTTGAACAGCTTATCATATCCATACTCGATGACCCCAGCGTTAGTAGAGTCATGAGAGAAGCGAGCTTTTCCAGCCCGGCGGTTAAAGCCACGATTGAACAGTCGCTGAATTCGTCATCGTCGGCGGTCAATTCAAGTCCGATCGGATTGGGATTCCGACCTACGGCTGTGACACCAGTTGCGACCGGGGTACCAGGTCGGAATTTATATCTAAATCCGAGGCTTCAACAGGGGAGTTCAGTCCAATTGGGACAACAAAGGGGTGAAGATGTCAAACGAATTATCGATATACTGTTGAGAGCCAAGAAGAGGAATCCAGTGTTAGTGGGAGAATCAGAGCCAGAGGCTGTGATTAGAGAACTATTGAGGAGAATTGAGGGTAAGGAACTCGGCGAGGGACCTTTTTCCAATGTTCATGTGATTTATTTGGAGAAGGAGCTTCCTTCAGATAGAGCTCAAATTCCTGCAAAGATTAAGGAATTGGGAGATTTAATTGAGACTAGAATGGGAAATTCAAGTTCTGGTTCTGTACTGGTTAATTTGGGTAACTTGAAGTGGTTGGTTGAACAGTCTGTGGACTTCGGAGTTTCTGGTTTGAGCAATATGCAGCAACAGGCACTTACAGAGGCTGGGCGTGCTTCGGTTTCAGAGATGGGTAGATTGGTGACCAAATTTGGAGAAGGTGCTTCAGGTCGTCTTTGGTTATTGGGAACTGCTACTTGTGAAACTTACTTGAGGTGTCAGGTTTATCATCCTTCCATGGAAAATGATTGGGATTTGCAGGCTGTGCCTATCACCTGTAAAGCCCCTCTCCCGGGCATATTTCCGAGGTATTTCTTCCTTCTTTTCACTTAAATTTCGGTGTTTCAGATCTTGTCAGCATTCTTCATTTAATCTCATCTGACTTGTAAATTCTGTTCAGAATTTTGATTCTTTTTGATCGGAAACTTGGTCAATTTGGAGTTTTAGATGTTTTAAGCTTGTTAATTGGTACTCGCATGATTTATCAACTTCCATATTGGTAATCTCATCTGACATGTAAATATTGTTTGAGTAAAAACTGAAGCCTTAGCGTTGAAAACTGGTAGTTCTGTATAATCATTTTGATTTTTTGATAATTATAGGCTTGGGACCAACGGCATTCTTGGTAGCCCACTTGAGTCTTTGTCCCCTTTAAAGGGCTTTCCATCAGCTGCAATTACACAGCCTAAGCGTGTCTCTGAGAGTGTGGATCCTACTCGTAGGACAACTTCTTGTTCACAATGCATGCTGAACTACGAGAAAGAAGTAGCAGATATGGTCAAAGAGATTGAGAAATCTGATTCTGAGGTCAAAGCCGAGTCTGCTAGGCCATCACTTCCACAATGGTTGCAGAATGCTAAAACAAGCGATGATCAGACTCAGGTAAATCATCTTCAGATGAACCAATTGTTGCTTCCCTTTTTAATTAGCCAGGACTCACAAGATATAAGATGTGGCTTAACTGTTGTTTTTGATTTGTCTTCTAATAGAGTAATAGCCAAGAATTGATGAAGAAGAAAACTCAAGAACTGCAGAAGAAATGGCAGGATGCTTGCTTGCAATTGCATCCAAAGTTTCATCAGCAGCAAAGCCTCAGTTCAGATAGAATAACTCCCTCTCCTTTCTCAATGATGGGACTGTACAATCCCAACTTGATGGCACGCCAATTTCAACCCAAATCACCTCTCAACAAAAATCTTGAAAGCTCTCTGAAGTTGAGCTCAAGTCCATTGGAACGTGTGGCCACTCCCCCCAGAAGTCCAGTAGCGACAGATCTTGCCCTTGGGCAAACGAAGTCGGCCGATAACAATCCCGAACAAAATCACAAAGAGCAAATTAAGGATTTCTTGAGCTGCATGCCGTCCGAGTCACCGGACAAGTTCAGTGAATTACAGAGCAAGAAACTACTTGATGCTGACTCCTTCAAGAGGCTCCTGAAGGGTCTCACTGAGAAGGTCTGTTGGCAGCATGATGCAGCTTCTGCTGTGGCCACAACCGTGACCCAATGTAAAACAGGCAATGGGAAAAGGCGCGGTGGCGGCTCAAAGGGTGACATATGGTTGCTTTTCATGGGTCCAGACAGAGTAGGGAAGAAGAAGATGGCAGGGGCTCTTTCTGAGCTGGTTTCCGGATCCAATCCAATAATAATCTCTCTCAAACCACGAGGTGGAGATGATGGAGAATTATCAGACGTCCATCGTCGTGGTAAAACCGTGCTTGATCGAATTACAGAGTCCATTAGAAGGAATCCCTTTTCCGTCATCATGCTTGAGGACATTGATGAAGCAGATTTAGTCCTTCGTGGGAACATAAAACGAGCCATGGAGCGAGGTCGCTTCTCTGATTCTTATGGCCGTGAAATTAGTGTGGGCAATGTTTTGTTCATCCTCACCGCAAACTGGTTGCCTAAAAACCTCAAACATCTTTCCAATGGCAATTCACTTGACGAAGAAAAGCTTACAAATTTGGCAAGAGGCAATTGGCAGCTTCGATTATCACTATCTAAAAGAACATCAAAACGTAGACCCAGTTGGTTTTCAGACGAAGACAGATCCACAAAACCCCGGAAAGAGATCGGTTCTGGTCTAGCTTTTGATCTCAATGAAGCTGCAGATGCAGAAGACAGGGCAGATGGATCACTCAATTCCAGTGACCTCACAGTGGATCACGAAGAGAACCGAGTGCTTCATCATAATCTAAGGTTACCCACCATAACCCACGACCTGCTGGATGCGGCAGACGATGCCATTGTATTCAAGCCGGTGGATTTCGGCGTGATTCGCCAGAGTTTCTCAGACACCATCACGAAGAGATTTTCTATGATCATCGGAGGTGGGATGTCACTGGAAGTCCAAGAGGAGGCACTAGGAAAGATCACGGGCGGTGTATGGTTAGGCCAAACGAGCATAGAAGAATGGATAGAGAAAGTTCTGGTTCCGAGCTTTCATCAGATGAAGTCAAGCTTGGATTCAAGCATTAATGGCGAGGAATCTTTTGTTGTTAGGCTTGAAGATGATGGAGATTCCGATAGTCAGAGCTCAGAGCATAGGCTGCCCACCAGTGTGCGACTGGTGGTGGCGGAAGGGAAATGAGGCGGGGGACAAGATGGGAATAATGGGTTTTTAGTTTGGATAGAGATGTAAATAGACCCCTTTTGAGGGGGAGTAAAGTCAAAGACGGTTAGAAGGATCACAGAGTAAGATAAAAACCGTTAGGGAAAAAACGGGGGCACTCGGGGGATGTTTTAGAAAAACGAGAAAAAAAAAAAGATATATTAAATGTTAAGTTTTGCGTAAAGTTATTGTAATTTTATAATCATCATAGGTATTTAATTATCAATTAAATGGATAATGATTGTGAATAAAACGACGAGGGGCATTCCTGTCTACACGTTTATTCATTAATATGAGGAAATACCAGTCTTTGTTATGTTTCACAATCTTGTGGTTTAATTTTTTCCCTTTTTGAAATTAGTTAGTTTAAAATATTATTTCTTCCCGTCTTAAATATAAAAACAAAGTTAATTTTTTTAAAGAGATTAATGAAGTTAAATAAGTTATTTAATCATATCATATGTTGTGTATCATTAGATTATATATCAATTTATAAGTTAGACAAAATAATTTTAAAAAAAAGGATAAATATAAATATTTTAAAGTAATTTAATTAGTTTTCTTAATATCTCCAAAAAAAATTAATTCTATCTTAAATTTGGGATCAGAAGGAGTATAATTTCTCTCATCTTAAATATAAGACATAATTTATGCTATAATTCACACTACAAACCTAGAGGTAGTATTACATATGAATTTCAAAACAAAAAATCAATCTCATCACCTGAACTTAATACTCATGTGTTGCACATTAAGAAAATGCAAAGAATGGTTAGGAGTGTATGTTCTTTGGCCTCTTAAACTCTAAAGATACTAAGTTTATTAAAGAAAATGCCAAGATACAAATAAAATGACTGTTATACTCGTATTAAGAAAGAAAATACTTAGTATGAAATAATTATAAGACAAATATTATAAATAGCACTTCATCCGATCATATATATATATATATATATATAACAAGGGAGATAATTAATGCAGTGATATAATTGATATGTCAATAATGTGAGTAAAAATATGAAAATATTGGCTAAAATTATAGACATCCTATGAGTATATCTTATAAATAGGATTAAGTCACTTCCAAAAACTCCTCCTATCCATAATATAAGCCACTTATAGTTAACTTGCTAAAGAAAAAAAATTAGTTAATCACATAATTAAAGTTGTCAAAAAACTGTTTTGATTTCCTTCTTCAAGTAAATACCATAAATTTAAAAAATGTATACCTTCCATCCATAGTTGAAAATTTAGAAGAAGAACATATTTGAAGTAAAACACTTAAAGCTTTTATTTAAGAAAAGGAGGAATTGAAGGGTTAGGTGAAAAAGGAGGAAGCAGTGAGAGGATGTTACGTTAAAGAGTTTTGATGTGTAGGGAAAGTGAGAAAGAAGTAAGAAGCAAAAAAGGTTTTTGATTGGTTTTGTATGTTATGGTGGTCTGTGCCACATTTGTGGACTTGTGGCTCACAAATTTCAAAACTCTTAACCATATAACATTATATTAAATGCTCCATCCAATTCTAATTATAGAGCATCTTTTACAAAAACAAAATTTGGTACATAACATAAGTAGCTTGGAGGGTTCTAATGTTTCAATTATGCTCTCAATTATATAGATAGATGAAGTTAAAAGAATGTTATATTTTCAACAAAAGTTATTGAATAAACCATCTCCTTCAATACGACAGTCAGAAATGAATCATTACAAGAATAATGTACATGTGTGATGATAATTATTTGAAGTGGTTTAAAATATAATTTTTAGTGTAATTTTACATTACAAGCAAGACTTTATATTAAGAATTTAAGGTAGTAGCACGGATTCCCTATTTCCCTACTAATGTTTTTATGTACTTGGCATAACATTTAATTTGTGATTTTTTAATTGTGAGTCTGTTTTATTCCGTCTTGTGCGTTCATATCTGTTTGGATCCAAGTGGGCCACCTCAACCGACCAAAAGCATTCAATGTTTTTTTTTTCAGTCTCTTGATAATTACAAGTTGAATCCTTCAACGGGAAGGAAATTAGTTCAAGGTTCAAGCTGTACAATGATATTTTGATAACCTGGGCCAATAACTTTTTTTAGATTGAAAATGACTTAATTTTCTTTTAAATAACATCAATTTCATGAATAAAAAATTATAAAATAAAAATTTCCCTTAAATTTAACATGATAATATTGAATCCTAGATAATCACGCTAAAAATATTCTAGCAACTAATAACAACAACAACAACAACAATAATAATATTATTATTGAAAGAAGGGACAAGTTGAGAAAAGGAAAGTGAAGTGACAAAAACCAAGACAAATGCGGATGCTTCCTGTCTACTTTACATTCAATTCATTCGCATGTGCACAAGCCCTTCATTTTTTTTTCAGTCACCACAACTATAATAATTGATTTTATTAAAGCATTAATTATTAATTTTTAAGGTAAAAATAAATATATATTTTAATTTTTTTAAAGCACATATAAAATATTATTGTGCTGCTTTAACAATATATAATTATTTTTACCTTAAAAAATTAGACATATCACATATGTTGTATTATTATTATTTAAATGTTTCGATAATAAATATATAAAAGGAGATCTCTCACATTACTTTGCTCTTTCCCGTAATGATAACCTGGTTGTTGTCGTTGACGCTTCTTCACCTTTTAATTTCTTTAACCTCTTGCATGTGTCCCCGTTTATTTATGATTTTTCCTTATACCTTCATGTATTATTGTCAAACTCATAAGTTGATTCTCCGATTTTACTATTTTTATATTTTTAACTTATAAAATTGAGTTGAGTCATTGTTAAACTCATGACCATTGTAAACTTGATTAAATTCACAAGTTTATACACTAAATTTACCGTTTTTACGTTTCTAGCTTATAAAATTGTGTCAACACACCTTTAAACTCGTGTTAACTTTTTCAATTTGATTATGCTCAACGGCTTTATATATGAATTTCATAGAAATTTATTTGTTAAATACGATAAATTATGAATGTTGATAGATTTAATTTCAATTATTTGAATTTAAAATATATTTAAATCAAATTGTTGTCAACTGTTTATATTTTAATTATTTAATTATATACTAATAATATCTATTTAATAATAAAACTAAATTCTTACTGGTTTATGATTCGAGTTCACGATACGAATTTATATCACTATCATGAGTTTACTTAAACTCGTGAGTTTGACAATCTTACCTTCATGTGTCCGCATAGGCTATTTACACACACACACAAATCTATTATATTTCTGCTCAAGATATTTCCTTCAGGCTATATGCAATATCTATATATATATATATGGAATCTCATTTTTTTTTTCTAATCCATCATCTATCGCCCACTTAATTAAAAAGTAACTATTTTAACGAGTTAATGAGATCCTTCTCTTCCCTATACGCTTATATTTAGTAAATCATTAACCAACCTAGCTACTTGTAACGATACTTAATTAATTACCAGGCTCTGGGAAAAAAAAAGATATATATATATATATATATGTAGAGCTTGGTTACTGGTAGCTTCAAAATATATAAACAAACACGACCTTCGTAATGAATTCATCAATGGGCATTCAATTGTGTACAAGTTAATTAAAGATATCCTAATCTTAAGTTCTACTCCTCTCGATCAGTTCCTAAATGTAGGAGTGAGTGGTGAATGTTTGCTTTGGTTATAAATGTAATATCTTGATATACTTTGTGTTCTAGATTTATAATTTTTTCTTCAAATCATCGCTATTAATTGCTCTTATATATTAAGGTTGTTTTTGTCATAAGGTCATTTTCAATGTAAATGATTGAATGAATATTTTAGAAAGCCAACACACATTACTTACAAATAATTAATTTAATTATTTTTTTTATAGGCTAGCTATATAACTCATACTTAGGACATGAAAATTGTGTTTTTTTGTCAAGAGACTTCATCATATTTATTAGGTACATATTGTGTGTTGTTGGTGAATATGCAAATTTTAATTTGTATAATTACTTGTACGCGAAACATGTAAGAATATCTAGTTAATGAAACAATGTAGGAACGGGGGCACATGTACACAACATTTAAACTAGTTAAATTTCCCGTACGTAATTGTTGGGATTATTCAACTATCACTCTGGTATTATTTATAAATTATTTTTTATAAAAAAATTTGGTTCTATTTATAAGTTTAATTTCAGAGTAATAAATGCATTTTTATACTTTTTTACTTCTATTAATTGCAATAATAAAAAAGAATTTATTCATATTAACTTTTGGAACTAATAAAAAATAAGGATAAAATTAGAAATTTAACTTATAATTAAAGAGTTAACCAACTCTTATTAATATATGAGAATTAGTTAAAAAAAACTTATAAATAAAACTAAAATAATATGTGTACAATAATACTCTCCAATAGATGAACATAAAATAGTTTTTTTTTCTAATTTTATTTAATGGCAAGAAAAAGTAGGATTGTTTATTATTATTATTATTATGATCATGATGATGACAAGGGGCGGTCATTCGAAATTGGACTGGTTCATTTAATGGCAGTGTCAGAAAATATCATGAATGCACGAACTACGTTACTCAATAAAGCTGACTTCTAATATTTCCTTTTCTTAATAAACAATAGAATTCCGTTCATTTATTTTTGTTAACTTACCCGTATCTAATTAATTACTATTGTCTCCAATCTTAATTATAAGATAAAATTGATTTTTTTAAGAAATTAAAAAAATTAAATAAATTACCGAATCATATAATATATTATGTATCTTTAAATTATATATTAATTTATTAGTCTAACTAATTAGTTTAAAGAAAAAAATAAAAATATAAATACTCTAAAATAATTTAATTAGCTTCTTTAATTTATCTAAAAAAATCAACTTTATCTTATAATTAAAATCGGAGTATAAGTTTCTATGAATTATGATAAAAAAAATAGAGAAGATTATGTGGTGGATCCCATGTCATAACTGCATGTCCTGTTCACCTTAAATACGCTTTGTTCTCATTAATTACATGTCGTGCTGCACAATGGGAATGTGTCCCAAGCACAACAACCTCACAATGATCTTCATCATCACAATACTCCCACCTTACGCAAAGGTCAGGTAAATGTTATATTCAATAACTATTTAATTCAAATCCTACTTTTGACCAAAAGAAAATTCAAACCCTAACCCAAGAGCCTTGCTAATTTAAAAATGGATGCGTTTAACTGTTATAAAATGTTTGTAGTCAAGTTTCACCCACGCAAACTGGTGAAACAATGAAAGCTTGTTTTTTTTTTTTTTTTAATAGATTTGAAGGGGGTAGTACCAGCGGCAAGATGTTATAAGTGGGATCAAATTTGTGACATCTTAGTTATGGGAATTTCTCATGTAATTAAACTATAAGGTTATCTGACAATAAAATAAAAACATGTTTTGTTATATATGTAGGAGGCATAGGTGGTGAAATTATATACAAATATACTCCCTTTTTTTATATTATCCCCTTGACATCTAGTTCGGAATTCGTAACTATTACTCCCACCATATGTGTTTACTTTGTGACTTAAACTTGAGATTTAGAGGGATCTTACAAGGTCTTATATCACTAAACCAACTCTGTGTTAGTATACATATACTTCCTTTGATCATAAATATAAAAGCTAAACGATGTATTTAATTTTTTTCATAAATATAATATCTCAATCAACTTTACCTCTTAAATATATAAATTTTTTCTGCAAAATATACATGAGTTTATATCGATGCAATTCCAACGCACATAATTAAATAGGGTACTTTAGATATTTATTAAAAACAACTAATTTAATTAATTTTTTAATATCCATAAATTAATTATCAAGTTTCTCGATGAACATTGGAAGTAGTGTATAATAAGGAGGAAAAGAGGAAGGAAAGGAACAGTTAGAATTGTGGAGAAAGGACAGGAAGTGAGAGAGCGGGTAGAGAAAAAGGCAGGCTCTTGTCTTTTTCTGGGTCCTTCTTCCTTCCCCCTTTATGCTTCTGTCCCTTTCTTCTTGTCTTCTTCTCCTTCTTTCCTCTTCCCAAACAAATTCCCATTCATCCACCTTTTCCCACCCACTATTTCTGTATTTAATTTTATCTACACTTTATGTAATTTTTTACAATTATCTTGCATACACTATTTAACTATTAAATTTGAGCATATTATTGGAGCCAATTAAATAAAATTCTCTATAGTTTATTTGTTTTCCCTTACAAGGTTCCGACTCCTAATTTTACCTAAAGAAAATTGAGTTCTTTTCACTTATTTTTAGGGGAAATTACTCATTTTGCCTTGCTAACTCCCTGCGGCTCAATATTTAAATTTTAACTTAATATAACTCAGTTTTTATAATTTTAATTTGCTCAAAGCTCAATCCCCAAAATTTGATTCCGTGTAATTTAATATCTATAGTTTTAACCATTTTTTTAAAAAATAAAGATTAATGTTTTAAATGACTAAACTATATATAGGTACTAAGGGGCGCCGAATCAAAGTTCAGGAATTGGGTTTAAACCCACTCAAAATTATAAGAATTAAATTTCTCTAATTTAAATTTTAGCGACAGTTGAATTACAACTGAGGTAAAACTATAGGGATTAAATGATTAATTTTTTTTTCTTTGTTTACAATAATCATGTACTACAGTATTTGCTAACATGAACAAATTTATTTAGAGTTAGGTTTAATTATATTTTAAATGAGAGGTAACTCTCGTTCATTATAGTTTTTCCCCCTTATTGATAAGTAAAAGTTTGTGTGAGTCGAGTTTAAGAAATCATTAAGATCAAAAACATGCTTTTCACGCTTAATTTAAAAGGCTTATAAAAATACTTATAAAATATTATTCAATAAAATCTTCACACTTTACCACCCAAATTGAAAGTCAAACTCTTACTGCAGGCAAAAAAAAAAAAAAAAGAGTCAAAATCTTACTAATTAGCTTTTACTAACTAATTAACCAGGCCAATTATTGTTGGCGAAAACATGAATATATTTTATTTTATAAACAACCGCCCCCAGATCTACCCGTCTAGCTAGTTTAATTATATAGTATCAAACTATACCAGTCAGCAACATCGTTCATGTTTTTGTCGTCTTGTGTTTTCCTAATTCCTTTTGATTATGATAAGAGATGACCTATTAAATTATAAATTAAGCATCAGATTACTAAAACCATTATATATATATATATATATATATAACACATTGTACCTAGGTCCTAGCCACTTGCAAGAATAATTCTTAGTGGATCATGTCGTCAGATGATATAATACTCATATTATAACTTTGTATTTTAGAGATGTGACATCATGTGAAATGAGAAGAGAGGGAGGTAGTTAAAACAGTAAGCTAATACAGGAAAAGTGATAGATAAAGAGATCGATATGCCATAATAAGAAGCCAATAATGCTTTTTTTTTTTTTTTTATATTAACTTGAATATGAATAAATTCTGGCGGGAATCTTGAAAGATATTAGCATACGGAATCTAATAAAAAGCATAATTGACAAATTAAAAAGTTGCATCACTTTGAATCTCATATACGCCACTTTATTCCCAAAAGAATTGAAAGTATAAAAAAAAAAAAATATTTCCTTACTGTCTGGCGCCAACTGATCCACTTGCAAATGTTTCAATATTGTCTCTCTCAATTTTTCTTTGGGCGTTGCGTAATAAATAATCTTTTTTTTTTAAAGGCGGTGATTACGCACGACCCGTTTTATATCATGCTATGAGATAGACATTAATTCATTAAATAAAAAACGTACGGCTTTTAATGAACTTGTGACCTAAATTTTGATAGACGAATGATATATATGACAACTTGTGAGTGCTGGTCGCATTTGAAAGGAGGGTATTTTATATTAAATTAAAATATTCTATATTTATATAATTATTTATTCGAATCATATAGAGATGAAGTTCATATCTTCCTATGTTAGTGATTTTTATTTTCTTTTTCTTTTTTTTTTTAAATTTAGTCAAAGGGTATAATCTCTTTCAAAGTTTAAAATGTAAAAAGTTTTCAATATATAAGTGAACATTTTCCTTTATAATATATATGAATCCTCTAGTTTACTTTAAGAAAGAATTATTATTATTTTTTGTTCATATATTTTTGATTCAGTTGTAACTCAATATCTACACTTTAACTAAGTACAACTCAATTCTTATACTTTTTCTCTGTCTCTGAATTTCTTTTGATAAAAACGATCTCTGAATTTTAACTCACTAAAATTCAATCTCCATACTTTTAACTATTTAAAACTTTAGTCTCTAAGTTTTCATTAAATATACAGTTTTATTTTCTAAAAAATAGGGACTAATATTTTAAATATTTAAACTATAGTAATTGAGTTTTATGTATAAAAAATTAGTAACTGAGTTGCACCGAATCAAAGTTTAGGAATTGATTTACAATTAAGTTAAAATCATAAGAATTAGATTACACTGAGTCAAAGTTAAGAACTGACTTACGCCTGAGTTAAAATTATAAGAACAAAAGGATTAATTCTCCCCTATCCAAAAAAAAAAAAGAGAGAGACTCAAATTCCTTCTGGACCAGTACAATTACCCTAAGACATTCACTTTTTGTTAAAGGTAAAAAGTTGAAATTCATTGGATGCCGCATGCAAGGAAAAGCTAAAGCTAGGAACGGGCATGTGGAGAGATGCTTTGTTGAATCTATTTCGTCAAAAGAACGTAAAAGAATCTTGAGATAAACTCAGGATGATGAATATATTCATCGTCGTTTTCACTTGTCACCAAACAATGCCATTTAATTTCTATCATAATATATATATGCGATCGGAATCCGAGGCAGCATTCTTTTCTTTCTTTCTTTCTTTCTTTGTTTTTTTTTTGTCTGATTAGAGTGCGGATATATAGCACCTGAAATCTGATCTTATCTCCACCGGACCTCTTTTATTGCTAATACTACTATTTTAATACTTCAACACTTTTAATTAAAACCAAACAAGTAACTCTTTCCATACTAAATGTATCTTAATTTTTTTTGCCTTCCAAATCTATCTTAATTTTACCTCTTCCATTCTACATTTCCAGGCTAACTACTACTCTGGTCTATTTTATTTGCAAGGCAGAGTGAAGGTGATTTTTGAGTCTTAATTATAAGTCATGTCACATTCAACCCCTAGAAATTCTTATATCTCATCTTATTCTTCTTACACATTTGTTGGTTTTGTAATCAAATTGTGCATAAAATTGATACATACAAAGAAAAATGTGATGTGATAAAAATGATTTGGAAACCATAAAATTTTGAGTTAAATGTATAGAAGTTTTGATTTATATGAATCAAATAGAAAGCTCATAAATTTCTTCTTCTTGTAAGAAGATGAGAACAAAATGTAGAAGCTTACAAGGATAATTGGAAGCAGGGAAAAGAAGAACAAGATCCAAAATGTGGATTAAAGAAGTAGCTTAGAGACACTTTCAATCATTTTTTATTTGTTACAATAGAGCAAAAGCAAAAAGACCCAAAAAATGTCCTTTATGTCATACTACTTGACAAAAAGTGTCTTGTACTCTTGCGGTAAGTTAGATGATGAACAATAAATTTTACCCTTTATTTATTATTATATAAAATGTGTTGTTATAAGATATGATGTATATTAAATAGGGTTAAAGTTGGAAAGTTGTTAAATTTTAAGGTAGAGTTAATAAAATTTAAAGTTTTTTAAGTTCCAATGAAACATGCATGTTAAATAAGTGAATTATAAATAGAACTAGGGGAATATATACAATTATAATTAGTAGTTTTTTACTCTAATTTTTTTATCGTATTAAATGTCTATACAATAACACCACAACTTATGAAGTTTTTCATAAAATTGAATAGCACTATGTAACTACATATGGTTTGAAATTATATTGGGTTTTTTTTTATTGAGGTTAATTTTTAGCACTTTTTTTAAAAACAATTTCAGCTCCCCCCCCCCCCGGCTCGAGTTTTACTCGTCCAACTTTCTAAAAGCTATTTTGATTACTGATTTAATTATGAATTTTGTCTAAAGGAAGCTCAACTCCAATCCAACTCAGTTCAACCATAAAAATAATTTTCTGATTTGAATCAAACTGAGTCATTAGGGAATGTGGTCGGATTGTTTTATAATTGGTCAAACTATGGCAGCCACAATTTTTTTTCACAACACTTAAATTCAAAATCTTATATATAAAATGACAAAAACATGCATCGAGTGGCTTAGGCAAACGAGTAAATTGTAGTTTTACATTTGTGTAGAGAGAGAGAGGGAGGGAGGGAGGGAAAAAAAGAAAAACGCGTAAAATGAATAAAGAAATAATTGAGGAAGGAGACATTAAAAGGGAAGTGTAAAGTGGCCGGCCATTAAAAGAGGGATTTGAAGGTTCAAAATTGATCACTTGAAGAAGATGGATCAATGGATATGAAGAAGAGAGGAAAGAAACTAATAAACGCGTTTTGATTGATTTGAATAAGAACCAACGAATGAATGAAGAAGAAGTGTGTGTGTTGAGTGCATGAATCACACGTCAATCTCTCATCTTCGTTTCATAAAGTCAATAAATTAGTAATTGTAAGACGTTGGTTCATCCATCCATGACGTGACCTTCCATTATGCATTGTCGGCGCCTCCTCTGATCCGTCAATCTCATCTCACTCATTTCACATTTTTGCCTTCACTCCCCGCGGTATTGTACTCCCTCCGGTTATAAGGCATATTTAAAAACATATGTAATATTAATCAATTTAAGTAATTTTTTTAATCTAATTAGATTATGTAGATATATATATCTTATATCAAGGAATAATGAAGTACTGAACCATTTATACAATTGCATGTCTAAACAAAGAGACCAACACTGGAAATTAATAATGGGTTGATGGCATCATACTATATATATATATATGAGGGCCGATCGGTCTCTAAATTTTGTTAGACTGAGTGTGTGGATGTAATGTAAGATTATATAATTATTTTTAATAGTACTCGCTCAACAAAAATGATGATGAAAGAGGTGACACAATTTTTATGCAATAGAGTTTCGTTCCATCGCTTCAATATTATAATCAAAGAGCTGTTTTGGCCCTACTCGCCAATAGATGCTTGGCTTGACCTTAAAACAATTTCCAATGCTACATTAGAACAACATAACAAAAAAGAAAAAAAAAAAAACCTGTGAAGACAAATTAAAGAAGAAGAAGTGGATACATGATGAAATGATGAGTCATTACTTCTTATTTCTTTTTCTTCTAAATGACTTTAAGTTGAGGGAGACCGCGTACCCATTTTCTGCCTTTTGAATATGTAGTGTGTTAGTGTTACGTTGCAGGCCATTTATATATGTCAATATTCAATTACTTATTTATAAGCGAAAACAAAAAACTTATGACCTTTCTATATATAGGAAATGATATACTGATATGTTATTGTTGCAGCGTATATAAAAATAAACTGATGAAACTCGGCTTTCAAAATCAGATATTATTTCTTATTAATAGCTTAAGAAACATCCAATTCACAGTTCACACGCTTTCATAGATGAACGATGATAACATTGCATGTCAACTACAAAATCAGCTTTTCCCTAAAGTTATTTGGAAATATTGTGCAACAAGTCATCTGAGAAATGGTCAAAGTGTTCCCATTAATTTAGCTATGATCTACTTTAATTTGATGCATCACCTTTTTTTGTTGTTGTGAGATGGGGATGGCTATCTTTTTACGTTTGTGAGTGACCAATTCTTCTGGTTGAGTAATAGACCTGCAAATGAAGTCTCTGTGGAATCATAATACTCAAAATTATCTCTTCTATATGATTGAGCTGAACTAACATATTAATATATGAAGAGGTTTTTTAGACAAATCTAGTTTATACAAGTGATGATTTAAAATACTAACATATAGAGTTAGTTTAGTAATATAAGGCCCCTCGAGATCTCTTTAAATCTTGAGTTTGAATCCCAAATAAGACATTTGTGCTGAGAAGAGTAACTACAAACTTTGAACTCAGAATAGTTGGCGGCTCGAAAATCTGGTCATAGAATTCGGAGAAAACGCCGCGTGCCAGTTGACAGTATAAAAAAAGTGATGGCTTAAAGTAGGATAATGGGAGGAAAACTTCTTTTGTGGGACACTATGTTTTTTTGGCCGAATTGCGGGACCCTGTTTGATGTATATAAATATATGTATTATTTAATTCATGGTCGTTTGATTGTATTGTTCTTTTATGCACCGAGTTAATATATATCAACCAACATGAAGACAAAAGGGTCATGGTCGCTAAGCATGCTTTTATCCTTCTTTGGTCATGCTTAGCTTTTGTACTATTGTTAAAAGTAGAATACCAGAATCCATAGTTATCTTCTAAACACCCACTAATGATGACTTTTTTAAATTACACTGTGCTATTGTGTTTAAACAACCATACAACTATGATTAAAAATTTATATATTCTATGTTTTTTATAATAATCATTATAATGTCAATATAGATATAAATATATATATATATATATATATATATATATATATATATTAAATTTTCATTCTCCGGCAAAAAAAAAATTGCATTAAAAAAGGCCATCCCTACCATCTCTTGCTTTATTTCTATTTTAAAAAACGATGCCATTGATGCCCCTAAAAAAGCTCAAGTTCAAGTTCGTAGTATTAGATATGGGATCAACTTCATACAAAAAAAATATTGAAATAAATTCTATAGAAATTCATTATCTACTAAAAAATAATATTAAAATTAATGTCATTAATTTTTTGTCATAACTGATAACTCACACACTCGTCATATGCATAGAGACCTTATTTTTTCTCAAAAAGAAGTATAAACATTTAAAGATGCCCTTGATTTAACACTAACCTTCAATTAACTCACAGTTTTTTCATATCGTAAAGTTTATAAATTTAAACAGAGGGAATATATATATATATATATATATATATTCTATATTTGGGGATCAAAGGCCACTAGACATCATCTACACTGACAATTGAGCATAAACATCCAAAGTATTGCTCGTGATCAACATAGTGTTGTCTGTAATAATATTAATCTTATGCTTAGTTCTTTTTTCGAACGTATTTTCTTTCTTAGTTCTTTTTTCGAACGTAATTTCTTTCTTAGATCTGTTCCCTCTTTTTCAATTCGTTAAATTCTACTCTTTATCCAACTTCTTATGCCATCCTGTAACTGTTTTCGGTGTTAATATTATTCTGCCTTTTCCTTATAAAGAAAGTATCTAACAATGATACACAGTAGAGTACGACCTCTTGTAATTAATATAAGACATATTTACATAATTTGATTAGATTAAAAAAGTTAGTTAAGTTAGTTACTATGATGACATGTATTTCTAAAACACTTTAGTAATCTTTTTTTTTTTCCTTTTCTCCTTGATTATTGTTGAGGAAACATCAATAGAGGTAAATTAGAAAAATGTTGACAAATATGAAAACTATGTCTTATATTTAGAAGTAAGATCAACTTCCTAACTATCTCTTATATAAATGACCGAAGGAGTATTAATTAAGGGTTAAGGGTCAATTTTGCCTCAGAAGTTTTTCAAGGGTCAATTTTTCCTTGGAAGTGTAAAAAAGGGCCAATTTTGCTCTAACTGTTATCTCACTTAATTTTGACCGTTATTTAACTAAATATACTGAGCTGGTAGTTCGTGTGTCATTCACATAATTTTTGTTAAGATTCAAATCTGCCGCGAAAATTTTAAATGACTTTGAAAAAAATAAAGTAGATGGCACAAGGACTTTTGGGGAAGATTTGCACCTTAACAAAATGACGCCATGACATGTAAACTGTAATAACCCGAATTTTGGGATTGGAGGCTTGGAAATAAGCCTAAATTGAGTGGACTACTAAGCCTCGATTTAGTAGATGTCCCAAATCTATTCTCTAATGTTCCTTATATCTTTGGGGCATTAAAGAAAATAAAATGGTTAATTTTGAAGAAAGTGATTATGCTTACGGTGAAATCGCCTATGAGGCAGTGAGTTTGTCATATGATTTTGTATGACTGAATGATGAGAAAAAATTATGAAATTTTATAAGATGAAAATAGACATCCTAAGCTTTAATTTGATAGGTCAGATACTCAATTAGAGCTATATACAAAAAGATATGAATTTTTGAAGTCAACATAGAAAAACTGTGAAGTTTCTGGAACAGTATGCAAAGATTGAAATTCTGGGAATCTTGTGATTCCATCTAGCAAAATTCTATATTTTTCCTTGAAACTAGACTCAATAAGGGTTCTATAGGCTTTGAAATAACTCCAATTCAATTTTCTTAGAATTAGTTATGATTTTTCAAAGTTATGGCAGAAATCTGCCAAACTTTCTGAAAAATCCGAAAATGGGAAAATAAATAAGGAATATTCCAAAATATTATAAAATAATTCTCATCTCCTTCCTCCTCATAACCTGACGTGAACCAGTTGAACATAGAGAGAGGAAGTGTGAAATTTTAGAGAGAGAAAAGGAGAGGAAAGAGCTTATAAAGGTAAGTGATTTCTTCAGTAAATCGGTTTCTAATGCATATAACTCCGCTCTTAAGCTATTCTTCTATGTGATTCAAGGGTTTGAAGCTCAAATCTGCTTGTTGAAGTGAGCTAGAGTTCAGCCAAGTCAAGGAAAATCAAGTGGGAGCTTGAGATAACTTTCAAACCTTTGTATATTGACTATTCTGGCTGCTGTGGATAATTTAACCGGTGAAATTTTGTCGGATTGTCCTTTGTTTCAATTTATGGAAATAGGTTGGCCTAGGTGTTATGCTGCCCAAATTGATACTAAATGGTAGTTGTAATCTAATAGAATAGTCAATAAAGTGGTTAGGAGTATAAAGGAATGTGTTTACGAAGCCAAAATCGCAAAACCCTGATTTTCCCTGGAAAACCCATATATTTCGGTTAGGGCTGTAAATAGGCCTTAGAGTTGGATTTTCAATGATTTGATGGTTCCATTGTGTTCATGAGGGAAAATTAGGTGGGGTTACAGTTGGTCACTTTTTCAGAAAATGCCGAAAAAACATAATTACGAAAACGCCCCTGAAACCCTTAAAGTAGGGCTGCCAAGGGTATTTTTGTAATTTGACATTGAATTTGATAATTTTGAGTCCGGAAATGGATTCCTTGGGTGAAAATATGTAAGAATAGCCTATGTCAAAATTTTAGAAAAAATACAGTCAGACTGAGTACAGCGGGGCCAGGCGGGGTCCCTGGGGGTATTTTAGTAATTTTTCAAGATAGACTCATATAACCCCAAAAAACACTATGGAAGTGTCTAAATAGTACATTTGACATTGTAGGATCAAATATGGAGCCCCGAACTGTTTGCACGTAGATCGAGGCACGCGTTTTGATGCGAAAAGGGATTAAGGTAGGGGATTTACCTTACTTACATGTATTTGATATCTTTGCTTGTGTAGTGATGTATGTGATTGCTTTACTTGATTGTGTAGAGCATATTTGAATAAATGAAGCTCTGTTTCTGTTTTGCTGTGGCCATAGTTTTGTTACATGAAACATTGAGCATGTAAAAATGTCATTATGGGGCAAACATCTAGTTAAAGCTAACATGTCATACACATAGCATCTATCATGCATGTATTATGGTATCTATTTTCTACTAAGATTCTCTCGAATATCACCCTCCCTTACCAACAATTTAGACAGGAGAAGACAGAAGATATGCTGAAAACAATGCAGAGAGCCATATGAGGGGATTGTAGTGGTGGAACGAAGACGAGAAGATGTCTCCATTTTATTGAGATGGGTTTAGATACCCTAATAGCCTTATGCGGCTACATTATTTGAATTTATCAGGTACGAACCCCTCGGGGGAAATTATGTAATTATGTACATATTATCAGTATATTCATGCTAATCATGTGTTGCCCACCGAACCGCATATCGTTTTCCGTGAATACTTTAAAAAAAGGTTAAAACATGGTAAGGGTGTGACATTTTGGTATCAGAGCCGAAAGCGGTTCTGGTGGAGCCGAAAGCGGTTTTGGATGAGCCCAAAGTGGTTCTGTCAGAGTGGCAATTCCGGCAACAGGATGGTATACTGACATGGTCTTGATTACACGGTGCTAGGAAATATGCACGGACGGGAGTTACCAAAGGAAGGTATCTTCTCGATTTATGAATCATTCTTGAGAAATGGCGAGTACCGAAGGGAAGCTAACTGTGCAATACTAGACGAGAATGGTCTAAGGATATTGCGGAACCCAATGAAGTGGGTACGACCAAGGCAATTGTGCTATCCACACCCAATATTTTGGTGACCGAAATTAGCTGGCACGTCTTTTGAGACGAGGGTAGTCACAGACAATGTTTTAAAAGCGGACCGTACGTCGAACCGAAAAGGCTATTGGGTCATGGATCGCATGGTCAAACCAGTCGGACCGGCGGTCAAACTGATAACATAATAATTAAATTAAAATAATATTATATGTATATATAATTATATAAATATAAAAAAATATGAAATTCTAACATTACTTAAAAATAAACACATATAAAAGCTTATATGTATCATCTTTCCTAAATCTCAAGTTCTAATACATTGAGATCATTAAAAATAACACAATAATATGTCAATAATACCAATAAACAGTTTTCAGTTCAACCACTTCGGTTCCCGATTCAACCCCGATTTCCGGCCCAACAGCCGGTTTGAAGTGGCCTGAAACGGTCCAAATGGTGAAACAGTTGAACCATGCTGAACGAACCGAAAGCCCTCCTGGGCACCGGTCCAACCAGTCCGACCGTTCGGTCTGGTTCGGTTTTCACAACATTGGTCACAGGGTACCCATAGACAGAAGCATAGAAGCTGATATCTATGTTTAGGTATGGGTACGCGAAAGTTATGCGTGCTCAACCTAGGGAAATCTTAGGATGGGTGACCCCTGGGAAATGAGTTGATAGGGTCATGAAGACTTGAGACATAGTGATTGCCTTAAGGTTTCTCCATTACTTATAATCATTTATGTTAGATGATTTAAATGGTGTGATAGGGGAGTAGGGATATTCTTGTGAGTCCACCCTCGACCCCAAGGCATGTGCCTCCAGGCCAAGTGATCTGGTATCAGTAAGTGGGGTCCAGTCAGAGATTGGGGGTGTGACACTAGCTCAATGGTAGTATGGTTTGCCATGGTGCTCATCTTAACCCCTAGGGTGAGTGTTCGAATCCTGCGAAAGGCGAAAGAAAGGCATCAAATAGGGGAAATGCTGATATCTTTGTGAGTCCATCCTTGACCCCGACGACTAGATCGTCCAGTCATCAAATTGGGGTCCAGTCAGAAAGAATAGGGATATGACAATAAAAAGGCGAGTGAGGATATTCGATTGAGTCCAGGTACCCAGTTACCCAGCTTACCCTGGAGGGTGCGATGCTAGTGTGACTGTGACAATAAAAAGGATGCTGAGTCACAGCTTTACCTGACGAGGCCGAGGGCCATGTCTTGCGGGTTTCCTGTTGGGGCCCAATGGACTTGGGTACGAGGCCCAGAAGGGCCACAGGTGTGACAATAAAAATGGATGAGATGTTTATATAGAAATTTCCTAGAACTCAACATTATGCATGGGATGATGATTATGAGAGGAGCTTTAAAGAGCTTAAACAAAAAATTTATTAGAGTACCAACATTGATAATCGCAGATCCATAGTAGGCCATTGTTGTTTTAACTAATGCCAGATGGCGTGGATTGGGAAGGGAATTGAGTCCTAGATGCAAGCCGGCATAGATTGAGATGAGAATTGATGCAAGCCAAGTGAGAGCGTATGCATCATGTCAGCTGAAGCTTCAGGAATTGAACTATCTCATCCATAATATTGAGAGATGGTAATAATGTTTGCTTTGAATCTGGAAGCGTTGTCTTTATGGCATAATTGTGGAGTTGTACTGCAACCATAAAGACTGAAAGTTCTGATGAAAGAGGGCTACCTACGGTGAAATCTGATCGGAAATGGCTACCTATGGTGAAATCTGATCGGGAAGGGCTACCTACGGTGAAAATCTGAACGGAGAGGGCTACCTAAGGAAAGTTCTGACTGGAAGGGGGCTGACCAAGTATATGAGCGCTTGCGTGAACCACCTAGTATAGAACCCTAGAGTGCAGCCACCGTGACGACGAACCCCAGAGTGCAGCCACCATGACTACTAACCCGCGAGTGCAGCCACCGTGATGACAAACCCTAGAGTACAGCCGCCATGAAGTTGAATCGTAGGGTAGAGCTATGGAAATGTTGGTTCTTAACGATGGTGTATTGTAATGAATCCCATATTGAATGGGTTTTCTTGAGATAAGAGTTTATATGGATCAAAATGATTCAAGTTGAATTGGGCAAAAAGTGGGCACAGAGGAATATAGATTGTGGGTGCCGTCAGGTGTCATGGGAGGTTCCCGTGAGACTCTTATTAAATCATCCTGATATTATTAAGAAAGTAAAATGGTGAACTTTAGAGAATATAATTATGTTTTCGGTGAAATCGTCTATGAGGTAGTGAGTTTGTCATGTGATTTTGAATGACCAAATGATGAGCAAAAAATATGAAATTTTACACGATGAAAGTAGACATTCTAAGATTTAATTTGATATATCATATGACTCAATTAGATCTAAATACAAAAATATATGAATTTTGAAGTCAACATAGAAAAATTATGAAGTTTCTGGAACAACATGCAAAGATTGAAATTCTGGGAATTTTGTGCTTCCAAATAGCAAAAGGCTATATTTTTTTTATTGAAACTAGACTCAATAAGGGTTCCATAGCCTTTGGAATCACTCCAATTTGATTTTTCTAGAATTAGTTATGATTTTTCAAAAGTTTAGGCAGAAAATCTGCCAAAATTTTGTAAAAATCTGAAAATTTGGAAAATTGATAAAATATAATAATATAAGCTCATCCTCTTCCTCCAGCCAGCAAACCACATGAACAGATCTAAAATTAGAGAGAGAAATCTTGAGAGAGTTTAGAGAGAGAAGGAGAAGAGAACTCGCAAGGTAAGCCGATTTCTCCGATAATCTAGCTCCTAATGCGTATAATTCTACTCCTAAGCTTCTCTTTCATGTTCATTAAGGTTGTAAAGCTCATATTTTGGTGTGGAGGAGTTAGGGTTTTCAGCCATATTTGGGAAAAGCCTGAAGGAGCTTGAAGTAACTTCCAAACTTTTGTATATTGCTTATTCTGGCTGCGGTGGGTAATTTAATCAGTGAAATTTCATCAGATTGACATTGGTTTTAAAGTTTGGAAATTGAGTTGCCTAGGGGTTATGTTGCCGAAATTGGGTCTAAAAGGTAGTTGTAACCTAATTAAATAGTTAATAAAGTGATTAAGAGTATAAAGGAACAAGTCTGCGAAGTCAAAATTCAAAAACCTCGATTTTTCCTGGAGAATTCATAAGTTTCAGCCAACTCTAGTTAAGGGTCTTAAAGTTGGATTTTTATTGATTTGATGATTTCATTGTGTTTAGGGTGGAAAATTAGATGGGGTTACAATTGGTTACTTTTTTGGAAAAGGCCAAAAAAACATAATTACGAAAACGCCCCTGAAACCCTTAGGGTGTGTTTGGTTTGAGGGGAGGGTAGGGAGGGGAGGGGAGGGGAGGGGAGGGGGCAAAATTACAATATTGGATAAAAGAAACAAAAAATTTACCCTCTCATTCTTTTTAAATTTTAGGTTCCCGCCCAAAATTTAAATACCTTCAATCCAAAAAGGTAATTTAACCCTCCTCTCATTTCCTCCCCTCAAACCAAATACATCGTTAAAGTAGAGCTGTCAAGGGTAATTTTATAATTTTACATTGAATTTGATAATTCCGAGTCCGAAAATGGATTCTTTAGGCATAAATATATTAGAATAGCCCATGTCAAAATTTCATGAAAAGCACAGCTGGACCGAGTACGGCAGGGCCGGGCAGGACTCCTAGAGGCATTTTAGTAAATTTTTATAATAGGCTCATATAACTCCTAGAAACACTATGGAAGTGTCTGAACAGTACCTTTGGCATTGTAGGATTGGATATGGAGCCTGAGATGTTGGCACGCTTTATGAGGCACACGTCTCGAGGCAAAAAAGGGTTAAGGTAGGGAACTTACCTCTCCTGCATGTATTTGATATTTGTGTTAGTGTATTGATGCATGTTATTGCTTTTCTTGATTATGTGAAACATGTATAAATGATTTGAAGCTATGTTTCAATTTATGTTATGATCATAAGTATATTGTTCGAAGCATTGAGCTTACAAATTTGTTATTATGTGAGCATGAGTTATGTGATGCAAGTATGTCATGCATTAAATATTTATTGTATATACATATTGATATTTTTTTCTACTGAGATTCTCTCGAATATCATCCTCCCCTACCAACAATTTAGACAGGAGAAGACAGAACATATGTTGAGAATAATACAAAGAACCATATAAGGGGATTATAACGGTCGAACGAAGATGAGAAGATGTCTCTGTTTCACTGGGACGGGTTTAGATACCTTAGTAGCCTTGTGCGGCTACATTATTTGAATTTATCAGGTACGAACCCCTTGGGGGAAATTATGTAATTATGTATATATTATCAGTATATTTATGCTATTTCTGTTTTGCCCACCGAACTGCATATTGTTTTTCGTGAATACTTTGATAAAGCTGAAATAAAGATAAGGGCGTGATATTCAATGTTTTAAAATATTTTGTGGTTCATCCATTACCTTAAAGTATTTTTTTTATGTGCACCTAGCACCCTGAATTTTTTTTACTTGCGTCTAATACTATAAGCTATTTTTTAGTGTGCATCCAACACCTTAAAATATTTTTTTAGGTGTATCCAATACTCTAAATTATATGAATTGTTAAGTGAAAAATTGCATAAAAAAATACTTTAGGGTGATGGACGCCCCTAAAAAAAACTTCAGGGTGTTGGGTGCATCACAAAATACTTTAGGGCATTGGATGCATATGAAAAAATATTTCAGGGTATTGGATGTACCACAAAATACTTTAAGGCACTAGATGCACATGAAAAAGTACTTCAAGGTGTTAGTTGTAATATCCCGAATGTTGGGATGAGAGGCTTGGGAATAAGCCTAAATTGAGTGGACTACTAAGCCCCGATTTAGTAGATGACCCAAATCTATTCTCTAATGTTCCTTATATCTTTGGGGCATTAAAAAAAATAAAATGGTTAATTTCGAAGAAAGTGATTATGTTTATGGAGAAATCGCCTATGAGGCAGTAAGTTGACATATGATTTTGTATGACCAAATGATTAGTAAAAATTATGAAATTTTATAGGATGAAAGTAGACATCCTAAGCTTTAATTTGATAGGTCATATAATTATATTAGAGCTATATACAAAAAGATATGAATTTTTGAAGTCAGCACAGAAAAACTGTGACTAGTATGCAAAGATTGAAATTCTGGAAATTTTGTGATTCCATTCAGCAAAATTCTATATTTTTCCTTGAAACTAGACTCAATAATGGTTTTATGGGCTTTGGAATCACTTCAATTCGATTTTTCTAGAATTAGTTATGCTTTTTCAAAGTTAGGGCAGAAAATCTGCCAGAAATTGCTGAAATCCGAAAATGGGAAATATGACATCATCATAATTAAAGATGACATAAGCTAAATGTTATAAAATCATCATCCTCTTCCTCCATCGGCCAAAAACCGTGCAGCGCCATGGAAAAAGAGAGAGAGAGGGAGTTTTAGAGAGAGAAGAGGAGAAAACTCACGAGATAGGTCGATTTCTTCGGTGAATTTGTACATAATGTGTATAATCCTTCTCCTAAGTTTCTCTTCTATGTGATGTAAGGTATTTGAAGCACAAATATTGGTGTTTTGAAGTTAGGGTTTTCAGCCACAAGAAGGAAAAGCTAGTGGGAGCTTGAGGTAGCTTCCAAACTCTTGCATATTGACTATTCTGGCTGTTATAGACAATTTAATCGGTGAAATTTCGCCGAATTGTCTTTGTGTGTAAAAATGGAAAATGGGTTGTGGGGGCTGTTATGCTGCCCAAATTGATACTAAATGGTAGTTTTAACCTAATGGAATAGTCAGTAAAGTGGTTAAGAGTAGAAAGAAACACGTCTGCAAAGCCAAAACCGAAAAACCCCAATTTTTCCTGGGGAATTGAGAATTTTGGCCAAGGCTAATTTGGAGGGGTTAGAGATGGATTTTCAATGATTTGATGATTCCATTGAGTTTAGGAGTGAAAATTAGGTGGGGTTACAGTTGGTCACTTTTTCGGAAAAGACCGAAAAAACATAAGTACGAAAACGCCCTTGAAACCCTCAAAGTGGGGCTGTCAAGGGTAAATTTATAAATTAACATTGAATTTGATAATTACGAGTTTTGAAATGGATTCCTTGGGTGAAAATATGTCAGGATAGCCCAGGTTAGAATTTCGAGAAAAGTACAGTCAGACTGGGTACAGCGGGGCCGGGCCGGGTCCCCGAGGGTATTTTAGTAATTTTTCAAGATAGACTCATATAACCCTCAGAAACATTATGGAAATGTCTAAATAGTACATTTGACATTGTAGGATCGAATATGGAGCCCTGAGCTGTTGGCACACAAATCAAGGAGAAAGATTGAAGGTATGAGACTTACCTTACTTGCATGTATTTGATATCTTTGCTTGTGTAATGATGTATGTGATTGCTTTACTCGATTGTGTAGAGCATATTTGAATAAATGAAGCTCTGTTTCTGTTTTCGCTGTGGCCATAGTCTTGTTCTTGTTGTATGAAACATTGAGCATGTAGAAATGTCATTATGGAGCATACATCTAGTTAAAGCTAACATGTCATACACATAGCATCTATCATGCATGCATTATGGTATCTATTTCCTATTGAGATTATCTCGAATCTCAACCCCCAGAAACACTATAGAAGTGTCTAAATAGTACATTTGACATTGTAGGATCGAATATGGAGCCTCGAGCTGTTGGCACGCAAATCAAGGAGAAAGATTGGAGGTATGAGACTTACCTTACTTGCATGTATTTGATATCTTTGCTTGTGTAATGATGTATGTGATTGCTTTACTTGATTGTGTAGAGCATATTTGAATAAATGAAGCTCTATTTCTGTTTTCGCTGTGGCCATAGTCTTGTTGTATGAAACATTGAGCATGTAGAAATGTCATTATGAAGCATACATCTAGTTAAAGCTAACATGTCATACACATAGCATCTATCATGCATGCATTATGATATCTGTTTCCTATTGAGATTCTCTTGAATCTCACCCTCCCCTACCAACAATTTAGACAGAAGAAGACAAAAGATATGTTGAGAGCAAAGAAGAGAACTACACGAGAGGATTGCAGTGCGGAACGAAGTCAGGAATATGTCTCCGTTTCACTGGGGGCGAGTTTAGACACCCAAGTAGCCCTATGCGGCTACACTAATTGTAATTATCAGGTACAAATCCCTGAGGGGAATTTTTGTAATCATGTACATATTATCAGTATAGTTATGTTATTCTTGTGTTGTCCACCGAATCACATATCGTTTTCCGTGAATACTTTGATAAAGGTGAAATTAAGATAAGGGCGTGACATTAGGTATACCTTAACCCTATTCTTTATTCATTTCTTACAAATATTACTTTAGGGATAAAACTTGGCAAAATCACTGTGAGAATATATGGAGGGAATGTAATAATCAAAAGTCTCAATATAACAAGTGAGCAGCATGAATCTGTTCTCATTTTATACTGCTCACTTATTATATAACCTTTTATTATTACATTCTTTTCTTAGTTTTTGTTTGGGATAGCTTAATTTTAGTTTATAAGTGCTTTTAAATCGTAATTTACAGTATATGAGACAAGTATGTAAGAGGAGCTTTGTCTTGACTTATGTAAAAAACACTTATAAGTCAAATTATAAGCTATCCCAAATATAAAACCTCATGATAATTTTTTCATAAAATTATTGATTGCCATACACATAGATAAATATCTTACATATTAATAATATGGGGAAAATGAAAAAAAAAATTCATGTTTGTATGAAGGGCATAAAAAATGGGTATTCTTTATGATTTTACGTGGACTTAGTTGGAGTTAGTGAACCCAAATGATAGTTCTAAAGCAAAATTGTATATGATTAAAAAGATTATTTTAGAGAAATTAATATATGGTTTTATATTACAAATTCAATGAATTATATTATATTTGTTATAAATATCAATTATGTGGATGTCTATTGACTTAGAAAAAAGAAGACTTTAAAGCAAAAGAAGACAAAGACATAAAGAAAATATAAAGTAACCATGGTCATGTAATCAAGGTTAGATTCCTGACTCTATATAAAGGCTTGTAATCGATTGTTTCAAATGAACTGAATAAGAATTTCTCTCTAACTTCTCTAGAAATTCTATCAATCTTCTCTCTTGAAATTCTCTCTTGCTCTCTTATCACATATACTTTTATAACATGTTATCAGCACGTAGCTCTAAACAAAGAATGAATTTTATTGGCATCAATCTTGAAGATTTATATCACGTTGATAATGCAACAACCCACACCATATTCAGACATGATAAATATTTTTCTTTCTTGGTAATTCGAGAAGCCAACATTCAGACTATATCTGGTAGTATTAATTTAATTGAAGGCTCCAAAAGAGCTAATATTTTGTTACCTGATGGAACAAAATTATCATTGATAATGCATTTTATTCTATTAAATCTGAAAGAAACTTACTAAGTTTCAAAGATATCCACAAAAATGGATATCATATAGAAACAATAACTAAAAATAATTAGGAATATCTTATTATCACAAATATAGTTGCTGATAGAAAATGCATATTAGCAAGTTTTCCTACTTTTTCTTTTGGTTTGTATTGCACATGTATAAGCACAATTGAAACACATGCTATTGAAAACTAAAAGTTCACCAATGCAAATCAGAAGTTTACTAACGTAAACTAGAAGTTTACTAATGAATTTAATGTTTGGTACGACCGGTTAGGCCATCCAAGGTTAATTATGATGGGACAAATAATTAGGAATTTATGTGGACATACCATGAATTGTAAACAAATACCACAATCCCATGATTTCTCATGTGATGCATGTTCCAAGGGAAAGTTAATTATTCGCCTCTCACCAAACAAAGTAGAAAATGAGTTTCTCACATTTCTGAAACGGATACAGGGAGATATTTATGGGTCAATATACCCACAATGCGGATTATATAGGTACTATATGATTTTAATTGATGCATTAAATAAATGGTCGCATGTTTACTTATTATCTTCTTGCAACCTGGCGTTTGTGAGATTACTTGCTCAATTGTTTAGATTAAGAGCACATTACCCTGATTATCCTATCAAGAAAATACGTCTTGATAATGCTAGTGAATTTACTTCACAAGCTTTTAATGAATATTGTATGTCCCTTGTAATTGATATTGAACATCCTGTAGCTTATATTCATACGCAAAATAGTCTTACAGAATCATTTGTAAAAGGTTGCAACTGATTGCAAGGCATTTACTTACAAGATCTAATCTCCTAATTTCTGCTTGAGGCCATGCTATTTTACATGCAGTAATGTTAATTCGCATCATGCCAACAAGTTATATAAATGTTTCCCCCTTACAAATGATTTTTAGTTAGGAACCTAATATTTCTTATATAAGGACTTATAGGTGTGCGGTATATGTGCCAGTAGCACCATCACAACGCACCAAAATGGGTCCTCAAAGAAAAATGAGAATATATGTTGGGTGTGAATCTCCTTCAATCATAAAATATTTAAAACTATCCACAGGAGATTTATTTATGGCACGATTTATTGAGATCTCAATAAATTATATTAAAAATAGAATCCGATAGGATTGAAATGAAGCCAATATTGACGACATATTTTCTTTTCATATAGTATATGATGTAATGAATAATAATGAGAATCATAAGTCAAAATCCATTATTGAGTGCCAATAAAGAAAATATTGGTCTTTATGGAAAGATGTCATTAATGCAGAACTAAAATCATTAGCAAAATGAAAAATATTTGGACATGTAGTCCTTACACCTAAAGATATAAAACCATTCAGATGCAAATGGTTTTTTATACGAAAGAGAAATGAAAAGAGTGAAATAACAAGATATAAGGCACACCTTGTACCTCAAGGCTTTACATAAAGATCTGACATTGATTTTGAAGAAACGTATTCACCAGTAATGAATATGATTACTTTTCGTTAGGGATGAGCATGGACTGAACTGGACCGGGTTTGACATCAACCCGAGGTCTGATCTTGAGAAGATCTCGGGTTACACAAAGCAGTCCATGGTCTAGCCTAGTCCAGCACCAACCCGAGGTCGGGTTGGATCAGACTGGGTCTGGTGGACTACCTGGACTGGTCCAGGTAGTCCAGGACCTAAATTTAATATTTTTTATTTTTATTTTTTAATCTTTGGAAAGCAAAATTTGAACCCATTAAACATAATTAGGACCACAAAAATACCTATAATAATATAAAATATGTCACCAAAAATTAAAATATCATAAATCTATAAGAATATCCAACAACATTCAACAACAATAAAAAGAATATGTTGAGAAAAAAGATTTAAACATGATAAATATAATTAAGATAATAAAAATACCTATAATCATATAAAAATCATCATAAGAAATAAAACTTGATTATAAATCCTTAAAAAAACTCTAACAATATTAAATAAAAAAAATAACATCTAAATTATAAAAATATTTTTTAAGAAATTGACCTGGACCAGACCGGACCAGTCTAGGTGGTTTGGTCCCCTGGTTTGGAACCCGGTCTAACCCAACCAGTCAGTCTGGTCCAGTCTGGTCCGATTTCATTATATTGCTTATTTGGATTGGACCAGACTAGACCGGACCAGCTCGGGTCAAACCAGACTGGACCGGACCACTGGGTTTTTGCTCATCCCTACTTTTCGTTATTTAATTAGTCTAACAGTAAATACAGGACTTGATTTACATCTAATGGATATTGTGACTGTATATTTATACGGCTCACTTGACAATGATATTTATATGAAAGTCCCTGAAGGACTTAAGGTGCTAGAAGCATCCAATTCAAGTTCTCTAGATCAATACTCAATTAAATTAAATAAGTCCCTTTATGGCTTGAAGCAATTAGGGCTCAAGTGGTATAATCGTTTTAATGAGTATCTATTGAAAGAATGATATAAAATGATCCGATATGCCCATGCCTCTTTATAAAAAAAAATCTAGCAATGAATTTGCTATAATTGTTATTTATGTTGATGATATCAACATCATTAGAACTCCTGAAGAGCTTCAAAAGGCAATTAATTGTTTTAAGAAACAATTTGAAATGAAGGACTTGAGAAAAACAAAATTCTGTCTTGGAGTACAGATCGAATACCTCAAAAAGGGATATTTGTATATCAAAAAATTTATACAAGAAATGTACTAGAGCGATTTTATATGGATAAATCTCATCCATTATATACCTCAATGGTTGTAAGGTCTCTGAAAGTGGATAAGGATCCATTCTGACCTCGAATAATTAGTGAAGAAGGTGATGAAGAACTGCTTGATCTAGAAGTACCATACCTTAGTGCAATTGGAACACTAATGTATCTTGCTAATCACACACGTCCTGATATATCATTTGCTATTAATTTATTGGCAATATATAGTTCTTCACCAATATAAAGTCATTGGAATGGTGTAAAATGCATTCTTCGTTATCTCAAAGGCACTATTGACATGGTGTTATACTACTCAAATATATCTAAACATGAACTGGTTGATTATTCGGATGTTGGATTCTTATCTGATCCACATGATGGTAAATCACAAACGGGCTATTTATTTACATGTGTAAGTGCAGCTATTTCATGACGATCTAAGAAATAGACTATATCAGCCACATCATCTAATCATGTAGAAATTCTAGCGATACATAAAGCAAGTCGAGAATGTGTATGGTTGAGGTCAGTGATACATCATATACACACAACTTGTCATTTATCTTCAGGAAAAATGATCCCAACAGTCCTATATAAGGATAATGTTGTATGTATTGTCCAACTTAAAGAATGTTACATTAAGGGTGATAGAACGAAGCATATTTCACCAAAATTCTTCTTCACTCGTGATCTTCAAAAGGATTGAAATAGATATCTAGCAAATCAGTTCAAGTGACAATCTAGTAAATTTATTTATCAATTCACTTCCAAGTGCAATTTTTGAAAAACTTGTTCATGGCATTGGTCTTCAGAGACTTAAAGATCTCAACTAATGTTACCAAAAGGGGGAGCCGATACACGCTGTACTCTTTTTCCCTTATATAAGTTTTGTTCCACTGGTTTTTCCTAGAAAGGTTTTAATGAGGCAGCACTCGATGATGTATCAATGAATTATGTACTCTTTTTTTTAGTTAGGTTTTTATCCCACTGGATTTTTTTCTAGTTAAATTTTTTAATGAGGCATATTCATAATAGATATCTAAGGGGGTGTTATGAATATCAATTATGTGGATATCTATTGATTCAGAGAAAAGAAGACTTGATATAAAGCAAAAAAAGATAAGGACATAAAGAAGATATACAGTAACCATGATCATATAACCAGAGTTAGATGTAACCAAGATTAGATTCCTTATTCTATATAAAGGCTTATAATTGATTGTTTTAAATGAATTGAATAAAAATTTCTTTCTAACTTCTCTAAAAATTCTATCAATCTTCTCACTTGAAATTCTCTTTTTTTCTCTTATTATATATACTTTTATAACAATAATATATTATTTGTAAAAGAATAATGGAGGAATAGGATGAGAAGGGAGGCACGGAACAAGTAGATGACAAAGAAAGGACACAGCTTTTGATTCGTTGCTCGTCTTGTGGCAGATATGCAGCCTTTTAGCGCCATGCTTACCTGTTCCCTCTGTCTCACCTTTGTGTGTGTGTGTGTATATATATATATGAACAATTATTTAATCACCTTTTTATTATTATTATTATTTTTTTTTTGTCTTTCACTCCACCTTTTTTGATTCTTCAAGGTTGATGGTAGGTGGGACCCTTAGTTCCACGTTTCGCAATTGGAAAAAAGTGTCTTTTTCTTTCTTTTCTTTTCTTCTAATCAAACTACTCCACAATTGACCACCACCTTTTACACAAAACCTGCTACTTCTAAAAAAGTTTAACTTTGTGCATGTGTAGTAGGTACGTACGGGATGTTCAACATCATTATATATATATATATATATATTAATTTAATTTAATTTAATCTGCATATGCATGACCTCATTATTATTTTATATAGTTTGAGAGATAATTATGACGACTTCGATTAAGCAGCAAGTTAGAAATCATCAGCACGACCAACAGCTCTTGCATGTGAGAAATGGTCACAATTGTATCTTGAGTTTCGAAGTTGCTTCCTCCTTTTGCTTCTTTTTCAATTCAAACCACTTTGATCTTATAATAATATTATATATATATATATCACAATGAGAAGGTGTAAGGGATAAGAGAATAATAATAGCAATAATTTAAAGGAAATCTAAATATAGCAGAAGTTGATGATAATGCATTAATGATAAGAGGAGGATATTGAGGAAGGAGACAAGAGAGAAAGGAACATGCACAAACTTCCCTGCACCATCCAATCTTGATAGCCCTGAATTAAATTAAGTATTCAGTATTCATATAAAAAGATCTAAGGGTCATTTTTTAACTGAATGTATTTGTGAAGGAGTTATGGGTCATTTTTTAAAGGTTCAGGGCCATACAAATCTTAAAAGTGTTAAAAAAAATAGCAATATTGCCTTAACAATTGAAAAGCTGGTGCTAACAACAAATGCTTTTTAATTATCAGGATAACATTATTCTTTAACTCTTAACATTTTCATGGCGATATTAAACTAAAAAAACTTTTGAATACCTATAACTCTTTTATAAATGCTTTATGACAAATATGACCCTCAACCCTATTATTTTTTTTTAAAAGATAAAGTGATCATAAAATGGTATGGGCCAATGAGCATGTAACTCAATGACATGCAAGTTTTTCTATAAGTGACAAGCTGAGAAGTTGAAGATTCAATCTAGTGTCATTTGTGATACATGACATTAGTGTTTTCTTTTTTTTTTGTCAGAATAAGAAAACGAAAGAAAATGGCATGCCCAAAAGAGGAAGATTGTTCAGCAAAGAAAGATGAATAAAAGTGGGAATCTAACAAAACAAAGCGTGTCAGAAATTATCAGCCCTGTAAAGCTGGCAAACTTGACCAAAGAAATATATGTGACTTGGATTAGATGCGACGCAGGTTCATGTTCCCCACTATTTCTTCAGCCTCAGATTTTCTCTGCTTTTCAATCACTTCCATCAATCACGTTTGATTATATATAATGCCAATCAATCATCGAAGCAGATTCGTACACTGCGCTGTCCTTATTATTAATCTTCTGCTCAGAGGCCTAACAATGTCGCTAACCCTTTTGTTTTAGTAATTAAAGGTTCTAATTAATTTGAACCAATTCTCTTGTCACCTCCAATGACCCCATTCTTTTTGTCTCCAGGCTCTAGAGCTTACACTTATGAAAGCTCTCATTCACGCTCGTCTCTCTTTTTACACTTGCTTTTGTCTTCTTTTTTTGATTACTTAATGCATATATATATATATATATATATTATATTTAGGTTAATTTCATTATTGATCCTTACAGTTGGATCGAATTTTGATCCTTATAATTTCAAATGATCAGTTTTGATCTTTATAATTTTATCAGAACTTGTTCTAAGTTTAAGTATAGGAAGCAAAACCAAAACTCCCAAAAAATATAGGAACCATTTGTTAGATTCAATTCAGACCAACAGTTTGAAACTAACAATGATAATAACCTTTTGTTTTAATTTTTTTTTTTAAAAATTATTCTTACACGGTTTTGTGGCTGCAAACACCTGAAAATACGTTGGAGGTTTGGAGGCCATATGGATTGTTGCGAAAGGAATGGTGGCTTTGTGAACCATTTTAGGCCCATATTTGTTAACATTGGGCTAATGTGTGTTAACAAACCTGTTTTGGGCCTTTCAATTTTGTAGCCCATAATGAGCAGTCGATATCTAAGTCCAAGCTCAAGCTGTAGTTTAATATTTAAGCTAATTGACGCTGGGCCGTGATGTGGATGATGTGAGATACTCTTGCATTGTTCTAATATGATTTTATTAATGAATATAGTATTTATTTTCTAAAAATTGTATTTTTTAATTTTTTTTATTTCGTTTTTTCTTTAATTATTATTAATGGAGCATCAATATAGATAAATTAAGAAAATATTAATAAATATAAAAAAACATATCTTATATTAAAATCAAGATCAGTTCATTAAATAATCTTATATTAAAGATAAAAAAAATATAATAAAAATGTAAAGATGCAAGACTTTATCATTTATTTTGTCAATATTGATTATAGCATCTCAGATTTGACTAACATTGTTACCAAATACACCTTGAGGGGAAGAAACGCCAACTTAGCATTAATATGATTTCACAATTATGTATACATTAGTTGTCTTTGTATTTTTGGCCAAAAAAAAAAAAAGTTGTCTTTGTATTTCAACGGCAAAAAAAAAAATTGTCTTTGTATTTTTATGTGTAATTACACATTAATATTCAATTATAATTTTCTTTTCTCGGGCAGAATGGATTCGTGACCCCAGGCATCCCACAAGCCAAGAGAAGTGAGCTTGGAGATAAAAATGGTGATAACGGTCGGAGAAGCTTCTCTTTCTCCCCTCTGCTTTCGTCGTCTCCACTGCAAAACCTCTTCTAGATTCAGAAGTTGCTCCGCCCGAGCTAGCATCTCTATCCACAGAAGACCCGACAATATTTACTCCTGGAATCCTGGGCAGCTCTCAACCAGGTAGGTGCATTTATGCCCATGCGCTACTTTCCTTCCCCTCGGGAATGATAATTTCAGTTTTATCGATAAGCTTTTCGAAATGGGTATCAATCATTTAAGTAATTAACTGAGTAATTGATTCGATGAAGCTGGTGAGTGAAGGTTCCATTCCACTGCGCCAGTTTTTCTTTTCTTTGGTTTTTCATGTTTAGTTATATGCCGAAATTGAGCCTGAGTTTGCTCCTTCTGTTAAATTGAATGGATCTCTGGAAGAGACCAGTATGTAAAAGGTGATTGAGTCTCCAACTGAGCATACCTGAGTGGTTGGTACGAAGCATGACTAAAATTTAGCTCTCATACAATGTAACAATTTAGCGAAATGTGTCCGTTACAGCTACTGAGCATGTGGTAATTTGCATTTCCAATCAAATATGTCTAGTTCAGTGTGGTAGATGAACCAATGTAAGCTGGAAATATATTTCAGAATTTGATTTTGCAATATGTTCAGCTGCACTTGAATCACTTTAAATGTTGACAATAATAAGAAGGAAATTCTCCTTGGACCTGTAAAATACTACTTCTATGGCTAATGTTTGGTAAAGGAGAGACTCCCTTCATCTGTTGACACCCATGAAATTATTTTGGCCTTATTTTATTTGTTCTAGCTATTTTAACGCAATCTTGCTGACTCTAATTTTGTGCAGCAACGAGGCAGCAAATTTTGATCCCTTGGGTATTAACCCGGATTTTTCTTCTGCTCTGAATTCTTCTTGGGAAAATGTGGTATGCCTGTTTTCACAAACATTTCAGAGTTCTTCAAGTACTGAGAAGGACAAACCTAACTCTTCTCGAGGTGTAGCAGGTTTCTTTCTTGACTTCAATCTTTAAGTAGGTTGCATTTGTGTTCAAGTTTATATCCTTTAGCAAGTAATTAGCACATTTTGTCATTGGCAGCTGCAATAGAGGATAGTTCAATTGATTTTGGGGACTTCTTCAAAGGTCCATTACCAGGAAAGTTCCTCAAGCTTTTAGGCCTTCTTGCTTTGTCAAGGCTCGGTGTATACATACCTCTGGGTGGGGTCAATAGGGATGCTTTCGTCGGCAATTTGGACCAGAACAGTTTATTAAGCACTCTGGACTCTTTTTCTGGAGGAGGTATTGGCAGACTTGGGATATGCTCTCTTGGTATTGTCCCCTTCATTAACGCCCAGATTGTGTTTCAACTTCTTGCACAAGTATATCCCAAGCTACAAGATCTTCAAAAAAGAGAAGGTGAGTCAGGAAGAAAGAAAGTACTTGAGTATACACGATATGCCTCAGTCGGGTTCGCTGTTGTACAGGTCAGGAACTTATAGTATAAAAATTGCATGCCAAATTTTGGACCTTTCTTTCATTATACATAAATAGCCAATTGTAAATAGCACACAATGATCATCCAAAGGAAAATTATCAGGACTATACTTGAGAGAATGGATCTTGATTTCTACTAATTAAAACATGACTTAAAAAACAAGTGCACAAAGGATAATGTGAATTTGTAAATAGGATAAATTAGCATAGTGAAAAGTAAGAAAATATACCGAGGATCTTTTTCCCTCTTTGATGGTTCAGACTTTAGTAGTTGTTCCCTTAATTACATGCCTCGGTGAATCTGGTAGGCTAAGGTCATACTACCTTCAGTCCTAAATATAAGACCTAGTTGGCTTTTTTGGGGAGATTAATAAAACTAATTAAATTAATTTGATGTATTTATATTTATCATTTTTTTTTCAAACCAATTTTCCTTTGACTTATAAATTGATATATAATTTAATTATACATAACATATGATATGATTATGTATCTTATTTAGCTTCCTTAATCTCTCCAAAAAATCAACTAAGTCTTATATGTAATGACCGGAGGTAGTAATTATTTTGTTCGTGCATTATTTAGCCCAGCTTTCCCATTTTATCCTGATGACATGCTTCCTTTTATTTTCTTTACAGGCAATTGGTCAAGTACTCTACCTACGGCCTTATGTCAATGACTTCAGCACACAATGGGTTCTGTCTTCTGTTATCTTATTGACTCTTGGATCTGTATTTACAACATATATTGGTGAGAGAATTTCAGACCTCAAACTTGGGAATGGAACATCGCTTTTGATATTCACAAACATTATCTCCTACTTGCCTGCTTCGTTTGGAAGGACATTTGTACAAGCATTTAATGACGCTAACTACGTTGGACTCATCACCTTGATCGTGTCCTTCTTTTTGTTGGTTCTTGGTATTGTTTATGTTCAGGTAAAATATTAGTTATATTGTTAGATATTATGTACTTCAAGATAGTCAGTGAATTTTTGTAATTGATCCCAAATATGGTTTTTCAGGAAGCAGAGAGAAAGATTCCTCTTAACTATGCTTCAAGATACACAAGCAGAAGCAGGGGACTTGATAAATCTGCTTACCTACCATTTAAGGTTTTCCTCTTTCCCCAGCTTATTGTATCTTATTGAGTTCCATAACTCTAATTATCTAATATATTTAATTATTCATGAAATTTTTTGTGTGTAATTATTTATGCTTCAAATTATAACTCTTTTACTCATTGAGAGCAAAGCAGAGTAATTTAGATTGTCTTGTTTGTACCATTTTGATTGGCAGGTAAATAGTTCTGGAGTGATGCCGATCATATTTTCTACGTCGTCGTTAGCCCTTCCTGGTACTTTGGTGCGTTTCACTGGCATAAATGCTCTGAAGAATGCTGCTCTGGCTTTGAATCCTGGGGGTATGTGTTGCTTATGTCTTTTGGCTCTTGCCAATATTCAGAACTGTCGTTTAGTGCATTATCAAGCAGAGATCTAAAACACACACACACTAATTAGGATGTATAGACATATCAAGGCCAAGGCCTTGCTGTTGGCATCAAGTTGATGAATTAAGAGTCCTATCAAGTTCTGTTGGCCTAATATTTGACTGGATATTCATTTGCAGGTTCCTTCTATCTGCCAATGAACATCCTTTTAATAGCATTCTTCAACTATTATTACACTTTCCTACAATTGGACCCTGATGATTTGAGTGAACAATTGAAACGTCAAGGTGCATCAATTCCGCTTGTTCGACCGGGAAGAACTACGGCCATCTTTATTAAAACAGTAACTTTCTACCTTTTCTGGTTTCACATTCCATTATCACTATACTGATATATATATCTGTTTTACTTCTTAAATTATTTTGAAAGAGATGTGCCATAGTATGCCATGAAGCTTTAAGTTTGTACTGGTTACTGTTGATGTAAACTAGTCAGTCTTTTTGTTCTTAAACCAAACTGATAAAATATTGCCTACTAATAACATCTCATTAGCTAAAAACTCCATACAATCCCATCCTACACATGATTCCTATTTTTCCTTTTAATTAGCCTCAACTCCCGTGTAATATACATGAATTATAGGGGAAAAAATAGTTGCAATAATCAATAATAAAGGAACAGTGCTTCCTGTTATACTTTTACAATGACTATTCTAATCATATCACATTGAAAGTCAAGTTAAACTATCACCGATCCAGTTTTTGCGTTTGTCCTAGTTGCCGACTGTTAAATTTGTTGCTTTTTTCTCTTTATATATAATGAATGAGCATTCTGTTCTTGAATTTATACCGATGAGTGAGTAACAACCTTCTACTAATAAATGCTTGGCCCGGGTAACTAAGAATGTGATCAGTGAACACATTCGTGTATGCCTTAATCATAGCACTGCTTCTACGCTTAAGCATCTATATGTCTGTCATATTCCTTGCAGCATAGTACTTCAATGCCTCAAAAGATAATGTTCTAAAGTTGATGAACTGGCTATCTAAGTTGACTTGAAATGTTATTGTTACCGAAAGTTCAGTTAGATTCCTTTTGCATTTCTTGGGTGAACATCGTTTTGCATTGTATAGGTTCTTAGCCGAATATCAGTTCTTGGTTCAACATTTCTGGCGATTTTAGCTGCCGGACCAGCTGTTGTTGAGCAGGTTACGCACTTGACTGCATTTAGGGGATTTGCTGGAACATCTATTCTTATTCTTGTCGGTTGTGCTACGGACACAGCAAGAAAAGTTCAAGCTGAGATTATATCCCAGAAGTACAAGAACATAGAATTCTATAACTTTGACAAGTATTGACCATGAAAAAATAATGGTGACTGAAAACCTGGATGTTCTTTGATTTAGGCTTTTGTAAATAATGCTGTAGAGCAGGCATACTTCCTTTTGATACTTTTTTTCTTGGTTACCTCGGTCCCTTTTGGATTTATAACAATGGTAGTGTTGGGATTGGTTGCTTGTATCCAGACTGACCTAACAATCCCTAAAGAGAACATTGCATTGCAAGGAAATGTAGAGCTATTATTAGATTGTTGTTGTTGTTTTAATTTTTCTATTCGTTGTTTAGTTCTTATTAATATTGTCGAGAAAATCTACTAAGCCATTAAGCTAAAAGTGATGTATTACTAACCCCCATATTTGATATAAAATCTAGTTGACTGATTTAGAAAAATTAAGAAAAAAACTAAATAAATTATTTGAAAATATTTATATTTATCATTTTTCTTCAAATTAGTTTGCTTGATTTATAAACTGATATATAATTATTTAATGACACACATAAGTATTCATATAATATGTACTATAATTAAATAATTCATCTAGATTCTTTAATCTCCTCAAATTTGTCAAATGGATCTTATATGAAGAACTCGGAAAGTACTAAATTTTCTTCTTGGAGGTCTATGAATGAGATCAAGGAGATGAGAAATGTGGGGAGGTAAGTTATTGCCTTCCCTCCTCTCTATCTACTCAGCCTGCCATTTGAACGGTCAAACACTCAAAATGCATAATTTACAGTTAGCACAATGACTCAACATGCTGATGAAGATTAAATAATGTGTTAGTGTTCATGCACCAGCAAAGAAATTAAAAAAGACCCGCCAAGTCTGCATCACCATTTACCTGCTTCCCATAATTCAAGAAATATCTACAATATCAGTAATCAAGACTGATGCAATGTCAAATTTGTAAAAAGGGTAGGCAGGGTTCATGAGAACTAGGAAGAATCATTGTACTAGGGAAAGAACGGCAGTGTGCTTCTGTATAGACTTATAGGAAGCTAGTCATAATCAGCTTCAGCAGTAAAATCAGGTTCTTCAGGTTTTTGTAGTTTTGGCAGGTCATCTTTAATCTTAAGAGCCCCCCTTCTTGTGTTTGCAGCAAACCTTGAGGCAAGTAACGTGACCCCAAGGTTTAATTTAGCCTGAGAAGAATTTGGATAAGCAGGACTTTCATCCCCGTGTTCTCTCTCATTGGCAGCATTCTCATCCATAGTGAAGGATTCCCTAAAAGCAAGATCTTTGGCTGACATCCGTTTCTTATACCGATGCCATGCAGCCTGTATGAAGCAGGCAGCCCAAGTCCTCCAATGATGGGAATAAAACCGGAAGGTGTGCTGCAGCTTCTTGCTGTGAAGGCGCCTAAATTGATTCGCCACAAACTTGAGGTCTTCAGCTCGAAGAGCGAAAGCTTCAACCTCGGTAAGTGATTTAAGAGACCTGGTTGAGGAAGGCAGGTTCACGGTTGATTTTGGAAGCAAGGCCCAAGCAAGTAGCTCCTCACCACAAAAATCTCCAGGTCTCAATATGATTGAATTAAAGAAACCACTCCGGCCACCATTTGTAGTAGAACTATCCAGTCGACCTCTGACAATAAAGAGCATTTCAGTCACAGGGTCTCCTTCTCGAACAATGTAGGTGCCCTGAGTGCTCAAAAAGGATTCCAGCCGCTCACATATTGCATCTAATAGTTGATCATCCATCTGTGAGAAGAAGGGTACCTGAAAATAAAAGGGGTGGGTTAAATGTGCACATTTGCACCACTTCAGCCAAGCTGCTCATTCAAATAATCATGTGTTGAAAGTAACGATCTTGTGGTAAATTACAGGGCTTTGGTCATCAGTTACCATGACAGTTTGGCTAAAATCTCATGAACCCTCATAAACTAAGAATTTGGATGGACTGTGACAGTTGGTAAGAAATGAGAGAAAATAAGTCTGGGATAGCAGAAATCATACTCTTCGAACAAGATCTAAGAATAGGTGGCGTTGGATATCATGGCGAAGATCAGCAGGTAATCCACGTAGAATTGCTTCTTCATCAACTCCACGAGTTGCCAGCCACTTGTACTGATCAAATCGTCGAACACGTCGTTTCAAATCTTCAGGAAGTTGACGATGTCTCATCCACTCTTCAGTGTCTCTTCGCTTGAGCCTCCACTCCTCAAGCCTTATGGTGGTTGATTGCAAATATGTCTGCACCAAAGAAATAACCACAAATATAGCTTAACTATTAATGCTAACTACATGTTACTGTTATGATATAAGAATGTAGCTCATTATTTTTAATATGTTAGTCTAATGGCCAATTTGTCCTCAGGTGACAACAATTACGCAGGTCACACAGTAAAAATCAGAACGGCGATGAGATTGAGAAAAGAGAGGACACTGGTTTAGTTAGGAATAAAACAAACATTTTAATAATCAGGAACAAATGAGTGATTTTTTTAGATGGGGAATCAAGCAAAAATTATAAATCAGTCCGAGAGTGCACGAGAGAAATTTATTGAAGTTTTTTTTTAATTAGATCAAGGGTTCCCCCCTTGAGGAGAGACTTAGAAGGCAAAGGAGTTCTCATCTCTCTCAACAAATGCGCTTTCCGGAATTCGAACTTGTGATCTCCTCCTTACAGGGGTGAGGCCCCTTACCACACCTCAACCAACAGCTTGTTAGTAAATTTATTGAAGTTTCACATGGTATGAAAAGTAAGGAATTTTTTTTTAAAGAAAAAAGAAACTCAAATACCTGCATGTTCCCAATCAAATGTGAAAACAACACAAGACCCAGGATGGCAATCAGAATAGAAAATGATGTCTCGCCCATAAAAGTGCTCGTCGCCAAGTTCTGCCCATAAGAACTGAAATAAAACAAAAAGGACTAAAAGAATCATAATCTTTTAACAACGAACAGTTTCTTTCAATAACCAATTTTGAAAATTAATAGTAACTACCATTTCCCTGTCATGGACAAGTTTCACATTCTGCTATCCACAGTCAGTATTTTACAGTTGAATATATTCTTAACCATTGTATAAAAGCAGCAACATTCATGAATTTATACCATTCACTCAATAGGTTAGTAAATCCCAATGCAAACATAAATTTGAAACATGTTTCCTCCTGTTTTATACCCTTTAGCAAACATCTCTTGGGCAACTGATCCAATAACAATGCTATTTATTCTCACTATCTTGCTATAAATCAGGAGACCCTTCAACACTAATACAAGGTATTCTATCAAAGGCAGCAATTCTGCACATCTAATATGTGGATGTCAATTATAAAATAAGCCTTCTGCATCATTGACAGACCTTGCAATCACTCACAATGAAACATTCCATGGGAGATACAAATGTAAAATCATTTGATTTCATATCGGTCCCTGATCTGTCACTTGAGATAGAAGTCCATTTGCATTATTTTTAATTTATCAATGAAAACAAATATTTACAAAAATAAGAATAAGTGAGTGCTTGTATTTTTGTCACTTCAATTTTTTCTATTTTACAGGGGTCAGGGGAAGTAATGACAAGCATGTAAAGTGGCATTGGCCTATTCAAATAGCACCGCATTAATTAAATTTAAATCTAATGCCATTTGAAAAGACAAGTGCCACTGCTGCCTGTGGAATTGCTTAGAAAATGCAATAAGCAATGACTAAGCGTCAAGACCTGAAGAACTAACATGAATTATTGAAATGCAACATTTAAAAAATCATTTTCCATTTCTGTTGGAATGGAAATATAAATTCATACCTAAGTTGCTGCAAACCCCACCATAAACAATAGAAGCACTTTGAGATGAAGTTTGTGGAGACCACATGTTTTAACACTGCAGGTTCGAATATCCCAAAATCAAATTTTTTATTATTGGGATCGCAGTTGTTAAACACGCTTGTAACATTAGCCCATGTTTTGCGCTGCTCATGGTTAAAAGAATCACAGTCCAGATAAAGAAAGCAATTAGGACTAGGATCCTTTTTGCAAAAAGATTTCCAACAATAGGTATAACGGTCCAGTGATAGAAGATACCAAGCTGCCCCTGAGACCTGCAAAAGAGATAAAGGCATACATTTGGCGACACAGAAATTTAAAACTACTCCATATGATTATATGAGCCGCAAAGAAGTACATAGTAGTTGTAAGAAATTCATACATGACTGGCCAGCATATACAACAGCAGATTATATGCAGCTCCTGCCCATGCAGTCTTTGTAACCACTCCAGTTGCTTTAATTATTTCAGAACTTAGTGGAAAGATCAAATATAATCTCGGAACATATTGGAGCAGAACAATCAATGCCAGAGCATTATTATTCTGATCAGCAAGAGGGCTTCTTGTTGCTGGTATAATAAACCAAATGAGTATCTGAAAAGAAAATTGCCATCAGCTAGGATCTAGGCGTCTCACAGGGCAAGAGATTTCTGAAACAAATTAGATACTCTAGTTATATAGCTATAGCATAGCACATAGAAATAGACGAAACTACACTTCAGGTAAATCAATTGAATGATAAGGTACCTATACCATAAGATGCCATCTTAAACCAACTCTGAAAATAAAAATTATACAGCATATAGAAATGGATGAAAGGTTCACTATGCAGAGTGGCAAACGTGCTCAATTCATTCCCTACTGCAGTTCTGTACAAATATGGAATGGATAAAATTTGGCATGTTCAACATTTTTTATCCCATTGATTCATAAGAATTGGGGGTAATGTGACGTTCTCTACAACTAACGTGACTAGAAAAAATCCTTCTATTTTCTGAAGTGACTGTTCTGCCAAGTCTCTCACTAAATCACTTTGCTCTCACTTTTTACCCTAAATCAAAATTGCAAGATATGTTTATAGGAGATTTATATTAAATATAAGACCATACTTGGGGAAGAGGCAGAGTAGCAATAAAATCAATGAAGAAATCAGATCTGATATATCTTCTAGCAATTTTCTTTGGGTCCGTGACAAGTTCACCCCGACCAAATACCCGCGAGCTAGGTGCCACATATGCTGTCCGGAACTTAATGATCAAGTGCAATAGATAGAAAAAGTCTGTGACAGTCCGTAGAAATGTCACAGCAATCCGTAAGTTCAGGTCTGTCCTCACACATGAAGACTCTGCATCTGTTCTCACGCTGGGCAAGTACAGATACAATGGGTCTACAAAAAGAGCCATCAAGCAAGAAACTATAAAGAATCGGTTCCATTTCAACACAATCTCACTAGATGGATCCAGTATCCTTTTGCGCCATGGCTCAGGGTCCTCCTGAAACACCTTAGATCCCCCAACTTTAAACGTTTCAACCAATCTATTTTTCCCCCACGTTAGAGCATAGTCTTGCTTAAGCGAGGAAGCTGACGAAGCACCGTATCCAGATGACGGCCTTTCCAGCGCTGATAGTTCAGATCCTCGCCACAGTGGTTCATGTTCCTTGTGATTTTTGCCATCCGAGAAGAATCTATAAATTAAATTTTAAAAACAAGTCAACGCAGCGTCAAAACGTCTACAAATATAAGAATAATATAAGACAACATTGATTATCATCATCGTCAAATAAATGATCGAATTTTGTAAAGATTCATCATGGAGTTGATTGAGGAAGCATCGAGGTTGCTGGACTAGGTCAAACTATCATAGCTGTGCCATCATTCATCACCCTTTCTTAATCATTCAACTATAATGACAGTCATTGAATCCAGAATTTAAACAAATTTAATCGACTTCAGCTAAGAATAAATCAGTTGAATCCCCTGAGATCCTAACACGACCCTTGCCCCCTTCCGAATTCAAAAGATACGAAGCACCAAGAAAATCAATGGATGTCCATAGAAAAAGGTTCCGGACAACAATTCAAACATGGAGTACCTGACAATTTTCCCTTTCTCGAATTCCATGCGACGGGAGAATGTTGAAATTGGATCCACTAAAACCCTAACATCGACGATCTTCACTCCGTCTCCGCGTCTCTAACTTGAGAGGGAAAGCTGAAGCTGAAGCTCACAGAATCGGAGAGAGAGTGAACCAGGAGTGAAGGCGGTGGCGGTAGATGCAGATTCGAGTGTGAAACTGAGCAAAGTCCAGCGGCGTCAGGGTGATTCACTGGGGCGGTCGTCTTGGGACAGCGATACGAATCCGCACATGACGGTATAAGTCAACAATGGTTGACTTCACTCAACGTTCCACCTGCCATAGTGGAATTAAAATTAAAAAAAAAAAAAAAAAACTTAGAGTTTGTTTGACTCAAAGGAGGACACCCCGGGGGTGGTTGTTTTAATATTATTTTATTTGAATTAATAAAAAGGAAAGGGAGAATAAGAATTTTAATGTTAACTTGTTCAAATTGTTTTAAAATGATCAAAATAAATTAAATATGCTTTTAATACATATTTTGTAGCTTATATATAATAATATATCCTATTATAAAATAAAAAGAGATATGATCTCCAATTTATAATTAAAGTGATTCCATAATTATAGGAGATAATGAAGGGATAATAGGAAATAATGGGGGATATTGATATCCACAAAAATATTATATTCATAACATATCCAATAATTATAATTTTACTTACAATATATATCATAATAATTATAAGGGAGAATTATTAAAAAAAAGACCTCATTGATAACTTATTTGCTAAATGGGACCTAGGAAGATATCTTGCACATGGAGGGAAGATATCTGCACACGGAGGGAAGATTTCTGCATATGTATGGAAGATTTCTGCACACGTATAAGGAAGAATTTTGCACACAAGGAAGATCATCTGCACACTAGGAAAGATATTCTGCACACGTGGAAGATAATCTGCACGTGAAGGTCCCATTTAACAAATAAGTTGCCAATGAGGGATTTTTTCACAATTTTCCCTAATTATAAATGTTAATTTGATAAACAATAATTATCGTTATAAATAATATAATATTATGATTATTTATAATACTCTATTCTACCGCTTTATCATCATCGTCGTCTCCCCATTCTTTATTGCCGCCGGCAATGCCTCGCAAATCTTGTCCCAACCGGCATCACAAAACCACCGCATCATCCTTCACCTTCGCAAATGCTAAGTAAATCATGGAGCAGCGTCGGAGGTGGGCATGGAAAGTGGACAGGTCGTGAGCATCCTAGGTTGAAGTATGGCAAATATAGATATACAGTGAGAGAAGTTGAGAGAGAAAGGCAAGTGGGCTGGTTGATTAAAAAACAAAAACAGATAAAGAAGCAGAGGGAGATTGATTTATTAGGCGAACAAATGGATACAAGGAGAAGTGGGTCATAAAGCGAGTGGGGAAGGAAAAGAGAAGAAAATTGGAGTGAGAGAGCAACGTTGGTGATGCTTGGGGCGAAGTGTGGGGCGGTAGAAGAGACGGTGATCTTGGCTTGGAGTGAAAGAGCAGGTCAGGAAGGAGAAAAGGAAGAAGGGTAGTTTGGGAATATTGAAAATAAGTATTGGCAATGTAACACCCCAATTTTATATTTATCAAATATATTGTAATTATTTGAAATTCAATAAAATGGTGAATATTCATAAATTTAAAATTTATGAATTTTAGAAATGTTCATATTCATGAGAAAATAGATGAAATAATTATGGAATTGATTTGGGTAATTTAAAATGCCCAATATTAAGGTCCAAAAATAGAGAAAATAATTGGTCCAAAAATAGTTGTGGGATTAAGATATGCCAAGTGTCATTGATCCAAGTCAAGAGGATTAAATTAGAATTGTTAGAGATGAGCACATGTGGAAATTTGATTAAAATATAATATTGTGCACATGTGCTTAACTAATGGAATTAAAGCCCAACTTGGCATTGGAAGAGGGCTCCTAGGCGTCATTTTCATGGGCTAACTAAGGGCCCATTTGGTATGCTGGAATTGATTTTGATGGAAATGGATATGAATATGGAAATGGAAATGGGGACTAAAAGTATGTTTGGTATATCATGGAAATGATATGTAATTTTTATATAAAAATACCAACATGTCCTTCAAATTTTTTTTTTTATGGTAGTGGAGGGCAATAGATGGAAATGATCAAATGGAATTGTAAATCTAATGTATTTTGATAGAATTGATTGGGTGGAATTGAGCATATTTGGCTTCCACATGGAATTGGAAAATTTTCCAATTCCATCATACCAAACAAGCATCATGATGGAATTGATCCTCAATTCTATTTCTATCACCCCTAATTCCATCATATCAAACAGGGCCTAAGGGAGAGAATTAATTCAACTTTAAGTGAGGTTTACGACACAAATTGGAAGGTGATAAAATCAAGTACAAATAGGTGTCATAAAAGCTAATTTTGGAATAAAGCTAAATAAGGGAAAAGGTGAGATATTTGTGAAGCCCAAGCTTCATTTTTCTCATTTTCATCTTCATGCCTAGCAACAAGAAAGAAGAGAGAGAAAGAGCTTAAGAAAATCCTAAGCTTAGAGAGAAGGAAGGAGAGAAAGTTTAAGGTAAGTGGAAATTTTTTAAGGTTTTTTCTTCTAATATTTCATAAGCTCTTCTCTAATCTCTTCCTTTCCATGAAATCGATGGTTTAGCAAGCAAATCTTGAGCTCAAGGAGAGAGAGAGGAGGACACCTAGAGAGAGAAAATTCAAGAACTCAAGAGGTAACTTCATAAATCTCAAATCCATACTAGTATATTGTTGTTGTTGATATTTATGGTTGGATTTGGTGATTCTTGATTGAGTTTGTAAATTTGGAAAGCACTGACCCTAAGGGGTTATGCTGCCCAAATTTCTTTGAATCATGGTTAGTATGTGTTTAAATGGCTTAATAAGGGATTAGAAGTGAAAAGGCATAAACTTTAGAGGTTAACACACAAAAGTGCATTTTTCCCTTTTCTTGAGACATATTTTGGCTAGCACCGTTCTAGCGGGAACAAGTTGAATTTTTAATGATTTGATAATTCCATTGAGTTTAGGAGGTAAAATTAGGTAAGGTTACAGTTGGTCACTTTTTCGGAAAAGCCCGAAAAAACATAATTACGAAAACGCCCCTGAAACACTAAAAGTAGGGCTGTCAAGGGCCATTTTGTAATTTAACATTGAATTTGGTAATTCTAAGCTAGAAAATGGATTCCTTGGGCAAAAATATATTAGAATAGCCCTAATCAAAATTTTGAAAAAAGTACAGTTGAGCCAAGTACGGCGAGCCGGACCGGGGTCCCAGGGCCATTTTGGTAAATGTTTACCATAGACTAATATAACCACAAGAAATACTATGAAAGTGTCTAAAATGATACTTGGATAGGTTACGACTTATTTCTTGTACATTTAATATTTTAGGACTGAGTCGGGAACCGAAAGTTGACAAGTTTTACGAGGCACACGAAAAGGGGTTGATATAGCTTTGAGGTAGGAACATTATCCTTCGTACATCATGCCATGGATTATATGATTGTGTGGATGCCATTGTTTATAAATGTGCTATATTAATCAACATGGTTTGCCTAGAGAGGGACAGTTAGTGCCGGAGGTGCACTTACACTAGAGTTGGGTAAGAATTCAACTGGTGTACTATTAGTGGGGCTAGGCCCTACTCATGTATACATGATGATGATGTGTTTATATTGTTCATTAATTGGTGTATACATGGCGCATATCATATTTACATTTCGTATTTTATATGAATGATAGCATGTTTGTACTAGAATTCTTTGGAATCTCACCCCTTTTTCTAAACAAACATCTCAGCGGGTGCCAGTAAATCGAAAGGAAAAAATGTAGACACAAGGAAGTGATTGGCACATGTCTCAAGGCAAAGTTAAAGTTCGTAGTTATAGCTAATTTATGTTTGACATACTTTTGAATATTTTGTAATAGTTGTAAATATTGTCGTATTTTGTATAGATGACTCTGGATTGTAAACAAATACTTTTATCAGTGTATATGTACTTTTTTGTATGCCTATGGAACTTGGTCACTATTACTCTATGTATATCGAAATAGAAGCTCACTTGGCTACCAAGGATCATATAAGGTTTGTACTTGACCCTCAGGTCAAGCCTTCGATTCATAGGGAGGCGACTCTTGGGGAAATTGGAAGTACCCAAGAGGAAAATCCCTAAGCCGTTAGGCGGAGGGGGGGACAAATCCTACCTAGTGCTATGTGTAGTCTTGGGCAGCCGTAGATGTTATGTGTGGTCCCGGGCTGTTACAGGTAAAATGGTCAGGGCTTGGCAAAATGTAGCCCCTCCCCTCCAAATCCCCCCAATTTGGGGGTGGGGTTTGGAGGGGACGATGGAGAAAATTTCAAAAAATTTTCCCTCCCCTCCCCCAACATTTCCTATGTCAATCAAAGGAAGGGGAGCAAAATCCATCCATCTCCCTTCCCTCCCCTCCATTCCTCTCCAACCAAATAAACCCTTAGGGTCTGTTTGGTGTGAGGGATTTGGAAGGGAGGGGAGGGGAGGGAAAATTTTTATAAGTTGAATTTTAAAAGATTAAAGAAGTAGGGTAATAAAATTTTAATAAAGAGAACAAATAAGATAAAAGACTAAGAAAAATTAATTAAAAATTTTTAACCCCACTTCTCTATTTTTTTTAAATTCAACTCAAAATTTTTTTCCCTCCGCCCACTTTCCCTCCCTTTCCCTCAGACCAAACAAGCCCTTAAGGATCGATTGTGAATGTTATGAGAGATCCTTGAGGATGTCAAGTACCAACATTAACATCCACATGTGGTTCTTAGGAATATCCCAATCTCTTGTGGAAAAATTTCGGTGAATAGCCTATAATGCAAATTAATTTCAGTTAACTCTTAAAATTTTTTAAAATTTCATTGCATTTGAAATAAAATTAATTTTTGTGGGTGAAAAGACAATTATGCCTTTATTTTATTTGTCTTGTAAATACTCATATTTGTCTTACAAATGACCAAAATGTTTTTAATTCCTGAGGTTTTTTAGATTTCTTTTTTTGTTTTGCAAATGCTCATATTTGTCTTATAAATAGCCAAAATGTGTTTAACTCTCTAGATTCTTTTGAATTCCTTTATTTGTCTTGTAAATGCTTTTTTGAAAATAGACAAAAGAAGGGTATTATTGTCTTTTCACCCACAAAAATTAATTTTATTTTGATCATGGGGTGCAGTAAAGTTTCGAAAAGTTTTGGGGATTAAATGAAATTAATTTGCTACAAATGGGCCTAATTGAAATTTTTCCATCTTTTTTTCCATTCATTTGGCCAAGAAATATTGGGTTGATTTTCTTTGGGATAAACAACAATCATCTTCCATAAAATTGACAATGTATTGTTGGCCAAAGGAAAAAAATTGACAATATATTGAAGTAAGGAATCAAGTAAGGGAAAAATGTCACTCAGAAAGGATGGTGGCTTCACAAGCCAGCCTTTCAGTACCATAACCCTCATTACCTGAGCTGCTATAAAGTCTGCAGCTTTATTACCTCCACGAGCCACTAGAGATAGAGACCAATCCTTTGTTCTATCACCCAATTCTATATACTCCTTTAATACCTCTACATTCTCCCAGTCGCACCCTTGAACATGCCTCTCTTTAATTCTTTTAAAGGCTTCTAGACAATCAGTTTCTATTATTACTTCCCCCCACTGAAAATCTCCTTAACCCACAAAGCCTCTTTAATAGCCAAACACTCATCCATGAATGTCGATTCAGCCTCAACCAACTGCCCCACACCACCCATAAATCTGCCAGCATCATCTCTCCCAATCAAACCAATGCTGGCCTTCTTGCTACTATTGCAAAATGCCCCATCCACATTAATATTCACAGTTCCAACTTTAGGCCTTCCCCAAACCACCATTTTTTCAACGTCTACCTTCTGCTCATCCCTTCTCTTCCTCTTACCTGCACAAGACCAAAATTCATTAACCAAGTGAATTGCATTAGACAAGGAGGCCACAGCATCCACTTCTATGTTCTCAAACATAAATCTGCAACGAGATTTCCAGATTTCCCAATAAATGCTAGCAAATAGAGCCACTTCATATCCCTCAACCTTCCCAACTGAACCCAACCAATTTTCCAGCCATACATCTAGTTTGCTCACATTCATCTCACTGAATTTTAATGCCAGTGGGGAGCCAAACCAACAGGCTTGAGCCCATAGACACAAAAACATCATGTGTTCAATTGTTTCCTCCCTTGTTTTACATAATCCACACAAAGGGTTACTAGCACATTTTCTTTTAAACAGAGCTGTTTTAGTTGCCAATGCCTTACTCACAGCCCTCCATAGGAACTAATTAATTTTAGGAGGGACCTTGATTTGCCATATCTTATTCCATAATTTTTGTTGACACCCTATGTGAGCAACCCGGTTTCACCTCCCCTATACCTTCCTCACTTCACGCTACCTTGTACCCCATTTTGACAAAATTTACTCCATCCCTACTCCCCAACCATACTAATACATCCTTCCCAGCAATAAAAGGAATCTACACCCTCCCAATACACTCCTTCTCCTCTTCACTCAGCAGACCCTCAACTCTATCAAAATTCCATTACCGCTCTACAATTATATTAGCTACTTTCAGTTCTTTCATCTCATCTAATATGGCTCTTTTCTTCAAGCACCTACCCTCAGCATGCCATAACCACTTCCCTTCAAACAGGTTCACACTTTCACCATCATTAATCTTCCAAAACAGATCTTTCTTTAGCAAATCTCTGCCTTCCAGGATACTGGACCATCCCCAAGAAGCTTTACTCCCTTTCTTTGCTTTCATAAAATCTGAATTCAGGAAGTACTTCCTTTTCAGAATTTTACACCACATATCATCAGGATTTACATATAATCTCCAGGCTGTTTTTACAAGTAAAGCGTTATTCATTTGCATAAAATCTCTAAAGCTCATACCTCCCTCACCCTTGTCTTTGCACAACAATCTCCAATCCTTCCAATGTATACGCCCCTCCTCCTCCTTTTGTCCCCACCAAAATCCAGCTATCATTTGATCAAACTCCATGCAAACCTTCTTAGGGAACTTAAAGCATGACATGGGGTAAATGGGAATAGCATTAGCCACTGCTTTTACCATAACCTCCCTACCAGCAAAAGTAAGTACCCTTTGCTTTCCATCCTTGCAACTTATTACTTATTTTCCCTTTAACAAAGGCCAAGGCCTCAGATTTAGATTTTCCCCATAGAACTGGCAAACCAAGATACTTTATAGGTTCATTAGTACTTTTAATACCAAGGGTGTCAAATACCTTTTGCTTTACCTCCTCCCCTGTATTTCTGGAGAAAAATACACAAGACTTTTCCAGATTTATTGTTTGTCCTGAAGCAGCAGCATAGGCATCCAAAATCTTCTTCAGAACCTTGCAATTTCCCTTTTCTGCCCTTATAAAAAAGAGTGAATCATCAGCAAAGAAGCAGTGAGATAGAACAGGGCATTTAGTAGTAAGTTTGATCCCTCTCAATCTACCTTGCTCAACATTGTTCTGCACCATAGCTGATAGAACATCTGCAGCAATGATAAAGGGGGATAGTGGATCCCCTTACCGGATACCTCTTTCCATTTCCAATTCAGCAACCTTCTTTCCACCCACCACCAGATCTAACTGGGCAGATCTCACACATTCCATAATCCATACCACCCATTGATCACTAAACCTCATTCTCTTCATAACTTGCTCAATAAACTCCCATTCAAGCCTATCATAGGCTTTATTCATGTCTACCCTCATTGCCATCTTGTACTTCCTCCCCTTCACCTTATTTTTCAAATAATGATATGTCTTGTCAACACCCGTTTCCATTTTGATATACACAGAGTAATAGAGACCAAGTTCCATAGGCATACAGAAGAGTACATATATACTGATAAAAGTATTTTTTTATAGTCCAAAGCCAACCATACAGAATGCGACAATATACACCACTATTACAAAATATCCAAAACTATTTTAGACATAAACTATCTATAACTACGAACTTTGTATTTGCCTCAAGGCACATGCCAGTCACTTCCCTTGGTCTACATTCTTGCCTTTTGATCCACTGGCGCTCGCTGAGATGTTTGGTTTAGAAAAAGGGGTGAGATTCTGAAGAATCCCGGTAGAAACATGCTATCGTTCATAGAAAATGTGAAAAGTAAATATAATATATGCCATGTATGCACCAATTAATGAACAATATAAACATATCATTTGCATGTATACATGAGTAGGGCCCAACCCCACTAATATGCACCGGTTGGTCTTCTGCCAACTCCAGTGTAAGTGCCTCTAGCACTATTGGCCCCTCTCTGGGCAAAACATATTGATTAATAAAGCGCATTTACAAACAATGGCATCCACACAATCATAAAACTATGGCATGATGTATGAAGGATAATGTCCCTACCTCGAAGTTCTATCGACCCCTTTCTGTGTGCCTTGTAAATCATATCGACTTTCAGCTCCCGATTCGATCATAAAATATTAAATGTACAAGAAATAGGTCATAACCTATCTAAGTATCATTTTAGACTCTTCCATAGTGTTTCTTGTGGTTATATTAGCCTATGGTGAAATTTTACCAAAATGCCCCCGGGACCCCGGCCCGGCCCCGCCGTACCCGGCCCGATGGCACGTTTTTCCAAAATTTTGACTAGGGCTATCCTGACGTATTTTTGTCCAAGGAATCCATTTCCGGACTCAAAATTATCAAATTCAATGTCAAATTACGAAATGGCCCTTGGCAGCCCTGCTTTTAGGGTTTTAGGGGTGTTTTCGTAATTATGCTTTCTCGGCCTTTTCTGAAAAAGTGCCCAACTGTAACCCCACCTATTTTTGGCCACTAAATCCAATGGAATCATCAAATCATTGAAAATCCAACTCCTACCCCTAGATCTAGCCCTAACCGAAATTATGGAGTCCTCTGGGCAAAATCGATGTTTTGTGATTTCGGCTCCGTAAACGCGTTCCTTTCTACTCCTAATCACTTTATTAACCAACTAATTGAGTTATAACAATCATTTGAACTAAAATTGGGCAGTATAACCCTTAGGCACACCCTTTACCAAAATTTAAAACCAATGGCAATCCGGCGAAATTTCACCGATTAAATTGCCTATAGCAGCCAGAATAGACAATATACGAAGGTTTGGAAGTTACCTCAAGCTCCCACAAGTTTTTCCCAAATATTGCTGAAAACCCTAAGTTCTCAACAACAGATTTTGAGCTTCCAAACCTTAAAGAACAAAGAGGAGTAGCTTAGGATCGGAGTTACACGCGTTAGGAGCTAAATCGTCGGAGAAATCGGCTTACCTTGTGATTTTTCTTCTCCTTTCTCTCTCTACAAGTCCAAACGTTCTCACTCTTCATTCAGCTGCTGTGTGCGACAGAAATGAGCTGAGGATGAAGATGCACATGTGTTTTATAATATATATAACATTATACTTTAATTATTTAACAATTTCCAAAACTTTCAAAAATCACTTTTATGTAAATAAACCCTATGTATGTGTAACCAAGCTCATTAATCCCAACCAATATTTTCTTCCTCTTGCAACATGTAGGAGACACCTAGGGGTCCCTCCCTTTGGTCTCAATTGGCTACACAACTTGTTCCGGTTACGTATACACGTAAAGTCTCAATTTTGGTCAAAATTGCGTTTTTGCTCAAATTTTCCATAAATTCATATTAAATTGACCAAAATATTCTAAATATATTTTTAGCCTTTATTTTCCTTAATTAATTGAAATTAACTTCAATTAATTGGAAAATAATTTATTTTGTCCTATTTTGGCTAAATTACGATTTTGCCATTATCTTTCTAATCCAATTTCTTCTCTTATTTTTTCTTTGGCCAATTTTCATCTATTTTTGGACCAAATATTTTCTCTAATATTCCTTCATTTTTGGACCTTAATATTGGGATTTTTAAATTACCCAAATTAATTCCATAATTATTTTTGCCCAATTTCCATGAAATTGAACATTTATGAAATTCATAAATTCCAAATTCACGAATATTCACCATTTTATTGAATTTCCCAAATAATTACAATATATTTGGTGAATATAAAATTTGGGTTGTTACATGTCTCATGTGCCACAAGTATATTATCTTGTATTAGCCTCCCAGAAATAAATGCCCTATGATTACAAGAAATTATTCTAGCTAAAATTTCCCTCATCTTATTAGCTAAAATCTTAGAAATTATCTTGTAAGCAAAATTGCACAAACCAATAGGTCTATACTGCCCCATATTCTCAGCATTAGCAACCTTAGGAATTAGGACCACATTGGTTTTATTTAAGGCATTTAATTTTGAATGGTTCTAAAAAAATCTATCACTACATTAATTACCTCGTTGCTGACCTCAGACCAAACTGCTTGATAAAAAATTCTAGAAAAGCCATCAGGACCAAGAGCTTTGGTCCCCTTAATTGAAATGCAGCCTCTTTAATCTCCTCTCTGGTTACCAATTTTTCCAATATCAGATTATCATCTACAGTCACTAGCTTTTTCACATGTGATAATACCTCCTCTAGGCCAATACATTACTCAGAGGAGAACAACCTATTATAAAAACCAATGAATGCATCATTCATATCTTTTTCCGTCACCAACCAATCATCCCCTTCACCCTTTAACTTCACAACCTTATTCCTTGCTCTTCTCTGAATAGTGCTAGAGTGGAAGAATCTTGTATTTCTATCCCCAGCCTCAAGCCATTTAACCCTCGACCTTTGCCACTAATACTTTTCTTCCCTATACCATGCCTCCTCAATATTCATGATAATATCATTAAGCTCTTGCCGCTTGCTTTCTAACCACACACCAGATCTGCATTCTTCAAGTTTCTTAGAGAGTACTTTAATAGTCTTCTTTGTATTTGGGAAAGAAGCCTTACTCCAATCCATTAAGGTAGCCTTACATTTCTCCACTCTGCATACTAATTCTTCTACTTTATCAATACCTGCCCTTTCATCATATGTCCATCCCTTTTTTACTACCTTCAAAAATTCCTCACTTTCCGCCTATATTGCCTCAAATCGAAATGTCTTTAGTACCCTACTATGTTTGTACTCACAATCAACAAATAATAAATGGTGATCTGAACCAATTGGTTCAATATGATGTACCAAGGCATTTTGAAATTCATCCCTAAATTCCATATTAGCTACCGCTCTATCCAATCTTTCCTTTACATGTGTCTCACCTACCCTACCATTAGTCCATATGAATTTAGCACCACAAAACTTCAAATCCAGAAGGCCACAATCTGATAACATGCTTTGAAAGTTTAGCATTCTTCTAACATTAATAGGTTTATTACCAAGCTTCTCAGAACAGGCTGTCATATCATTAAAATCACCTATGCAAAGCCATGTTCCCCTAACTCCCCTAGCTAAACCTCTCATTTTATCCCATACTTCCTTCTTTTCCTCATCCCTAGGTGCATCATACACATATGTCACATAATTAGGAACACGCAAGGTTGAAGACTGCATACTTGTATGTATAATATTTTTTGAAGCAGACCAAACATTCACCACCACTTCATTACTCCATAATACTGCCAATCCATCACTCCTCCCTACTGGTTCCAACACCACCAACTCCTCCATTTGACATTTCTTCTTAACAACTTGCACATTCTTTTCTTGCATCCTTATCTCCATTAAAAACAGCACTGAGGGTCTTCTTTTTAATGTCTCCTCCCTTAGCTTCTTAACTGTCACGACCCTTCCTAGGCCCTAACAGTTCCACATCAAGAAATTCATGCTTCCTTGGTGGCTGATTGAGGCCAGCCACCATCACTATCAGCCAACATCTCCTCATGCACCTTCATATTTCTTGAAAATTCAAACTTTGCAGAAACTGGCAGTCCACAATCAACTCCCCTCTTCAAGCTGCTCTGTTTGCACTATTTACCAGCATTTTTGTTGTTCCTCATACTTCTCTTTACCACTCTTACACTCTTCCTGCCTACCACCCCCTTACTCTCCTTTACCAACTTTAAAACCCCGCCAGTACTTACTTCAAACTGTAGTTTCCTCTTTTTTTACTCCCTTGTTCTTCACGATCCTCTAAATCCCTTTTCAACTTGATTTTTCCCACTCTCATGACCATTTCATATATAGGAGATACATTGCCATAGACTACAAGTGCTTTGGAAAGATCCTCCCTCACTTTTAGAGAACTCATGTATGCCACTTTGTTTTTCACATCTCCAGAATATGTCTCCCTCCTGCTCATAATCCTTCTAGAACCATCCTCATTCAACAATCTCTACTTTTTTCTTCAGTCCCTTCAGTTCACTTCTAGAGGTATTTAACTGACTCTCATCTTTTTTTCCTTCCTTTCTGTCTTGCCCTACTCCTACGCCCTCCTCCTTCCTTACTTCCTCCCTCCTCAACCCAGAATAGTTTTCAGGCTTTGAACATTGCATTAGAGTAGCTTTCCCTGAATCAAAGATCCATGAAGGTTGACTTTCAAATTCTTCCCAACTAGTTTGCAACAAATTACCTCGGCATCCACATTTCTTGCCACTGGTGCACACATCCAATTACTAAGCCTTAATCCATCGTTACTCCCTTCTAACTCCTTCTTTGGACAGCAAAGTTAATCATATCCAATTACTCCACATCTGTAATAGAAATTCTGTAATCTCTCATACTTAGCTTCAATCCACATAGGCTCACTGCTCGGTTTATTAGTCCACAAGCCAGAACAGAGCTCTTTGCGAATATCAACAATTACACGAGCACGAAGAAAGTTACGAATTAGAAGACCACCATGTCTTGGATTCTCCACCATAACCACCTCACCAATCTCTGAACCTAAGGTGATCGCATTTTCAACATCTAGACCTTATAAAGGTAATTCATGGAATTGGATCCATAATAGACAGAAATTAAATTCCACATCTTTAAACACTTTAAAATTCTGCCATAATTGAATGTCTAGGAGCATACCTTGGATCGACCACGGCCTTCCACATAGGATCCCCATATAATCCTCTTTCCTTCTAAACTCAAAGATAAATGCATCCTGATCTAGTTTAATGATCTCTAGGTCTTTCTGATTCTCTAGATTCCAGCCCTTACAGATCATCCGAATAACTGTAGGCTTATTGACGCTCTTCTCCGTCACTAGCTTTCCAATGAGAGCACTCTCATAAGCCTTCCGCTGCTGATTGTTCCTCCAGACCAGATCTACCTTTCTACTTCCAGACTCACGTTCCTTCCCCTTCGAACTACTTCCTTCCGCCATTCGATCACCAATCTCTAGACCAGAACCTTACTAATACCTTTCTATCGCAATGCACGATAGATCGGCCACTCTTTTATCTTCATCGCAGTAGGTGGCGGAGTTCACTCACTACGTGATACAGCAGTCATCGCAACCACCTCTCACCAGGGAGAGAGAATACCTCTCACATGGGAGAGAGAGAATAACTGTCTTTAGATTCACACGAATTAGAACATGAGACTTTGTATTTAAATGGTCAAAGTCTTTTACATTAAGATCCATATCCCCCCTAACAACGAAGGTTTTCTTTCATCTGATACAATTGAACCCTGCTTTCATAAGAAGTCAACTTTCATCAAAATCAATAAAAGCGGCTTCCTTAGCCAAACCCACATGGAATTGGCTCAAAAGGAACATTCTACCCTTCACTGAAAATAGGGGGTCTAAACGGCCACAATGGCAAGCATACAACAACCTCCTCCGGTGATAGCAATGGCTTCCCCTTCTTCATTTAAACTACTGTTACTTTGATCTTTGGACATACCCAAATGCTTAATTGGAAAACTCAAAAAAATCTAGTCAAACTTATAATTTGCTCCTTTATGTATTCCTTAATCCCATTTGTGAATATATTTGACTTTTTTGGATTTTCACACAAGTCAGTCGACTTAGAGAATTTCTCCTTATTTAATTTCTTTTTCAGTTCACTCTTTGCACCCTTCAATTTCATGTTCACTTGGTTTTATTTTTCCAGTTGAAAAGAAACTCATTTAATATTGCTGTTAACTTACAACCAATTCATAAATTATTACAACTATGCATGAGATGTAACGTGATTTCCCTGCCAACCACTTTTTATTATATAAAAGAGATAAATAGAACCATGCATCCATCTCAACTCAATTTATCATTGTATCTGCCTTCCTCGTTGATTGAAAGATTTTCAAATGCAATCTTAATCACACATGTAATCCTACTTAAACTTTGTGTTTGTTTTAAAGATTTACTTGAATTGTGTCCAATTAATATATTTTTTCCAAAATTTCAATCTGAAAATTTAGTTCTTGATTAAAATTAATACCCTAAGATGGTGCAATTAATAGTCATAATGTCCTTCTGTGATTAATACCACTTTTTATTATGGCTGTTATTTTTTTTCTAAGCACAGATATCCTTCTATTGGAGATAATTCTGTTCAAGATACTGTCGGGCATTAAACGAGGGCATCTCTTCTAGCAAAAATTTGAATCTTAGTTCGTCACGCTGTGAGAAACTAGCTCCTTTCGCTAGACCCAACTCCCATTTTGTGGCTATTATTTTTGAAAACACACACACACACACACACATATGAATAACTTATAAAAAAACCTATACTCCTCCAGTCCTTAATATAAGACATACACATATGAATAACTTATAAAAAAACCTATACTCCTCCAGTACTTAATATAAGACATATTTTGGGAGTTAATCTTGGTCCTAAATATAAGATATAGTTTTCATTTTTGTCAAATTTCTCCTAATTTACCTCTATTGATTCTCTCTCAAAAATAATCAATGAGAAGTAATGATGAAATTAAGGAAAATGATTAGGATATTTTAGAAAATATATATTATAATAACTAACTTAACTAACTTCTTTAATTTAATTAAATTAGGTAAATATATATTATATTAAGGACTAGAGGGAATATATTTATATTGGCACAAACAAACAAATTATTGTATAAACCAGAAAATGTCACAGAAAGCCCATAAAGATACATAAGGGCCAAATCCAAACCCTAAAAAACAACAATTCCAAAACCCAAGCAAGTAATCATACATCCAAGCAGAAAATCTTATGGTCTCATTTAAATTAGGGAAAACCTCTATTTGTAGGTATCTATACTTCCACTCAATTTTTAATTTAGTATCTGAGTGTTATTTTCTTTAATTAAGTCATTAATTTTGCTCTTTAACATTATTACCTCCTATAACTTTGCTCTGTTAATACTATTAGCCCTTGTACAGAAGTTAATTGTACAAACGGATCAAAATTAAAGCATTTAATTAGCAGAAAAAACACGCAGGTACCAAATTAAAAATTGAGTGAAAGTATATGTGCACATAGGTTTTCCATTTAAATTATAATGATATACTTTTTTATTTTAACTTGTAAGATATGTTTGGAATAGTTTCATGCTTCATCAGGTCTTGGAAAGAAAAAAAATTTATCAATGACCTCATTCTAAAAATAAACTTCATTAGTTAAGTATAAGTTGATTAGGGGGTTAGTGTGTCTTCTTAGAAGCATATTACTTATTTTTAAAAAAAAAAATTAGGGAAGTTGGAGGAAAATCTCCATTAAAAATTTTATCAGTAAAAGAAGTCTAAATCAAAGTATCGTTGTGTATACAAAATTTGCAAAGTGCATAACTGATGTATAGTTTATTTTCTGAATAGAGCTAAAATAAATTTCTAAGTATTTTTTATTATTAAAATATATTTTACCAATTAATTTGGACATTATTAATTTTCTACAGGTTAAAACGAAAGCATTAGCCCGTCATTTAGATATATGTCTAGGTACTTGTTATTAACACAATCATTAATATAAGTATATTTATAAATAATATAAGAAGTAAGAGAAAAGTAAGATCAAAGAGGGATGAGCGAAGTGGGCGCAAGTGGAAGCCCTAAAGTGGCGGACCCAACTTCGAAGGAGGCGACAAAGCTACTATGGAGTAGGAAGAAACTAAGGAAGGGCGAGAGCATTCTTGTGAGTGGTGTAACGCCCCAATTTTTGATTAAGGGCTAATGATAATTATTAAGGATAATTATCAGATTAAAGTGGAATTAATGTATATTGGTGACAATATTAATTTATATGTCATAATTGATGGAAAATTTAAAGAATGGAATTATTGGCTTTAAGTTGGTGATTAATGGGGAAATTAATTACTAACTAAGGAGAAATGAGATATGTAGCCAATGGGTTAATGGAATTGGTTAGTATAACTAAGTGGAGGATTAATTAGGAGGAGATTGTATGAGGCAGTGACAAGTAGCAAGCTTACTTGATGGTGGAGTGTTTGGAGAAGTCAAGGGCATGGTGCAATGATTTCTCTCTCTCCCTCTTCCCTTGCATTCAGCTGAATGGAGTATGGGAGTCAAAGAATTATTATTCCATCTCCCTCCATACACTCAATCTCTCATTGTCTCTCTCTCCCTCTCTCTTATGCATATGAAACAAGGGAAGTCAAAATTTCTGCCCTCAACTTCATCTTCATCATCACTCTTCATCTCTCCTCTCCCTCTCTCACGTGTGCTTCCATGGCTGCCCAAGAAGGAGGAAGAACTTGGTGAAATAGGTGAGCCATTTGACCCTCTTAATGACCCCTAATGGAAAAACTCTCTTCTTAAATCTTGTTCCTTGTGTTGAGAGCTTCAATTCTATGGTTTTAGATTTGTCATTGGTAGTGATTTGAGCTCTTAAGGAAATATAGAGTTTGTTGAACCAAGGAACTCCTTTGGAAAAGTTAAAGAGGTGAGTAAGTTGAGCATTTTGATATAAGTTTTGTGGTCATTTGGTTAAGTTGGAATTTTTGGGAATTTAACCCTATTTTCAAAAATTAGGGTCTTGTGGTGTTGGGTATGTTATTGGCATGGAAATGGTGTCTTGTGGGAAGTTTGGGATAGATAGAATTGATTGGTGATTGAAATGGTATGTTTGGATGAGTTTCGAATTTTGATATTTGTGTTGCCCAAAACCAAAGCATGATAATGGAGTAGGATTTTGGTCATTTTGAGGTTTCCATTGTGTTCCTTATGGAAAATTGTGTGGGAGAAGTGTCAAATGTGAATTTTTAACTATTGGGAACTTGGTTTTGAAAGTGACAAGTTTTGGTTAGTAAGAAACTCTGTTCTGGCAGTGATCTTGCATGAATGTTTTAAAATAGAAAATGGTGTTGGAAAATTATGAAACTTTCTAGTCTTAAATTTCACTTGCCAAGCTTCAAAGTGGACATATATTTCATGTCATTTCGATTTTAAGGGCTAGGAGTTATGACTGTCCAAAGTTTGATGTTAAATCTGGGAACAATTCTGGAACAGTGTGGACATTTCTTAAATTTTGTATGTGTGGGGTGATTTCTGGTAATTTTCCATATTTTTCTAGTAAATAGCACTTAAATACCTTTCATTTGGCTTTGAAATCACCTGATTTCGATTTTTCTAGAATTAGTTATGATTTTTCAAAGTTCAGCCAAGAAACAGAATTTTCCTGGCCGCATCCAGAAACTTTGTGTGCTGTTTCTGGCCGCAGCCAGAGGTTTCTTGGCTGCAGCCAACCCCTGTTTTCAGCACCTTATGATTTTGAAAAGTGATTTCCAACCTAGTACTTCCCAATCCTCTTAGGCGATTGTTAGAGACTTTCATAGCTACTTAAGGGACTTTAATGATACCCAAAACTAAGTATTTTGAAGTCATTTGAGTATTGGAATAAGTAATAACCTATCGTCCTTAATGATTGTAGGATTTGATATTTGTCCGGGACATAGAAGGCATACGCCTGAACAAGAACAAAAAGAACAAGGTAGTGACACTTTATCCTATATCATGTATATTGCATTGCTTGTTTGCATTAGTCATTGAATACAGTTACAGTGAAAGGAGTTGGTGAAAGCCCGGCTTTGATTACAGATACAGTGAGAGGACGTGGCGAAAGCCCGGACTCGAATACAAATAAAGTGAAGGGGTGTGGCGTAAGCCCGATCTCGTATATAGTGAAGGGAACGTGGCGATAGCCGGTCTCGAATATTGATTGCTGCATTATGATATATGTTTACTTGCTTTGTATATATGCATCATATACGTAAATTGTTGCTACTGGGATTCTCTAGAATCTCATCCTTTCCAAATAACATTTTTAGATAGGGCAAGTGGATCGAAGAGCAAGCAAGTGGCAATAGACGATTAGGACTACCGGCGGTAGTCTTAGTTAGATATTTTGGTTTTATACTGAACTGGTTATCATTTTGGACAAATGTATATATTGAATAGATTTATAGTATTATAGTTTTGTGTAATCCCCGGTATGGATATTGAGATGGGTAATGATGCCTTGTATAAACTGTTGGATTAATGTTATTATCCCGGTGAACGTCGGGAATTGTGCTGATACTCTGATATTATATATGTGACAAACCGAATAGGCCTAGTAATTTTATAAATAAATGAATGGAGATCTATTTGTTCAAGTGTTTTAAAAAGTTTTTATTTACTCCGGATCTCTTATTCAATTATTAAACACGTTCAAACGCTAATCTCGGCCTGATTCTCGAAGGGGGTTACAAGTGGATTTGCTAATGTTCCAAGGATGGTGGACTAAATGGAAGAAGAAGGCGGTGAGATAGCGAGTGTGGGAAACAATGGGGTGGATACATGGAAGCGTATGTCCTATGAGTAGGCTTGTGCAAATGAACGGAGTGCGAGTGGCAACCAGGATGAGGAAGAAGAAGGGTGGTAGTGGGATGAACATGGCTGAGGGTGCTAACATAATCATGCTCCCACAATATAGTAAGTTAGTGGCCAAAAAGTGGAGGTATGCAATTATTGTGACGATTCTAGGATGAGCTTTATGAGGGAGGAGGTTCTTGCAGGCAAGTTGTCTCTGTATGGGGGGAGGTTAATACTATAGATATAGGCTCAGGATTTTTCATAGTGAACTACAAGCGCCAGGAGCTTTATGAGTTGGCATTAACTGGAGGTCATTGGTTAGTGCAGATCATTATATTTGTGTTAGATCTTAGCAACCGAACTTTGATCCAGATAAAGGAACGATCACTACAATAATAGCATGGATTCAAATTGCTAAACTTCCATTGGATTATTACAAGAAGGGCACTCTTTATGTTATTGGTAGCTAGATTAGTAAGGTTCTGAAGGTGGATACCAATACTATGAGCAAACTGAAAGGCTAATTCGCTTGCATTTATGTCAAAATAGATCTTAGTGAACCACTTGTTCTGAGTATTTTTGCGAATAGGAATGAAAAGAAGGTAGAGTATGACGGTTTGCACTTGATTTGCTTCAAATGTGGGAAGTATGGCCATGACGCGGATCAGTGTCCACTGAAGGAATCATATTTGGTACATGCTAAGGCCACAAACAGTAACAATATGGTGCCTGATTCATCTATTCAACCCACAAACTTGAATGGCAATAGAACATAGATGCCGAAATATGGTGGTTGGATGGTTGGTCAAAGGCCATGGCAGGGATAACGTATGACGAACCCAGTAGGGAATGGGATAGATGTAACCCTTTTTACAATCAAGGCCGAGATTAGTTCATAAAAATGTAATTAGGTTTGAATTAGAGATCATGTATGATTTGAGACTTAGACAAAATAACATTTCCCAAAATCAGGGTTTTCAAAAACTTTTACAACACCTGTGCCATAATGGTCTCATACTCACATTTCAAACATAAATGACATGTACGTGTTGATTTCATTCATACATATCAGAGTATAATACAAATTCCCGACACACTCGGATTCCATTCAATAAATAAGGGTTTTATAGACGCACAAAGCCCATAAAATTTTTCCCTTTTTCTTGAGGATTAGACAAACTATACTACGAATCCCAATATATACAATTGTTTCCCAAAACATCCAAATAATTTTACATGATAACCAATATCTAAAATAATTTCCTACACTGGAGCTCTATCCGTTCTTCGTCGCCCGCTTTCCCTTAGATTCTTCGGCCTTATCAAAAAATTTGGTTTATAGGAGAGTGAGATTCTAAGGAATCCCCGTAGTGTCAAATCACTCATATTATGCACAATAATAAGGCATGAAAGCAAATCATCACACACACATAGCAACTACAACGGCAGTCCCAGCGGCAAGGGCAGGTATGACTCATGTCACCCTTACATTTGCTCATGCTAAAGTGCTCACACTGTATTGCACCACAACAATTCACACAATATATTTCACCAAAACTGGGATTCATATAAAGCATTTCATACACAAGCCACACTGGCAAGATTAACAACGCAAGCCATACCGACAAGATATATAACACAGCTCACGGTTTGATTCACAACACGCTACCCCACGGGTCGGATTCACAAAGCAATTTCACAACAATCCATGTCGATTACAACAGCAGTTCAACAGCCGAGGTAGAGATGATCAACGTCAATCCCTAAACAGCTTGCGCTGAAATGATCACGCTGTAATGGACCATGGCACATTTTCCAATCACATTTCACAAAACCATGATCAGTCATGCATACCAAAACATCATACACAACATGAGAGAAGAGTCATTATCTTGGTCCTTTTGACGTGCTCTGGCACTGGTTTCTCCCGAATAGGGCAAATATCGAATCATATAATTCATAATTAGGAACGAAGCGTTATTCTCTATTCCAATACTCAATTGACTTCTCAAAACTTAGATTTGGTTATCAATAATGACCCTTAAGATGCTACAAAAGCCTCTAATAAAAGCCCTAAAGGGTTGGAAAACAATAGGTTGAAGATCACTTTTCGAAAACTCAAAGTACTGGAACACAGGGATTGGCCACGGCCAGCCCACCCTTGGGCCACGGACAAGATATGGTCAGAAAGTCATGGGTCGCGCCAGCCACCTTGGGCCGTGGCTAAGAATCCGTTGGCCGTGGCCAAGAAAAATCATGTTTCTTAGCTGAACTTTGAATTGAGGTGATTCCAAAGCCAATTGAAAGGTATTTAATTCCTCTTTACTGGAAAAATATGGACCATTACTAGAAATCACCACACAATTCTAGAATTACACAAAACTCAACACTGCTCCAAAACAGAGTCCAGTTTTAGTCCCAAACTTTGGCAAAGCATAACTCTCAGTTCACAAAATGAAATGACATGAATTATATGTCCATTTTGAATCTTGGGATGTGAAATTTAAGACTAGAAAGTTTCAGAATTTTCCAACACCATTTGCCCATTCAAAATGTCCATGAAAAATAACTGTCAGCATAGAGTTTTTCACTAACCAATCTTGCAACTTTTAAAACTAAGTTCACAAAGGTTCAAAATTCATATCCAATACTACTCCCACATAATTTTCCACAAGGAACACAATGGCAACCTCAAAATAACCACAATATCAACCTATCACCATGCCCTATTTTGACCAATACACAACCAAACACAAAGTTGTCAAACTTTACTTTTAAGCTTCAATTCAATTCTATTCATTCAAAACACTAAATAAGGCTCCATTTCCATTACAACAACATACTATATTCCCCATTACCCTAAATCACGAAAATTAGGGCAAAATTTCCAGAAATTCAAGGCCCAACCAATGGCCATAAAACTTATATGAAAATGAATCTTTCATCTACCTCAACAACTTTTCCAAAGAGGGTCCTTGGTTTTCCAACTTCTAGATTTCCTTGTGGCCACAAAACACCACCAATGGCAAATCTAAAACCATGAAAGTGAAGCTCTCAACTCAAGGAACAACTTTATAGAAGAGAGTTTTTACATAGAGGGTCAAAATCTCACCTTTTTCACAAGATTTTCCTCCCTTCTTTGGCAGCCATGGCTGCACAAAAATGAGGAGCGAGAGAGAAAGAGAAATGAAAGATGGTAATGATGAAGAATGGCAGAAAATTCTGCCCCCTCCCCATGCCTATTCGAAAAGAGAGAGAGAGAGAGAAGAAAGGAAATGAATAAAAATAATAATGCTTTGACTTTTCCTCTCATCTCTCTTTATCCATCAAGTAACACTTGTCCACATCTTAGGCATTCTCATAAAGAAAGTAACCACTTGGTTACTCTACCCATTCCATTAGCCATTTGTTACATATCTCATTTCTCCTTAGTTAGTAATTAATCTCTTTATTAATCACTAACTTATAGCCATTTTTTCAATTTCTCTATTAATTATGACACATTTACTTAAATTGTCACATAACACATAATTAATTCTTTTCCTCTTCTTTATGCGCCATTTACCCCTATTATAGCCTAAATAATTATTTGTCATATATTTATGCTAAAATACAGGGTTGGGCATTTCTAATAACTGATTCATGTCTCAAATCAACTTTAATTACTAAATCATTTTCAATAATTATCTTTAGCCCTTAATCAAAATTTGGGACGCTACAATAGATACTAGCCGTATCACTATCGTGATTCTGCACGAAATCAGGGATTAAGATTTGGTGCACCTGATTCTGTTCAGTAAGAGGAGATGGTACCAAAAACCTGGAAAATTAATAATGATATTTCCCACGTGACAATTAATAAGGAAACCAATAACGGGCCAAGAGTTCAGGAAAAATCGGGGAAAACCATTACTCATGGTGAGTTAAAAGAACTTATCATTAAAAAAAGACAAAGTGGCCCATAGCCCCATGATAGACTATCTGGATGCCAAACAATGAGTGGAACAGGGACACACTGGACATAATGAGATAAATGCTATTTCTACTGGAGCAAGTGGTGCATTGATTGTTCCTAGCCTATGAGATCGTATCAGTGATAGTGCTCATCGTGGGTCTTCCTTTAAAACCCCGATAACTTATATGGTGAAGGTAGCAGATAATCCGATAGACCCTAGGGAAGTGACAAGGTTCCAGGTTCATCGAAACCCAGAGCAATGGCTATGGATGTGCGTGATAGCGCTGGCGTTGAAAAGGACGATCGCATGAGCGATGCCTAGGATCAGTATTTTGCTAAGTTATCTCTATTATTTGTTTTCTTATAAAGTGCATAACTTGGAACTGCAGGGTGGCTTGTGCGAAACATTTTCCCACCCTTGTAAATGATCTTTCACAGTTTCATGGTGTTGATTGCCTTGCTTGCTAGAAACTCATTTGAAAGGAGATAAAGCTCAGCGAGTTATAAGGAAGCTAGGTTTTTCTTCGTACGAGATTATTGATGCAGAGGTTATAACGGGGGCATCTGGTTCTTATGGAAAGAGACGGTGCTGCAGATAACTTTAGTTGAAAAGAATCATCAACTCATGCATATTAGTGTTCGTGATTCTCTATGTAAAACCTAGAATATGACTGTAATATATGCTTCTCTATATCCTATTAAGATAAAGATGTTGTGGCGCGATCTTGTTAGACTTAAAAGGAATGCTTGGGTGGTAATTGGTGATATGAATGCTACATTAGTGACAAGTGAGAGGTACTCGATGGCGACTAGTGGGACACCTGTAGACAAAGACATTATGGATTGGTTTGATGGATCGGGCTTGACAGATTTTGGGTTCTCGGGACCCAAGTTTACCTGGAGTAGAAAGGGTTGTGGTGCTCGTCTTGATAGGGCCCTTGTAAACAATGATTGGCTACTTTGCTTCCCTGAGTCTAAAGTAGTTCATCTTTCGAAGCTGAAATATGACCATATGCCACTTTTGCTACATTTCAATAGGGCACATGTTCGTAATACAGGTGAGCGTCCCTTCCATTTTTTATCCTCATGGGTGTTACATGATAATTTTAATGATTTTGTTCTTGAGCAATGGAAGAATGAAGTAGACTGGCTGAAAAATGTTGATAACTTTACCAAAGCATGTTTTCGATGAAATAAATAGGTGTTTGGGCTCACTCATTATCGGAAAAAGCAAATCTTTAAACATCTTCATGGGATACAAAGAACACTAGCCATAATAGCCATTGTATAGATCTTCTTACCCTTCAAAACGAACTGTGAAGAGAGTTAGAGAAGATCCTTATTCAAGAGAATCTGATCTGGGCACAGAAAGCATGTGTAGAGTGGAATGTTTTGGGGGATAGAAATACATGCTTTTTTCATCTACAAGCCAATAGTAGAAGGCGGCATAACCTTATGAATGCTCTGAAAATTGATGATGGTACCTGGATTTATGATGAAACAGAGATTAAGGTAACAACTACTAATTACTTTGCTCATTTATTTTCAGAGGAGAATCTCTTAGGATCTTATTGCATGCTCGGTTACATTTCCAAGTATTTGCCAGAGAAGCTTACTAGTTGTGGTGGGCTGGTTAGTGATGATGAAATAAAGGGTGCAGTATTTGACATGGGAGCTCTAAAGGCACCAAGCTCAAATGGCTTGTGCTCGTTTGGAATAGCTTATTTTTGGGCAATAAGTGCTTATAAATCTTGATTCACGGTATACGAGATAAATATGTAAGAGGAGTTTTATCTCAGCTTGCGTAATAAGGACTTATTATCTAAAATTAAGTGATACCAAACACAGGCTTTACCAACACCAATAAGTTATGTGGGGTCATTGGTGATTTCTCTCATCAAGCTTCTACTTGTGAGCCCGCGTGAGATCCCCAATATTAATTATACTCTAATTGTGTTAATTCCCAAAACTAACCATCTGGAGACATTGCGAGACCTGAGACCAATTAGTTTATGTAATGTAATCTATAAAGTTATTACAAAAATTATGGCTAAGCGGATAAAAGATTTTTTACCATAAGTCATTAGTCTTGTCCAGTGTAGCTTTGTTTCAGAGCGGTTGAGTTTGGATAATATTATTATTACCCAAGAAGTTATTCACTTTATGAGGCTTGTTCGGAAAAAAACTGATATGATGACCATTAAAATTGATCTTAAAAAAAACTTATGATCGTTTAAGCTTGGAGTTTCTTACCCATTATCTTTTGGAGTTGCACCTCCTTTCGCGTATGATTGATATCTTGAAATATTGTGTCTCTTCATCTATTCAATTGTTATGGAATGGCAATAAAGCAAATATTTTCAAACCCCCACGTGGTATGAGGCAGGGTGATCCTATTTCACTATATCTTTTTGTAATCTGTATGAAAAAGTTAATCCATTTGATTCAACAAAGCATCCAAGATGGCTATATTGGCGCCCTATTAAGCCAAGTAAGGATGGCCCCTTGATTTCTCACCTCATGTTTGTTGATGATATTGTTATTTTTGGCGAAGGTTCTTTGCGACAGGTGGTTGATGCCATTAAGAAATGTTTGCCTGCATTTTGTGATGCATCAGGTATGAAAGTCAATTCGACTAGGTATCGGGTACTTTTTCCACCTAATGTTAACCATAACAAGTGTACGGATCTAAGTGATGCTTTGGGGTTTACACCTACAGCGGACTTTGGGAAATATCTTGAAGTCCCTCTTCTTCATAAAAGGGCATCCAAATATACTTGTCACGATGTTCTAGACAAAGTTAATTAAAGACTGGCTAACTGGAAGGCTCATACGCTATCACTAGCAAGAAGGCACACCTTAGCTGCTTCAGTACGTACGGCTGCTATTCCTAATTACACTATGCAAACAGCGGCACTACCTCCCAGCGTATGTGCGGGTTTGTAAAAGAAGAATCAGGACTTCTTATGGGCGTTCAATGGAGGATAGGAAAAAGATGCATTTAGTGGCTTGGGATAAAGTTTACTCTAGCAAGGTTAAAGTGGGGCTGGGATTGCGACATGCTCATAAGCAGAACCAAGCTTTTCATATAAAACTAGGTTGGAGTCTCATTAAGAGGAGGGATGCTCTATGGGTCAAAGTTATTGGAAGCAAATATAATTACGGATATGACTTGATGCCCGTTATTGATAAAAGGAAGCAAGGATCGAATGTTTGGTTTGGAATAAAGTCTGCATGGGATGCTACTGCAAATAATCTGGTCTCTATCTCGGTGAGTTCAGATGGGAAATGGAAAGGTACGAAAGATGGGTTGTTTCAGACTAAGTCTGCATATTGTAGCCAGGAGGATGCTGGGAATAACAATGACAAAACGTGGGGTAAAATTTGGATGTTGGGAGTGCCACAACGATGTAACATGACGATGATTGATTGCTGTGAGATATGTACAGACAAGGAAGAAGATTGCATTCACGTGCTTCGTACTGGGCTCGGGTTATTCTTGTTAAACTTGAAGCTAGGTTCTTCAACATGGGTGCGTGTGAATGGGTGGCGAAGAACCTCATGTTGGATTCTACTGAAGTATAGAACTTATTGGGTGCTCTTCGGTGCATGCAGACGGTAGCATTGTCTCGTAAACGGAGATTGGGTTGTCACTGTGCAACGGGTGTCCAGATATGCTGAATTGCTGATGTGGTTGCAGATATTTCTGATTTGATTCTGCCTGAGAAGGATTGAAAAACACAGGTGGGAAATGAAATAATGCTTAAATTTGACTCCGATCCATCACGTAACTTGGAATTAAACATTCTTTATTCCTTGGCCTCAAATTCCACAATTTCAAATAAACCTGCCAATTTTGATTTTCTCAGCTTCTTCTTCTTTTTTGGTGAGCAGCACGTTGACGAGAATGATTGTTATTTATTTCATTTTTTAAATTTTTTTGATAAAATACCCATGTAAAATCATTTTTTTATTGTGAATTCAAAAAAATGATAATAGAATGTTAAAGATGGAAATAACATTTAAATAAATTCGGAAAAATTTAGCTGCACAAGACTCTTCTCAATTCTCATGTATAACAAAAAAACGGCGGTCTCGTCCATGTCTTTCGAGTTTCGAAATACATATAAAATTATAAATCTGTCAATGAAGCTGTCAAACACTTCAATTTAGTTTTAAAATTTTCATCTAAATATCTTTTAGTTTGATTCTTTATCCGTTCAAAATCAGGCACTTATATTAATTGAAATATTTTTTATTAAAATATTTAAAATTGAAGTGAAATAAACTAGTTTTTGTTTATTTTAAAATTTAATTAGATTTCATAATTCTTTAAAAAAAACATGCATAGATCATTTTTTTTAAAAAAATTTAGGTATTTATACTTTTCCTCAATTCTTAATTTGGTGTATGTGTGTTTTTTACTTAATTTAATTATTTATTTTCACTCTATTAGCACCGTTAACCCTTTTAATAATGCTCAATTTTTTTTGTAGGAATCGATTTCTTTTTAATTCACAAAACCAGCCAACCGGTCTGGTTCAGTATTTTTATTTTATTTTTTTTAAAATCAAATTTTTTTATTTTTTTAAGAATTTTATATTAATAATCTTAAAATCTTCAATTTCTCACCAATTTAATTTTAGATTAACTCCTGATCCACTAATTTTTAACCAAATATCCCAACCAATCGGGTTTAATTACCTTACCAATTCCTTGGCATAAAAGTGGTTGAATGTGGATAAGGATAGAAAAGTCTTACCATCCTGAGCATTAAATTATAAGAAAGATTACGTTGGGGGCTAAAGCTCTATCTGCCACACAACACAAAGATGCCGTCGCCGAATGAGACTTGGTAATTGTGGTCTTAGTGACTGACACCTGCTTCTCCCACAGCTGTGTTGCTTCTTCCCCAACATAACATGCTCCCTTTTTGTCCACATCTCCTAACTGCTTTGTTAGGTACAAATGCCTAACATTTTCAAGCATACATATATGTGTGTGTGCGCTCTCTTGGGTCTAATGTATAGTACGTCCCTATTTGAAATTCTTAGTTCACAAGCCATCTAAAGAATTATCAATTCCTATTTTTCAATATGACCAATATTTATTAGGGATAAACATTAGATACCCAAAAAAGAGGAGAGATGTGAGATAGTTTTGAATATTGACAAAGTTGGACATGTACGTTTTATCACAGAAGATAAGATCAAATCCTTCTAAAGTTAGTTATCCCAAATCCAACCTGATAGGTATGGTATATGAACACTAACTAAATAGTTGCAGTTTAGTAGCATTGCTTGGAATTTGGGTGGTTTAACATATGTTTAGTGCTATGTTAGAAACTATCAAAGTCATTATTTTAATGGAAGTAGGTAACTACTAACTAGTTGGTATTTGTTTCCAATAAAACTAAGGTTTCAATAGCTCGTCAACATAAAACCAAATATGTCTAATAGTTTACCTGCTCCTTTGCTGAAACTATGATTTTAGAGTTTAGGAGTTTCCCACATAAAAACCAAACATGTTTTTTTCGTTTTGGGGATTAAAGAAGCAATCTTTTTCAGCTCACGTGATAGATAAGATATGAAATGTGGCATATATTTTATGGAAGCAAAGTTGGATAAGACAGCATATTACCACTCCCATTGTGGATATGGATTAGCTTAGTCCTCAATGTATCCGAAAGTCATTGCTTATCCGCTTAAAATTTTTTTTGTTATACACTTGGGTGTACGTTGGCCACTTGTCCTGTTGCCAATTGTACCTTTGGGATAAACTATGAGCATAGCCTTCGAAATTAATGAACACTTCAAAAAAAAAAGGGGGGGCCAGAAAAAAAGTTGGCGACTTTTTTTAAATGCTTGTTGGACTTGAGGCCACGCCACAGAGAGGAATAGTCCAAAGTTTCGATTTTTAGACTCACAACCACTTCATTGTTCACAGGGTGTCTCCTCTTGCTGCCAAGTGCCACCCAAATCAAGAAATGGCTTTGTTCTTTTAAAGGGTTTGAAAAACTTTTCGTGACATACTGGTTCGTGCAGAAGAAAAATTGAAAACCCCATTAAGTCTTTGTTTACCTGGACAACTGTTATTGGCTCATCAGTACTAAAATGATGACGGAGCTTCCAAGGCAATTTTAAACACCCCCCCCCCCCAAAAAAAACAAAGAAACCTCTTTTGGGGGAGATCCAACTGTTCGGCTTTGAATGCTTATCTGTTAATGATCGAGTCAATGCAAAAATCTAAACAAGCTACGTAAGAAAAGAACATTGAATCAGCCTAATCTGTAGGATTTTCTAAGCATGATAAACTCTTCTATGAATCAAACCTATGTAAGTATCATCTGTACAAGGATATTTTTTTCAGGCTCTCTATTGTGGGATTTTATGATGAAGACGCTAGCCCTTGGAGTAACTTGATGACTTCAACAGTGTCTTCCAGATAATATTTTGCCATGCTTGGTTTCTGACCCACTGTACAGGCATAGACATGTGGTATAGCCTTTAGGGTTAATGGATCTGATACTGAACCAGCAAGACTCTCAAACATATCTTCATCTGACCTATCATCTCCTATGCACAGAAGAAAATCTGGTCTCTTTCCCTTACTCACCATTGTTGATATTAGATTCTCCACTACTATTCCCTTGCTCACGCCCTGCAAAAATCCCACAAACATAAAGAACACATTACCACATTGAACTCATAATTACCACATTAAATCCTGAGGTTTTAGTATGTTTATTTTTTTCACATACCTGAGGTTTTACTTCAACAATGTGTTGCCCTCTTTTTACTACAACTGGTTCGTTGGCTAGAACGCTTTCAAGGTGATCAAGAAGCTCTTTTTCTTGGAAGGATCCGAAATGTGGGTCGGCTTCTTGGTGGTGCCATACCATAGCACTCTCTTTCGCTTCAATGAAAGAACCATCTGTTGCTTCTGTATAATGTGCCATCACTGGTTCCACAACTTTTTTCCATTCAAAATCCATTCCTAACCCACATGTTTCCCAGGCAGTATCACAACCCCACCTGATAAAAAATACACCATCATAAATCATAAATATAAGTAAAACAAAACCACAGAATCATTGAGAAATGAACAGACATTAATGGTTTTACCTGGTGAAGAAGCCATGTTCTGCTGAGAGGCCGAGCTTGTGGCATGGAGAAAACCATTTGCCGAGGCAATTCTTATCTCTGCCACTAACTATAAACACTGTGTTTCCAGGGTCACTACATAAGAGATTCAAAACAGAGATAACCTCTTCACTTGGGGTTTTGTCTACTGATACCTGTGGCATCATAGTACCATCATAGTCTAAAAGAATCAACCTGTTCTGTGTGTTTCTATATGCAGAAACAATGCTTTCTGCTGTGAGCTTCCTGAACGTAGGATCAAGAGCCACAATTCTAAATCCCAAGCCAAATCCAACACCCCAACATCTCTTATGGTAATGCTCTCTAGAAGCCCTTTCTAAATCCTGATCGAAACTCCTTGCCCAATAGGCTACATCATGCGAGCTTATGTACTTGTAATGCTTTTCGTGTCGCAATTGTTTCTCTGAATCTGACATCGAAATCGCCGAATTCATCGCCTCTGCTACGTCTTCTATGTTCCATGGATTCACTCTGATTGCTCCACTCAGCGACGGAGAACAACCTATGAACTCAGACACTATGATGACACTTCGTTTAGGACTTGTCCAATCATTATTCGCATCGATCCCCTGTCTACAAACAGTGTACTTATAAGGCACTAAATTCATACCATCTCTTACGGCATTCACAATACAACATTCAGAAATGGCGTAGTACGAGGCTTTCTCCTGCGTCGAAACAGGGCCATTGACCAACACGATTGGCTGGTATCCTGGTTCGCCGAATTTCTCATTGATCTCATTGGCGATTGAATTCGTTTCGCTTTGAACATCTTGGATATCTTTCCCTCTGCTTCTTGCCGGATTCAGAATCTGAACTAAAACAACTTTACCCCTAAAATCTTCATGAACTTCCAAGAGTTGTCCCATTGCCAATAACTTCAAGCTTAAACCTTTAAACATATCCATATCGTCCACACCCAAAATAACAATCTTCCCCTCATATTGTTTCTTTAATTCCTTAATCCTATCACCGGTTTGAGATAAAGACAACAAAGATTCAAGCTGACCCATGTGAATCCCCACCGGCAAGATCTTGATCGTCACTGTACGGCCATAATAATCTAGCCCAATGTAACCCCTTTTGGACTCATAATCCAAACCCAGCATTCTACTGCAACAGGACAAGAAATGTCTCGCGTAATCAAATGTATGAAAACCGATCAAATCGCAATTTAACAGAGCTCGGAGGATATCGTCACGAACTGGGATTGTTCTGTAGATTTCAGAGGACGGAAATGGGCTGTGAAGGAAGAATCCAAGTTTGACTCGGTGAAATCGTCTTCTCAATATGGTAGGCAAGATCATGAGATGATAATCGTGAATCCAAACGTAATCCTCTTCTGGGTTTATCACCTCCGTTACCTTATCGGCGAAAATCTTGTTGGCGTAAACGTAAGCCTTCCACTGCGATCGTTCGAAGCGGGCACCGTGACTCGGCGACATGGGTAACATGTAGTGAAACAGAGGCCAGAGGTAATGCTTGCAGAATCCATGGTAGAACTTGTTCTGAACGTCGGCCGGTAAAAACGCCGGCACGCATCGGAACTTTTCGAGTAATATTTGGGAAACTTCTTCTTGTTCCGATGGATCGACGATGTCGGCTTTCAATGAACCCACATAGATTACCTCCACGTCAGAGGGAAACCCGTCTTTGAGCTGCAAATAGAGACTATCACTATCGAATTCGAAACTCCATTTTCTCGTCTCCTTGTCACGAAACGATTTTATCGGTAACTGATTAGCGACGATGATTCTTCGTTCTTGCGAAACAGAGGAGACGGCGTCGTCGGAAGCCGCACCGGAATCGGAATCACCACGGACTTCGAAATTGGACACAACTCCAGGCGGCGCCATGTCTTTTGGGATCCGACTCAGGGCTCCGTAATCTTCAACGGAGACCAAATTCAATAAGTCTAAGCAAGATCTTGAGAGCATTATCAGAAATGGGAAAGATGCAATCTTATTTCGCAAGAAAGGAACTAAGCTAACTGGGGTCGATGACCAAGAAAGAACGATAAGAGTTTTCCAGGTTTTGGGGGGTGAGGGATGAAAAATTTACAGGAGGGTTTTGCACAGAAGGATGAATCTTGGAGCGAGAGAAATCCACAATAGTGATGCAAATTCCATAACAGACAGCGTGAGAGCTAGGTCTCTTTAAAAGAAACTAAATAGCAAGTAATTACTACTAGGAAGCGGATAAGAACGAAGAGACCGACCGGGGATTATATATGAGGTACGTGATGAATGAAATGGACGGTCCAGATTGATTGAAACCACGATCCTTTTTTTCAAATATGTAATATTATTATTATTATTATAAATCTGAAACCGACTGTTCCGCTCCCCGCTTATCCTTCCTTCAGTTTAAGTTTGTAATGTATGTTTTCTTGTTGGTCCCTCTAGAAATATATGCGGCATATTGTTTACCGGCTATAGCCGGTGGAGTGAGAGGGGAGGGGAACTTTCAAAAGATCACGTGATCTTTACGCCTGGACAGATTTTTCTTTGTAATGATTCAAGATTTTAACGTTGTTCTGATTTGAAACAGAAAATATATATTTAAATTCTGACTCCGAAGTTTGAACAAAACAAATGCTAACAAGTACTGTTCTTTCGGTACGTTTACTTTCACCTTTTTTTTAAAAAAAAAAAATAGTCGGTGAATAATTAACAAAACTCAACCCCATAGGAATATAAATATAGGAGAAAAATATAGGGAAAATTACCGAAAAATCTCATGTTATAAAATTTGTTCGCCTCCAAAATTTAATTCTTTAAGCAAGTATAACTTATCTTTTGTAAGTATAGTATTAGTTTAATTATTTACGACATATTTTAGTTATGTGCAGTGTTTTTTTTTTTTTTTGCCGAAAGTTATGTGCAGTGTTATTCATTGTGCAAATAATTAAAAATATGTTGCACAGTGGTAGAAGAAGAATCGCCCCTGCTTATGGTAAATGGTATATACTACTTAAACCAGTTTCATGTACCTTTGGAAACAAATTTTATAACGAGGAACTTCTCAGAAAACTCTAGTAGAATATAGTTATATTTGGAATATTTTTTTTTTTAAAAAATAAGTGTTTATTACGTAAGTTGAGATAAAATTTTTCTCACATATTTATCTCGTATACCGTAAATCACGATTTATAAACACTTATATGTCAAAAATAAGTTATCCCAAACGAGTACTATATTATAGGAAAATGATAAAAAAATATCATTGGAATTATAAAACTTTAAAAATGTTTACTAAATTAGTAAAAGGATAAATAATGATTTAGTAGGAATATGATATGTTAAAAACTAGGTGTTGATAATTTGAGTACAAAAATTAGCAACTTGGGTATAAGGATTAACAATTTGAGCTTCCCAAATTATACTATGTGTACCTTAGTTACTAATTGCTATTCTAAAGTTGGCAACACCTAAATTTTAAAATCTTATATTCCTATCAGATCACCTATTTATCCTTTTACTAATTAATGTAGTAAACATTTTAGAGTTTTTATAATTCAAATAGTATTTTTCTATCATTTTTTAGGAATATAGGACCTTTTTCTCCTAAAATATATCACATTTAGTTATAATTATAAAACATCTAAAAACGGCTCTGTATACTTTTATTTCTTAGAATTTTCAATTAATATATAACATTGTTTGCCAATAATGCTATGGTGAAATATAAGGAAAGAAATCGTATGTTTATTATAAATCATAAAGTAGGGAAACGTCAGAACGGTACACAATTGCAATAACCTATATATATAGGTTAATTTAATATTTACCCCCTCAAATTTACTCTCATTTTATTTTTAATCCCTCAAATTTTAATAATAGATTTTGGTATTTCAAATTTTATTTTGTTTAAAATATTAATACCTATAACTCAGTAAAGATTTAGACAATTTTGATTTTATAGGAATTAAAATTAATGATTTAAAATTTAAGGAATCAAAATAAAAATAAGAGAAAATTAAAGAGACCAAAGTTTATATCAATCGTGTGTGTGTGTGTATTGTGGGGATGAGAGAGAGAGAGAGAGAGGAGTGTGGAATGAGGTAACCCAGGAACAGGAATCCTCGGTCAGGAGGTGGATCCGGGTCCCTGGATAGTGTTCACACATATGCGCAGGTTTCCTGGTTACACCTTTTCTTTTTTAAATTTGTTTTTGGGTTGTTTCTGGATGCTGAGCTGTGATGAGTAATGTGTGTGCTGTTGGCAGACTGTGAGTTCTAAAAAAATGTCCACGTGGACCTCTCCTAAAGGGAACGCGGCGTGTGGAATTTGTTTCAGCCCATGTCACGGACCTCTTTGACTGCTGACCTGGCAACCTGTGACCACCCCTTTTTTGCCACCTCTTCACCTTCTTCTCTTGTTTATCGTTGCTCCTTTAGGGTGTGTTTGGTTTGAGGGGAGGTGAGGAGGAGACGGAGGAGAAGGGGATAAATTATTTTTTAGGTTGAAGATATTTAAATTTTAGGTGAAAATTCAAAAAAAGAATATGAGAGTAAATTTTAAGTTTCTCCCGTCCAAAATTATAATTTACCCCTTTCCCCTCCTTCCCCTCTCCTCAAACCAAACACACCTCTAGAATTCTCACAAATGGCATCAAGCTTATCTAACCCACCTCACTTTACCAAATAATATCACACTTTTTTTCATAATACATGTACTCAATGAATATTTAAACACACAATCTCACGTTGAAGAAAGACTCGATTATATGTAAATGCCAAAAATTATTTTCAGATTTAGTTTATAACAATAATAAGTTGTATGTAACAAGCCCATATTAGCTCCAATAATAAGGATAAAAAGTGAGTAGGGGATTTCAAACTTTTGTTTTTTAAATTTCTTGCCAAAAATGATTGTGGAGAAAAAAATAACCAAAATAATGGTTGAGGGTCAAAACTATTTTGAGTTTTGTATTACTATTTAGTTACCAGTTTGTTTTAGTTTTTTAGAAGTGTTTTTTTATGATTTATGAGATAAGTATAATCCAAACAGGCACTCGTCACGTTGGAAAAGCCTCATCGCAAACAGGCACTCATCGCAAGTCGTGACAAAACTCATCTCACAAATTTACCTCGTATACCGTAAATTACGTTGGAAAAGCCGCTTCTATTGCTAATCAAAAGAGACACTTATCAATGAACTTTTTTCTTTTTGATACGACTATCTGATGTGTCAGATTCGAGTATTGGTAAACCCAATTTGGAATAGCTTTCTCAAGGATATTTTATTTACATAGACTCAAATTAGAAACCTCATAATTAAACGATGCTTGTTGGTAAACTCATGTATGGAAATTTAAAATTTATATTTAAATAGATGAAATTCAACTAAAATATCTTTTTGCTTCAATGCATTAGGAGTTTTTGAACTTGCTCTCGTCTCCTACCCATACCATCGCCAATTCAAATTGCTCCCTCCGATCCTAATTATAGGATATATTTATCTAACTTTGGAGAAATTAAGGATGGTGGTTAAATTAATTAATCATATTTATTTTCCTAAAATACCCTTATTTAAAATTTAAAATGACATCCAATCACGTTAATTCTCTGTTTTTTCTTGTACCTACCTCTCCTGCCTCACACACGACTTCTCCAAGCTCTTACACAATCCGGTGTTGCCAATCTCCCTCAATAACTTCCGATCTACTCTTATTAAATTATTATTGTGTTTAATTATTATTGAGAAAGTATCAATATGAGGTATTTTGGGAAGAAATTGACAAAAATTAGAACTTTGTCCTATAATTAGGATCAAGATCAACTCTCAAATGTTATCCTATAATTAAGACCGGAGGAAGTAATAGCTACGTATATCAGCAGCCAGCTTAAACACTTTATTGTTAAGGTACCATGATTGGCATGTTTAAATGGTATGAAGTTCTTTAAATGTATAATGACGATGTATATAATATACAAGGTATTAAAATTCGGATTGGGTATTAAACCAGTCGGGGTACTAGATTAAGGGTCAGTGGGTCAGACCGGGGCCAAATCGGAGCTAAACCGGGACCAAACCGGTGAGAAATTAAAAATTTTATGTTTATAATATGAAATTCTAAAGGAAAAATATTTTTAAAAATTTTTTTAAAAAAATTGGAACCCGGACCAATTCACTGACTGGTCCGGTCCGGATTCCTGAACCTGGATAATATGTTATGCTTATTTTATAATCATTGTGTATTTGTTTTATACTTGGGTTGCTTTTTATTTAAAAATGAATAAAACCTTTATATGTACTAGTTATCACCAAACAATTTCCAAAATCTCAAGCAACGAAGAGCCGCTAGTGAGAATAATGCTAACAAACATGATCCCATAAGAAAATCAAGCCACCAGATTAAGAAAATCCAAAACAAACTGGACATGGAGTTGGTGTTCTAAGTCAAGAGACCCCAATCTGGCAACCAAAAGAAAAGTTAAGACCCCAAGACGACAATATTTACAACATAAGCTATCTATAACCACAAACTTTAACTTCGTCTTGAGACGCGTGCCAGTCACTTTCCTTTATCTACCTCCTTGCCTTTTGATCCACTAGCACCCTCTGATATGTTTGGTTTAGAAAAAGGGGTGAGATTCTGAAGAATCTCAGTAGAAACATGCTATCGACATATAAAATGTGAAAATTAAATATGCAATGCACCATATTAGGCAAAATGAAAGTTCAATTCGATTCATGTTATGCACAAGTTTCAGAGCCAAACATCAAGTTAGAACCCCCTACATGTACCTCAGCCGAGTCACCGACCACAGCTAGGATTTTCGATATACCTTGGCTAGGCACCGAACCACAATTAGGTACTGTGCCTCTAGCATGTATTCATATCACGAAATACAGTAACATATAACATATAATTAATCACATAGTGTATGAAAGATAATAGTCCCTACCTCAACCCTTTTTAACCTCGAGATGCTCGCCTCGTGGAACGTGCCAACTCCATGCTCCTAACTCAGTTCTAAAATACCAAATGTACAAGAAACATGTTATAACCTATCCGTGTATCATTTTAGACACTTCCATAGTGTTTATTGTGGTTATATTAGCATATGGTGAAAATTTACCAAAATGCCCCTGGGACCCCTGCCCGGCCTAATGGCATGTTTTCTCAAAATTTTGACTAGGGCTATCCTGACATATTTTCACTTAAGGAATCCATTTGCGGGCTCAAAATTACTAAATTCAAGGTCAAATTACGAAATTGCCCTTAACAGCCCTACTTTTAGGGTTTTAGAGGCGTTTCCGTAATTATGTTTTCTCGGCCTTTTCCGAAAAAGTACCCAACTGTAACCCCACTTAATTTTCCCTCCTAAATCCAATGGAACCATCAAATAATTGAAAATCCAACTCTGAGGCCCTCAAACATCCCTGGTCAAAATTATGGTGTTCTCTAGGAAAAATCGGGGTTTTACGATTTTGACTCCGTAAACGCGTTCCTTTCTACTCATAATCATTTTATTAACCATATACTTGAGTTATAACTACCATTTGAACTAAAATTGGGTAGCATAACCCTTCTAATGTCACATTTCCAAAATTTACAAACAAAGATAATCCAGCGAAATTTCACCGATTAAATTGTCTACAGCAACCAGAATAGTCAATGTACGAAGGTTTGGAAGTTACCTTTCGCTTCCTTTGGGTTTTCCCCAATATGGCTAAAACCCTAACCCTTCAACCACAGATTTTTGATCCTCTGAACCTTAAAGAACAAACAGGAGTAGCTTAGGGTCAGAATTATACACGTTAAAAGCTAAATCATCGGAGAAATCGGTTTACCTTGCGAGATTTCTTCCCTTTCTCTCTCTAAACTCTCTCAAATTTCTCTCTCTTATTTCAGACCTGTTTTGCACGAAATGGGCTGAATAAAGAAGGGAGATGATGATATGTATCATATATTTTAACTTATTTTATTCATTTGTTTCATTTTCCAAAAATGAACTTATGTACATAAATCCTTATGTACATGTAACCATACTCATTAAGCCCAACCAATATTTTCTTCTTTTTGCAACATGTAGGAGACACCTAGGGGTCTCTCCCTATGATCTCAATTGGCTTCACAACTTATTCAAGTTACGTATACACGTAAAGTTCCAATTTTGGTCAAAATTTGCATTTTTGCTCAAATTTTTCATAAATTCATATTTAATTGACCAAAATATTCTAAATATATTTTTCACCTTTATTTTCATTAATTAATTTAAATTAAATTCAATTAATTGGAAAATAATTAATTTTGTGATAATTTGGCCAAATTACGATTTTGTCATTGCCTTTCTAATCCAATTTCTTCTCTTATTTTTCTTTGGCCAATTTCCATATATTTTTGGACCAAATATTTTCTCTAATATTCCTTCATTTTTGGACCTTAATATTGGGCTTTTTAAATTACCCAAATTAATTCCATAATTATTCTGCTCATTTTCTCATGAAAATGAACATTTATAAAATTCATAAATTCCAAATTTATAAATATTCACCATTTTATTGAATTTCCTAAATATTGACAATATTTTTTGTGAATATAAATTTTGGGATGTTACAGTAAGTTAGTCCTTCAACTTTAACTTGATACAATTCAATTCTTATAGTATGTTTAAATTAGCAGTAAAAGCCACATTTCCAACATAATTTATGGTATACTAGGTAAATATCTGAACATGCTCTTAAATGTCAATTCAAGCAGGGTACTTCTGATTCAATTGGAAGTAATCATTAAACTCCAAATCATTGCAACTTTGTGGTTATAGTTTTAATCATTATTAAAATCTGTGGTCCCTAAGTTTCATAGAATATGTAATTTTATTTTCTAAAATATAAGGATCAATATTTTAAATTGTTAAAAACTACATTGACTGAATTGAATCAATTAAAGTTAGATGATTAAATTATAATCAAAACAAAACTATAATAATTGAGTTGCAACAAATAAAAAATCTGGAAATTGGGTGCATAGGAAGAGAAGAAAGGATATGGGGGAATTGGGGAAGCGGAGCCAAACATGTGAGTGAGTGTCTAAGTGAGTGAGGGAGAGAGTAGCTCCAGGCGTTAGAGAAACAAATATTCAAGGCCTACATGAGTTATTATTTGAGAAGTATATTTATATAAGTTGAAGTAAATCTCTTTTCATATACTTATCTAATATATCATAAATCATGTTGGAAAAATAACTTTTACCAATTCAAACATGCACTCATTCATTGAAACTAGAGTCGAGAAAATGAGTCAAGCCCATTCAGGCCTTGAGTTTGTAAGGGTTGGGTTTGAAATTTTTGTCTTAAAAGTGAAAATAGATCTAAAAGGGTTAGCCTTGTAGAGCCAAGGTCCTAAAAGTACAAGCCTATTTATTTATTTTTATTTATTAAAATTATTTATATGATGCTAAAATTATTGATTTTTTATGTTTCGCAAATGATGTTGTAAATATTTATTTATTATTATCTTTTTAAAATTGAATTTTAAAAGAATTTTTTTTATAAAAATCCTCAAAATTAAAACTTTACAAGGTATTTATTATTTTATAAGTATTATTACTAATTTTGAGTTAAATTAGAAATTTTATTGTTTTAATTTACTAATTTTATTTTTTTAGAAAAAAACTAAAAAAATAATAAAAGTTGTTAAAAAGACTTCAGACCATGCAAGGTAGGTTCTGACCCTCATATTTAATAACCAGACTTTAATAAATGACTGTTTTTCTTCCGCTGGGTTTAAATGAGCCAATCTTTTTAGCCCCGGACCCGGGCTCAGCTCTAATTGAGGTCTAAGGGGTCCGAGCTGGGGTGGGGACCACTTAAAAGGCTTACGTGGCCAGGATGGGCCCCACTTTATCTGAAAGGAAAGATCACAACTTGTCTTTAAATGCCTCCATAAGTTCGGTTTTGGCACACCCACCAACACCAGGCCCCACCTACCAGGATTGCCTCAACATTTGTGCCTCCTTTTCGCCCCCCATCTTTTATCCCCTGCCTCTTACTTTTCTTTTTTTCTTTTGCCGAAGGATAGACACTAACCATCTTTAGATGGTTAAAAAACTTAGGGGAAAGGAATATTGTGAAAAAAAATTCTAAAAAATAATAATTTTTTTTTTTTTTTATCATTTTGAGAAATTTTTTTCTTAGCATTCACTCTCCCAAATTTTTTCACTTTTTTTCCTCCATCCAAGTTTAGCCCAACTGAAACATGATTAAACCCAGAACTTTTTACTGTGAGGGATTTTATACCATTCGACTATAAGATTAATGACTCCTTTTTAACCTTTTTATTTCATATAAATTTTTTTTTCTTAAACTAATTTGCACCTTTTTTTTCCTTATGTTTTCCACAATTTAGCATGCTGGATAACTACTTGAACCTTTTTTTTTAATAGGATAACTATTTTTTTGTTTGCCCACGTTAACTATTTAACTAAGAATGGCGGGAGTATAATTGATATATTTCGCCTATAATAATTATCGTTCTTATTTATTAAATGATAGTCTAATTTTTTTGTTTAATATTGTTCACTGAGTTACTAATGAAAAAGCAATTCATATTGATATTTAGTTTATCTTTTCTGTTGAAAAAATGTGTTAGTATTTTGTTCATATTGATAGTGACGAAAAAAGTTTTCGATGTGATGTTATATCGGCTATGCTTCCCCACCCATTTTAGAATTTGAAGCGTGGTTTTCATCACATTTCGGATAAACTGTTATCTTTTTAGTTTTTTTTTTTTATTTGGAATTATCATGCTTTCACACTACTTTACCACAAATTGGATATTCTTTTTTTTTTCCCAGTACACAAATTGGATATTCGGTACTCTAAAACATCACGCGTAATTAAATAAAATACATGTACAGAGTACTCCTGAAATTATGTCGACAATGTTAAAAAAATATTTATCAGTGTGAACTTTTTTTCTTGGCAAGGCACAAACAACGTAATAGGGAGTAGTCATCGGTAAATCTTCCTTAAAAAAGTTTATTTTATATCCGTCAATCTTTTAATTAATTCAATACATATAATTAATGGAGGGTAAACATGGAAAAAACTCATTAAATATTCAGACAACTCTTATCGGACTCTTATAAAAAGGACTAAGACAATTCAAATTTTAGACTCTTATAAAAAAGATATGAGAGAATATGTGAAAGTTAGATAATTCATAATTTAAACTTATGAATATGATAGAATGGTATGACAATAGATGTATTAAAAAAAGAGAAATACTTGCATACTCCTAGAGCACTACCTCATCTGTACTCTGACTAATTAAAATATAACAACTCATTTTATTTTAATCCTACATGGCGAACGAGTCATATGAAGAAATTCAAATTTTATAATTTTGAAAAACATAAACTTCATAATTTAGAAAAACAAAAGACGCGATTCTCTCCCATGATTTGTTATGTTTTAAAAATCATAAAATTTGAATTTATTCAGATGACTTGTTTGTCATGTAGGATGAAAATAACATGAATTGTTATATTTTAATTAATCAGAACACAGATGAAATGATGCGATGAGAGCATGCAAGTATTTCTAAAAAAAAAAAGAGTGGTATTATAATATTGCAATAGGCCGTTATTTTGATGCTAATATATGCACATTATGGCCAATTAATGCGAGGTTAACTATCACATCTTTCTTCATTATGGACCACCTAAGCATATAATATACTGAGATTATTGGGTGTTGGAGGATACGTGTGTGCAAGAAATTCTAACACATGGACCAGGTAACCATTGTGAATTATTTATGGAAATTACTCAATTATTTTCCTCAATTTTATTTTCCCTTTGAAATTTAAATCGACGTGCCTCATAATCGATATCGGAGAGCCATCAACTTATATTGGACGCGTAGGAAAAACAATAGTGAAGATAAGTGGAAACTTGGAATTCTTTGGAGTAAAGCATCATCTGTCAACTATACAATTAAATTATATGTAGAGTTGTATGTGTAAGTAAATGTGTATATGTGATTGTATACACAATTAATCTTATTATTGTTTATGGGACGATCATATAAGTATTAAATATTGAAACGCATCGCCAATAATATTGTAATTTAACGACATGAGAGCTCCCCTATATTTTAATTCAAAAACAAACAATGTTGACACACATCTCCTCTATATGTGTTTAGTTATACAAATTTATTGGATTTATTAATTTTTACATATACTTTGCTAGTATTTTGGTAGAGTACATATATTGTTATTATTTTTTAAATTTTGTGAAAATTTTACTGATATTTTATTTAAAATATGTTAATTTCAAAGAGGTCAACAAGAACCTATGTTATCTATTTTTATTTTTTTTAATAAAAATCTATTTATTTTGTAGAATAAAAAGTATGTGTACAAAAATCTGTAAAAAATTCATGAACATATTATACTATGATAAAAAAATTGACAATTGACTAGCTGCATCAGGTCAATACATCCCCAAATAAAACGAATCCAAGAGGAATTTATTAAATCGTCTATCTCTTAGGAGAAAACAACAAAAGTCCAAACAATAAAAGTGTTTTGGAGGCTTCCCCAAATATGAAAATCAGATCCGTGGGACAACATTGTGCTTTTAATTTTTAAAATTAGATTAATCCATTTAGCTGCCCATAATAATATAATTGGATAGCCATCAACTTATATTTTACGTTGGACCAACACCGGTGGAATATAGGTGGAATCATTTGGAGTAAATTAAAGCATCATCTCTCAATCACATATACATGATTATATTTAGAAATAAGTATTAGTACATAAATTTCTTGAATTCTCTGAAAGTTATACAAACACACATAACAAAGCTAGTGTTTTTCCCCCCCGTAAATGTTGTTGTTCCAAAAAAAGTGTTAAGCAATTTTTTTTTTTAAAAAAATATTATTTTCTTTGATATTCCTAATATATAATCAAATCTTGAGAAGTTAAGCCAACGAATCCAATAAATGGGAGGTTGCAGGTTGGATATCTTAATACTTTATTCGGTCTTAAATATAAAACAGAGTTGAATTTTTTTGGAGGAATTAATGAAGCTAAATAAGTTATTTAATTATATCATATTTTGTGTATTCTTATATTATATATTAGTTTATTAGTCAAACTAATTAGTTTGGAGAAAAAAATAAAAATAAAAATATTCTAAAGTAATTTAATTAGCTCCCTTAATCTCTCCAAAAAAAATCAATTTTATCTTATATTTAAGATCAGATGGATGGAGTGCTATGTTAATTACGTACAAGCAACCTCAATAACAGTGCCACCGTCACTACATTTAGATAAAGTTTTTGGATTTACTGTTCGATCGAGGTTCATATCAGAATTAAGTTAAAATGTTAAGCAAGCTCATCTTTGAATCAATAAGCGCTGTATTGCCCTTCCATTACGTGGCTCTATCCCTCAAGCAATACCATTTGGCAGATTGTTCTTAGTATGCTAAAGGCTTTTGCTCTAGTTTTAATTAATATTATTAATACTAGTGCTTTAAGTTCTTTTTTCTAATTTACATTTATGTTCTTTTACTAATTCTATATTATAAAATGTTCCTTTAACCTTAATAATATCTGTCTTTTATAAGAAAAATTGTATATTAAATAAAAAAATTAGAACACTGTAGCCATAACCAAACAGATCAGCATCTTGATCTGTGTTGTCTCCAAATGCTATACCTCAGAGATATATATATATATATATATATATATATATATATGTATATGTATATATACATCCACCAACAAAAATTTCACAAAAAACCAAGGTATTAAAACTCGGACCAAGTATTAAACCGGTCGGGGTATTGGGTTAAGGGTCAGTGGATCAGACCGGGGCCGAATTGGAGTTAAATTGGGACCAAACTGCTGAGAAATTAAAAATTTTAGGCTTATATTATGAAATTCTAAAAAAAAAAAATTTAAAAAAAATATGAACTCGGACCAGACCGGTTTACCTGCTGGTTCGTCGGTTTCCGGGTCGGACTGACCGATCCAGTCCGAGTTCAAGAACCTGACAAAAAAAACCCATCAAAAGCGAACGGTTTAAGGAATTATTAATATACTATATTATAATCTTCAACGTACAACTTCATCAATTAAATTTAAGCCAAACCAAAATTCCAAAAAGTAGTCGAGTCTTCCAAGTAGGGGCCAGGCCAGCCAATGAAGGTCTCTTTCCAACTCATGAAGAAAAGTAATTCGTGGCAATCTAGTGGCGACAAAGATTAATTAATTTTATATTATCCAAACAGATAATCCTCACCCAACGTTCTGGATTATATTTTGACTCGCCCTACATAGGAATATTCGAAAGGATTTGGTGGCCCGTGCAAGACATGTTCTTTATATGTTCCTATTAATTATATATATATATATGGTTTTATACCCAAGAATATTACTACTAAATACTTAACTAATCTTGGTTTTTAATTATCCATGTGTATACAGTATATATAATTACATACAAGTCGTCTCTCTGTCTTTATGGTCTATGTGTTTCCTTGGACTTGCTCGCATGTTTTTTATTTAATTTAATTTGAAAAATCAAAGTTGTGAATGATCTTGGGATTTGGTGGATAAGGCTGCTGACAAAGACTCGGCGAAATGTCTTGGTCTCTGTTTTTATAATCAAGACGATAATAATAGTAGTTCTTCCCTAGAGATGAGGCAATTTGAGTTTCAAAAGCACAAGACATATATATTGCTATATATTTGACAATTAATTTTTTCATTATCCTTATTTGTATCTATCGTTTAGTTCAACGTACAAGGATTAAATATATAATAATTGAGCTACTTCCAGTGCAACATGATCGATCAGTCTCTGCGTTGTAATTTAAAATGGAAAATTTTATCAACTTTGATTAGTTTATAGTTTATTTTTATTTCGTCGGTGCATGCTTGTTCGTTGTTGAAATTTCGTTAACCCACTTTTTATCTTCAACTTATGCTTTAAGAGTTTAAGTCTGAGACAATTTGTTAACCTAACAACCAAATGGAAGGAGAATAAAACAGAGAGGCAATAATACCAATAACCTAAGACTATAAGTTAGATCAAACTACGACTTACAGCTTACAACGGAGAGTTTTTATATTGTTAAATCATAAGGCTGTTGACATGAAAGAATAAATTAAATTTCATAACACTGATGATTTATTAATAAATAATCATCATCATCCAAAAAATTAGTAGTAATTAATAATTATCTGAATTTATCATCATTAGTTAAACAAGTAGCTAGGTTCGCGATTGGTTAGCCAAATATTATGTACGACCGTGGGATATATTCAACTCTTAAGGACGATCTATATCACTTTTTGTTATTACTCTCCCTCCCCTCTCGTTAATTTGGTTAAGGGTGTAATTTCTTTCAAAGTTTAAAGATTAAAGGGTTTTCGTCTCTCTCAATAAATATACTTTTCGGGATTCGACTCGCATTCTCTTCCTTATAGAGATGAGTCTGCTTACTACATCAACAAAAAATTACTGGTTTCTGACTATTATTCTCTTACATGAATGTATATAGGGAAAATCCTATTAAAAGACAGTTAAATTATCTATATTCTAATTAGGGTCACTAAACTTAATAAATTATAGATAAGGTTATGTGTCCTAATTAGGGATTTAGAATTTGGATTAAATTACCTCCATAACCTTTAGTTATTAGAAAAACAAAACCATTGTTATGAAAACAAGGCAAAAAATAAGCAAAGCCACTACTCTATCTCACAAACAGCCATACAGGTGCAAATTAACTAACAAAAAAGTTGCTCAAAGAGCCTGACAAGAGATTCAAATTCATCAATTTAATACATAACCTAAGCTAATAGAAAGAAAGTAGTAGAACCTATCCTTAAAGCCTTTGATTCCTTCTCTAAAGAATTTTGTCCTTACCTTTTCTCGATGCCGACAACGGCTATGACAAACTGTCTCTAATACTACATTCCCTTGTACGCGCTCCCTCAAGCTTCTTCTTTTCGTTTTGTTTGTCTACTTTAGATATTTGACCTCAAACTTTTCCCTGTGCACCTTAACCATGATGGATTATCGAGTTTCCAACACAGGGACGCACACAGGGCTTGAGTTGCTGATGTGTGAGGAACAAACTCACTAGACAAAACCAAATTTGATCATGTACAGCCTGATTTGAGCATGGACACATTATGAGGCATTTTCATTTTAGTTCACTTACAAACAATTTTCAGGCTGTACAGGGAGAGGGACATTGTTTAGATGCGCAGAGCTTAGAACCAAATACTATTTTAACAGGATTTTCCCCAAGTATTATTGTTTCTCACTACTAGAAAGAGAGCTTCACAAATGGCAGGAGGGAAGATCAAGAAGGAGAAGGGAAAGCGGCAACAACACACGCCTAGGCAAGAAGACTTGATGCTATAGTTCAGAAATCCAGTATAAAGATCAAAAGACCAATTCCATCTTTAGGTTGATTCCAGTACGGTAATCTCTGAAAGACGGCAAGATGGTTTTTGCCGTCAAGATTGACCCCATGGTTCTTGAACCTGACATTTCCAAGGCACTCCTCCTCGTTTACTTAGGAATATTCTGGATATTTTATCGAATTTTAAAATCTTTAGTTGTATCATATATCCTTATCTATAATTTGTTAAATTTAATGATATAGATTACAATTTAGATAATTCAATTGCCTTTTAAAAGGATTTTTCCATGTATATATGACCGGATCAGATTAACCTGTTTCCCTAAATCTTATCAATTTATTTTACTAATATATCTATTTTATTGGAGTGTGTGTGAAATCTTTTTACGCGATAAGAAAACAGAAAATTTCTCGGACATGTTTTATGGATAAAGAAGTAGAAAGAATTTGTTTCCAAAGTCACTAATGAAAATGTGAAAGCTAATTAATGATAATATGTATGGGTTCCCACTTAATTATATCAGTATATCGAAAAAAAAAGTTGATTTTGTCGCCAAAAAGAGATGACATGATTTTCTTTTATTGGTTGGAATAATCCAACCTTGTTTGGCATATGCGTCTCAGAATAGGCCAAAAGAATATCCAAAGGAAAAGAAAAGTAGTAAGAATTGAGAAATTATATGAAGAATTAAAGACAAATAATTGTACTTAATTTGTCCTAAACTCGAATAAAGAGCTAATCACGGGTTGACATGTAAGATTGGAGTGGTTAACATAGTCAAGAAAAGAGGCAACCAAAAAGGGTAAACTTCGTAGATAAATATAATGAAGTCCCAAACCAAAAGTGAGAGGAGCCCACAAGGATTCGATAAAAGATTTGATAATTATTATTAGTTTTTTCTATTTAATCGATCGCATGTTTTAGATAAGAAAAATATACTATATAAAAAGTAGTGAAAGATTGAAGGCAAAAAAAAAAAAAAAAAGTAGCGAAAGATTTAAGAAGATGGGTTTGAAAACTACCCCAACATTTTGACCAAAAAAAAAAAACCCCAACAAATTAATTGGAGACGCAATTAGTCACGTTTACGAGAAAGTAAGCTTCCAAGAAAAGGAAATGTCATATAAATGTATATAATATTCCAACAGCAACTTTTTCAGATATTATTGCTACTAATTATTTAATTATTTATGAATGTGTCTATCTATTTCTATCCTTATCTTGGGCTTTGTTTCAATTCAGCAATAATGCTTATTTCCTAGGAAGCCGCTTCTTCCTCTGTTATTTTTTTGACCCACGCATTCAATTTTCCATTTTTCTTTCGTTTCTCCGTTTCACACTTATCCTTATTATAAAAATAATGCCACTTTCAATTCTAAACGTAGTACTCGATTTATAGTGATATTTTAGAATCGGAAAAATTACCATGAGGTTTTCAAGAATAAATGTCATAACAGAAAATTTTATAACAAGTGAGTAATATATAATGATAAGTTCTGATACTGAAAATGATAACAAATATGTGAAGCTTGCTTGTAAGTGAGACTTTTTATAGTTACATTCTTTATTTGGGACTTTATTGTGATTTCTCTTTTACAATTTGAAAAAAAAAATAAAGGATTTTTGAAACATTGCTTATCGTGAAATTTAATCGATGAGTGTATGACTTTTGTTGTCGGAGTTGAAGGTGGGTGATCATATAGAAGGGACCATTTGTCGTTAATATAATGTTTTTGGAACGTCGATTTTGTACCAAAAAAAAAAACGATTCTTTCCTTTTTTTTTTTGAACAGTGATTCTTTCCTTTTGTTTATTTGAAAAACGGCACATTGTATCTACATCATCACCATTATAAATGAACTCTACACGGTGGCATTGTTAGGATTTAGACACAAGAAAGATTGAGATTGAAAAATTTATATAAAATAAGGTTCGTATAAATTTCAGAGAAGAAATACTTCCCTGATAACAACTTTACATAAATTTATATAATGCCAACTTACATTAGGACCAACGCATGTTCATCAATAGATTAGGGAACAAGAAAGCTTACTAAATAGGGATACTAATTTTTAATTGAGGGGCAAGCAAACAATCATCCTGCAATAATTCCCCGGCACAACCATTGAACTCTCTCTCTCTCTCTCTGTGTCTGCGCACGTGCAGCTATCGTGCCACTTGGAATTAGACTCTAGCAGTCTAGACTCTGTGTGAGTTTTACAAATCCAGCAAAACTCAAAGGTTTAACCTAGATCAAGACATAGTAATTCCTGGGAGCCGATTGAGAACGAACACACACACACACACACTCTCTCTCTCTCTCTCTCTCTCTACGCGTGCGCACATCTATTGTGCCCCTTAGAATAGACTCTAGTAGTCTAGACTCTGCGTGAGCTTTACTAATCCAGCAAAGCTCAAAGGTTTAACTCAGATCAAGACATAGTAACTCTTGGGAACCGATTTAAATTATAAGTCCTTAATAGACATTTCTATAAAAATGTAAATTAGAGAATGATATTTTGGATAATGGTGAACACATAAGTAACCAAAATAAATAAATAAATACTATTTGAGTGTTTGGATAGGCGAAAATATAATTTATAAGCTGCTTTTGACGTAAATCAAAACAAAACTCTTTTTACATACTTACCTCATATACCGTAAATCAAGATTGAAAAGCTATTTTTAAGCATTCATATCGCTGTTCCAAACATACACTATGACATTATTATAACCATATGAATCTTTCTTCTTTAGGTTATAAAAGTCCTCAGCGGGCATTTTCTATTTTATAAAAAAAATATATAAAAATTATTGCAGACTTTTGAATAATGGAGTGCAGATAAGCACCAAAAGAAACAAACCATGTTCAAAAGCCATGTGGGTGGTACACCAAATTAAAAGAAGCAAATATAATGGCTTTATTCACTGATTCAACCATAAGAATAAATTTGGCCAATTCACAAAGTCAAAATGGGGGCAACACTTTGACCAGTGTGAAAGAAAGAAACCAGAATTTAGAGACGAAATTGCAAAGGAAAGTGTCTACCAAGGTAGGTTGGTGGGTAGGTTGAATTGAAGCATTCAAAGTTTCAACGATCAAATGAACCCCAAAAAAATTAAATAATTAAATAAATAAAGGGGGGGAAAAATTAAAGCAAGATTCTCATTCTCATTATCAATGTCCTTATTCGGGAGGAGTTCAAAATGAAGTTGAAGTTCTCAAATGGGATTTTCTTCACACTAAAAGTGGGCCTTTCCAAGTCTCATTCTCTTTGTTTGTGGAATTCCACCTCTCCATTTATCACCTTTTTAGGTCATTTCCAAATTAACTTTTATTCAATTCATTCCCACTTCTCGTCACTTTCATTTTCATTCCATACTATTCTTGTAAATTTTAACATTTTACATTATTCACGACTTGTAGACTTTTAATAAATAGTACAATCTTCTATGGTTCTTATATCATATCATGATATTGTCATATTAATGAGGAATTCATGTTAGACAATGTGTATCCAAAAAATCTCTTGGGTATAATTTTTGTATTCCTTTTTTGATAAGCCTATGTCATCATCATATTCAAGATTTGTGGAGAGGTTACGTGAGTAAGCTCACCGAAAGATATTTTCTATATTTACACATAATCAAATTTGAGATCTCGTGTCTAAACGGTCAAAACCCTTTTACTAGGACTAATGCATATCGGTATAATTTTTGTATTCTTCTGTATGATGTTTCAACATTATTTTATTGTTTATTTTCAACTCAAATTTAAATCATGTTTTTAGTAATTTTTTCTAACCGGTTTTTGTTGTCCGACTAAATTCTATTCCAAGTTTTTATGGTAGTTTGTTGTGAGGGAAGGATGATATGGCCCAAAATCCAAATGGTGTGAAGGATTAGTTTAAATTAAACGTTGTTATGATTTATGAGTGATATCCTTTCTCATTTTAGAGTTAGGCTGAAATGTATTTTAGAGAATCTGAATCCTTTACCTTTCACATTCAACCTTTTCCCCAAATTTTAAATTAGGTTTTTAATAATTGTGTGCGTGCGCACACTTGATGTTTTATCATTAATTGTTCCCTTAAAATCTACTCCCATTTTATATTGTGAAATGTATTTCAAATTTTCAAGGCTTATAATATGAAAAATGAAATATAAAAACTTACAGGACAAAAAAATAAATTTACACACGAAAATAATATCCATATCCTTAATTTTTCAAAGTATGATCTTTTTTAAAAAAATAATAAGAGTAATATAAATATTTAAAAAAAATTCTTTGTCAATTATTATCCAATAACTAAACAAGCCCAAGTTGATTTAGACACTCGAAGGGACAAATTTCAGGCAGTTTCGTTTTTGTTTTGGACAATAATGGGCTGAGGCCCATTTTAGTGGATTGGGAATGGCCCATGAATGCAAACAAAGACCTTCGTTGGATGTGAACAATTTTATCTAAAAATCTCAATTCGTAGGCCTAAAAACTTAAAAAGATAATCCAAATCCAATACTCATTTTGGAAAAAAAGGGAAATGAATCTTATGGTCTCTATGGTTTTGACTAAATTATAATTCAGTCCCTATATTTTGTTTGGGTGTAACTCAGTTCTTATAGTTTTGATTCGGTTATAACCCAGTCTTTGAACTTTGACTCACTACAACTTGGTTATAAGATCCATTTTACTTTTGTCTATGTATTTAATGCCTTTTTTTTTCTCCAAATTTGTCACACCCTCTCTCATCATTCTTCTTCCCTTCCTATTTATTATCTCTCTTCCTTATTTCTTTAATAAATAATGGTATATCCAGAAAAAAAAAAAGAGTAGATATCTTATATATTTATTATTTTTAACTATTTTTAACTAATTTCTTGATAAATATAAAATAAGTAATTGGCTTTTATATTTTGAACGAGGGAGTATATAAATGTAGAGGTCACTAGCATGGATCAAGCAGAACGCGTCATGTGTCCTCTTTGTTTGATAACTAACAAAGTAACTCCCTTTATTTATTATTTTTATTATAATTCATGTTACATAATTTCTTTAAATAGTCAAATTCTAAGTCAAAGTAAATTTAAAATTTACCTTTTTCTTATGTCATGCTATTTACTGAAGTGTAGAATTTAATTACACAATCATTATCTGTGTTTTATTGCATCATCGTTTTCCATTATCAATATTAACAATCTTAAAAATTAAAATTATAGGACCAATTGTAAAGTATACTTTATAAAGTTAAAGGATAAAAATATACCTTGTGTAAAATTTAAAAAACTAAAAATATACTTTAACCTTTGATATATTTATTTTGAAAACATGTTATTTTATATTTTTAATTCATTGTATTAAAAAATATTTTTGTTTTATTATTTTTCAAGATCTAAAGGTAAGATTAACAAAATATTTTTCACTATTTCCCAGTATCCCTCTTTATTATTTCTATTATAGCTATTCTGAGAATACAGTTTCAGTTTTTTTTTAGTTTTACATTTATGTGTTTTATTTTTCACATTTCAAATTTTGGATTGCCACTCAAAATACAAAATACTAAGGTGGAGTTAACTTTTGGGCTTCTCATTTATGTGAATTGATGTCAATTAGCAGCCATATGGTGCATTGCTCCATTGCATGAGGCTTGCTGAGAAGGTATGCATCCTATGAATAGTCAAATATAAAACCACCATCAAATAAATCTATATTTTTCTGAGCAACTGTTATTTTACGTGTTTGAACTCTTGTGTCGATTGTTCTTTTGCTTGCTTCTGTTCTGATTTGTGTGTGAATGTGTTGCTAGAGCAGTCCCCCAAGCAACGTTGGATTTTGTTTGCTCGCTCAGTTTCTGGGCTCTATGAATGAAAATGTCCTTCTCATGTTCAATGTAGTAGTAATGTATGTTTGTTAATGATCATGTCGTCTGTTGCAGGGGATGTACTAATGGGTATGATCTTTTATCTTTCTTTCTTTTTATTTTCCTCGTTATGTTTTTTTACTGGAAAAAAGAAATATATGTATTTGTTTAATCTCTAATGCATGGTCTTTTTTTTTTTTTGGAATATGAGTCTATGATTATAGCTAGACCACTGTAATAGTGACAAGACTTGGTGTAGAGAAACGGTATTAATGAAAAGAAAAGTAGAAAGATCTAGGATCAGAATCTGAAATCCCAGATAAGACAAAGAGAAGGATTCCTGAATTATAACTTATCATTGACAAATCATAAGACATACATCACAGGTTTATATAACAGCATGGAGTAACTGACCCAACCGTAAATAACTAACTGTCAAGACAATAACTGCTGATGACTCATACAATAACAACTTCTTAAAATAACTGCAGATAAACATAAAACACAAATAATTGAAAAATATGACTAATAGGCCCCTAGTTCAGACGCCTCTTCCTAGAGTAGACTAAAAGAGGATTAGGTATCCTATCAAAAAGCTTAACCAAGCCTCAACTGATCGGGTTCTAAACATGTTTTTGATGTAAATAAGATGACAAGAAATTCCGTTATGCATAAAGTAACACATGCACGAGTACTTGCATTTTGAGGGTACAGGTCTTTTCATCTGCAATGGGAGTAAGTGCTTTTCCATGTTAACTCTTTTGCTGTGCCATAGAAAAGCAAAAGAAAGTTGTTATTGGAGGAATTGCCAAGTTCTCTCACTCTGATGGTAATTCTTAATTGTTTATTGACTATTATTCTAAGAAAAGCCATGTTGGATTGTTTCCATTTTTTGACCAAGCAGGAATCACTATTAGTTTCCTTAGACCAACATATTAAGGCAATATAAAAACATTGTTTCTGTCTGGCTTTTAATTGGAAAGTCGCATCTGGACCAAAACTATTCAATCAGCTTTTAAAGGAATAAGTTCAACAGAATGTGTAATCATGAATTCTGATATGGTTCACAACATTATGATACTTTGCAATGGCATTCTTATACACAAACACATTCATTCCAAGTTCTTGCCTCCCCCCATTTTGCACATCTAAGGATATAGATTATCTTGTGCATGCCTTGATGCTTAGTTACCTCATGAGACATAATTTCTATGGTTTCCTTTAAAATGAGACACACAGTTTTGGGCTTCTATTGGTTGAGTTGATTTTTCTAGTAGAAACTCAATCTATCCCATTATTGTGCATCTATCTATCTGTATGATTATTTTCTGTCAAAAATTTTAGTCCCTCACTCTCCAAAAGCATTTTGTATATCTTTTGTATTTATTTAACTAAAATTATTGGGGTCACCACCTTGCAAAATCTTGCTTCTTGACTTACTCCATGTTTCAATGCTATAAATAATTCAATGGGATGGGATTTCCTTTTCGGCTGAAGTTAAGTGGTTAACATTATGATATTGAGACAAAAGAAACATCAAAAATCAATTGGTTAAGTAGTAGCTATTACTACAATATTTGTGTCTGTGTTATAGTATAGTCTACAATACTCTCATTTATTACTTAGTCTATAGTATTGTGGTTTATTTTTCAACTACTTTGTACTTGGAAGAAGAGAGGAAACGAACAATAAATAAAGGATACATATTCTGACAACTTTTACATTGATCGAATTGCAAGGTTAGTTTGTGGAGATGATAGAGCAAACCCGCAAGTGTAACAAAACAAAGGGGGATTAAGAGGGATGATGAACAGAGACTATGTATTGGGTACCTATGCTTGAAAAATATGCTAAATGATTGGTTTGACAAGGGCAAATGTTGCCCTTAAATAAAAGAGTTAAGAGTTTAATGAATGGATTATGTAACTTAGTAATATCAAATTTTGTTTCCTAACTATATATGATTGATTGATTGATTTTATGAGCTGCAAATTATGGAAAGAATTTATACAATTTGTCAATTTAGTTAACGATCTTCCTTTATTTATGCAAATTATGTTGAGCACAATTCAAAATGATGTTTTCGTCAGCATTTTGACGAGTTATTCTTTCAAAATATTTCCTACCAGATATTTTTATGATCTAAACAATAAATAACTATTATTTTTCAAGTTCCAAAATATTTTTGTGCTACATAAAGGACTGCCTATTTGTACCCGTGCAACGCGCGGACCTGGAGTAGTTTATGGAAAACCAGAGTCAAGATCCAAAAGGGAAAAATTGCAATCGAAAATTCATATAGCGGACGGAAGGACTCTTTCTATTTTTTTATTATTTTATTTTTTGGGAATGAGGAAACTCATTAACGGTTGAATACTTGATATGGAGTTAGAGAGAATATATAAGGTGTAATTCTGGGCATGTTAGTCTTTTTAAATTTATATTTTATTATTTAGATTCTCTAAATAATTATAAATTTTATGGTCCCCACAATAAATATTTTTTTTTCTTAGTTCTTCCCCCTAACTTTCCCAAAAAAAAAATTTACAGATAAAAATTGTTTTTTCTTAAGTATTGCTGAGTAATAATAATATAAATCTAATAATATCACACATCATAATTCTTGTGCAATACAATAATAATGATACTAGTCTCAAAACAATAATCCTATGCCAACATATATTGTTCTCTTCAGATGTTTGCTACTCCCACGTATCATTTTTATAAAGAATAACTATCAAAATCGCATGAGTGAAAATGTTATTTTAAAAATACTCCCTTCATCCCAATACATAATGTCCTTTCAAGAGAATAGCAGAATTCTAAAAGATAATTAAAATTAGTTAAAAGTAATAAATATATAAAAAAATATAATTTTGTTTTTCAAAGATGCCCCTGTTTATGAATGAGGAAGAAAGAAAGAGTAATGATGAGAAAATGAAGAAAGAGAATGTATGGTAAATAAATGATGTGAGATAATGAGGGTAAAATAGGTAAAAGTTTATTGATTATTAAGGCAAAGTCAAATGGGATCTTATAAAAAGAGACAAATCCGTTCAAAAAAAGAGAAATGCTTACTTACTCCAGGAGTACCACCTCATCTGTACTCTGACTAATTAAAATATAACAATTTATCTTATTTTAATCATACATGGCAGATTAGCCATATAGAAAAATTCAAATTTTATGATTTTCAAAAACATAAGCTTTATAATTTAGAAAAACAAAAAATGTAATTCCCTCCCAAAAATGGTTGTTTTTGAAAATTATAAAATTTGAATTTTTCATATGACTCATCTTCCATATAAAATTAAAATAAGATGAATTGTTGTATTTTAATTAGTTAGAGTACAGATGAGATGATGCTCATAGAATATGTAAGTACTTCCCATAAAAAAAAAAATATTTTATATATAAAAATGACGGGAGTAAATATTAACTCATTTACCTTTTACTCCCCAAATTATACCTTGTTTACAAAGAAAGTACATGTGAGATAATGAATGATATATACTTCCCCAGTCTTATTTATAAGCAACTTTTCTTTTAATTGTGCAAAATAAACTAGTAGTTAAAAACAATAAGTGTGTCAAAAATGTCATATTTTTTTTTCCATATATGCCCATATTTATGAAAAGAGTATAGGAAAGAGAATAAATAAGAAGTATAAGAGATAATGAGTATAAGATATGAGAGAGAATGAGTATTTAATAATGATAAAATAGGAAAAAGAAGCTTACATTTTCAGACAAAAAGTGAAAGTTGCTTATAAAAAGGATCAGGTCTATGAGAGAGAAAGTTACTTATAAATAGGACTGAAAGGAGTATTTAATAAGGATAAAAATAAAAAACCAGTTTGAAATTTTAGACAAATAACTTTTGTTCATTATATTAAGAACTAACCCTATAAGAGAGAGTGTTTCTTATAAAATAAGGATAAGAGTGCTTGTTTGGGATATCTTATTTTTGAATAATAAATGCTTATAAATCGTAATTTACGGTATACGAGGTAAGTGCCACACCCTCATTTTATTTTCACCTATTTCAGAGTATTTGCGGAAAATGATATGCAGTTCAGTGGGCAACGCAGGAATAGCATAAATATACTGATATTATGTGCACGATTACGGAAATTCCCCATAGGGGTTCGTACATGATAATTACAATTAATGTAGCCTCACCAGCGCTACGTGGGTGTCTAAATTCATCACAGTGAAACGGATACATCTTCCCGTCTTCGTTCCACCATTGCAATCCCCTTCGTATGGTTCTCTTAATTGTTCTCAGCATATCTTCTGTCTTCTCCTATCTAAATTATTGGGAGGGTGAGATTCTATGGAATCTCAGTAGGAAAATAATACCAATATGCATGCAAAATAAGTGCTTAATACATGACATGCTTACATTACATAACTCATGCTCACACAATGACATATCTGGATGCTCAATGTTTCAAACAACATACGTATGACCATAGCATAAGCAGAAAAAGAGCTTCAATTATTCATATATGTTTCACATAATCAAGCAAAGCAATAACATGCATCAATACTAATGCTATTAAATTTTAATGTGCACCGCAAGTGTACGAGTCGTTGGAATAGTATGATATCAAATTAAGGTCGTCTCACATAGATCCAAGATAATAGACAATTAGGCATTAAAATTCTCATTCTCATTTAAGTTGAGCAAATCAAAGAAAGAGATTGAAAGACAATTTAAACAAATGCAAAAGAAATAAATCTAATAATTTAAAGACTTCAATTGATAAAAACAACCTAGAGTGGCTAATCCCTTCTTTAAGTTTTAGAGCATATGTTGACCCAATTAATTAGGCATTAAAATTGTCATTCTCATTTAAGTTGAGTATATGAAAGAAAGAGATTGAAAGACAATTTAAACAAATGCAAAAAAAAAAAAAACAAATCTAATAATTTAAAGACTTCAATTGATAAAAACAACCTAGAGTGGCTAATCCCTTCTTTAAGTTTTAGAGCATATGTTGACCCAATTAAAAGTATTTAATGTTAAATTGTTAATTTAGAGTTTAAATGAATATAAATATCTTCCAATCACTTATACTCCTCTCTCAAGTTAAAATTGTTATTCCTAATTAATTCACTTAAGAGGCAATAATTGTCCAATTTCACTCTAATATGATTATATGGGTCCAATAGGTATATTCTTATCCTATCGGTAAATTAGAATAAATTCTAACCCCACATTACTTAATCTTTTGGTCTAATTAAGATCCCACTTCTAAGGTTAATCTAAATTTTTCAAATTCATACTTAGTGGTGATCAAACACTAAGTAGACAAATTAATACAAGATTAAGTAAACAAAAATTAACACTAAACACAATTAAATGATTTATACATACTCAAATCCTTAAATTAGTTTATAACTACTCTAGGTTAAAAATAATTAGCCACACATGGCTCTAGACACAATCATCTCAGCAACATCACCAATTCAGAAAATGAGACCATAAAACAGAGATTTAGAGATGGTGGTGACAGAGAGATTGAACAAGTGAGTAAGTGGCGTAAGACAGCTTCCCTCTCCTCTGATTTGTCCCTCTTCTCTGGAGAAGACCGATGAAGAAGGTTGAAGTTGAAGATCCTCCGCAGCCCGCCTTCTCCCTTTCCAGCTGCGTTCCTCATTCCCTCTGACGATGGTGTTGCCGGAGTGCCCTCTGGTTCTGCGATGAAGATCTAAAGAAGACGATGATCTCTGTGCAATCTCGGCTTCCCCTCACCTCTATCTACAAGCAGCTCTGGTTCTCCCTAGCTCACTCTCCAAAGCCCTGTCCTCCAGTGTGCGTTGCTAAGCTCTCCGAGCACTTGTCGAACCTGGGGAGGAAAATGCAGAGTTGAGTTGAAATCGCCTCCCCCAGGCCCAGCCTTGAAGCATGTCGCTTCTCTCTTCTCTTCCCTTCTGCACGCTCTGTTCACGCTCTCGATAGATGATGAAGATGAATTCTAATTGTGTGGCTGCTCCTTCGTTCTTTTAAAGCCCGTAGCTTCCTTTTCTATTCCTCTAGGTCTTCAATTGAGCTGATCCTAAAAACGATGTCGTCCCCTAACAAGCAGCAAGAAAACAAGAAATATTAAAATAACAATGCTAATATCAATAATAAACCATCTTCCTTTTTTTTTCTTTTTTTTGTATTTAATCATTCCTTTACCTGGACTTAATTATTTCTATTTTAATTTTAAACTAGGATATTTATAATAAAATCCCCAAATAATGCACCAACTTGATATCTTATAAAATCTTAAGAAAATCATCTTAAATTAGCATTGATAACTCTCCAATTATATCAAAATGTGAATCAAATATATTAAAAATGGGGAGTTATCAAATACTTGCAGGAGAGGTAAGTTCCCTACCTTAATCGTCACTCCTTGATCTTCGAATAACATGCCTCGATTTGAGTGCCAATCCCTCAGACTCTCTACTTAATCCTAGAATGTCAAATGTACAGTTTAGACACTTCTATAGTTTTTCTGGTGGTTATATTAGTTTATGGTGAAATTTTACTAAAATGCCCCCGGAGTCCATTTCCGGCCTCGAATTTTGACTAGGACTATCCTAACTTATTTTCACTCAAGGAATCAATTTCCGGCCTCGAAATCACCCAATTTAGTATCAAATTACAAAAATACCCTTGACAGCCCATATTTAGAGTCTTAATGGCATTTTCGTAATTATGCTTTTTCGGTCTTTTCTAAAAAAGTGACCAACTGTAACCCCACCTATTTTCGCCCATTAAATCCAATGGAACCATCTATTTTATAAAAATCTAGCTCATTCCCTCAGATCTGGTCTTGACCGAAATATTGGTCAAAGAAATGGAAAAAATAGAGTTTTTGTGTTTTAGCTTCCAAAACTTGTATTTTTCTACTTCTAATTCTTTATTAATTTATTTAAACACTTCTTAACCATGGTTCAAAGAAATTTGGGCAGCACAACTCCTTAAGATTAGGACTTTACAAATTTACAAACTTGACAAAAATCACCAAAACCAAACACAAACCTCAACAACAACATCATATTAGTTTAGATCTAAGGTTTGTGAGGTTACCTCTTGAGATCTTGAATCCTCTCTCTCTAGGCATCTCCTCTATCTCTTCTGGAGCTAAGAATGGTGTCTTCAAGATCATGGATTCCATGAAGCAGAAAGGTTTAGAGAAGGTTTCTAAGCAAAATAACAAAAAAAAACTCTTAAAAAATCATACTTACCATAAACTTCTTCTTCTTCCTTCTCTCTAGAACTTGAGAGCTCTTCAAGGTTTTCTCCAAGCTCTCTCTCTCTCTCTTCTTTCTCTAGTGTTGGACTAAATGTTGCCTGAAGAGGGAAAAGTGTGTGTTTTATTGAATTCCTCTTCTTTCATTCTAGCCATTGATTTTATCAAGGGTTGACGTGGTGACACATGTCTTCCACCATGCCTCCCTCCATGCTTCCACCATACCTCTTTACTTTATGTTATACTTTTTCATAATTTGACTTACTTGCTCCCTTAACATCACCCTACCATGATTATCATGTTCATACTTCATGTCATACCCACCTTATCATTGTCATCATTATTCTTTTCTTGTAGCATTTTGGACATGTACTCATGAAATTAATGTATTCCCCTTAATTCCACAATTCTTGATTTATTTCATCAAGAATAATCCAATTATACATTTTCCTTGATTAATTGAAATTAACTCCAATTAATTGGAAAATTATTAATCTTAGGCTAAATTGACAAAATTATGATTTTGTTATCACCTTTGTAATTTAATTCCTTTCATGAATTAATTTGCCCATTACCTCATAAATATGAATATTTCAAAATTCATAAGTTCCAAATTTCATGCATATTCACCATTTTATTGAATTTCTCAATTAATTATAATATATTTTATGTGAATAAAAATTAGGGTGTTACGGTAAGTATGTAAGAGGAGTTTTATCTCGACTTACGTAATAAGTGCTTGTGTGTTTGGCATCACTTATTTTTGAGTAATAAGTCCTTATTACGTAAGTCGAGATAAAACTCCTCTCACATACTTACCTCGTATACCGTAAATCACGATTTATAAGCACTTATTGCCTAAAAATAAGCTATACCAAACAAGCACTTAGTGTGTGTTTGGATTATCTTTTAAGAATAGTTTTTACGATTTACGAGGTAAGTGTATGAGAGGAGTTTTATCTCGGGTTGCGTAAATCTAGGTTTCAAACCTAGGTTTAGAAAATTTCCAAACACTCACTTTATTCTTAAAAATAATCTAATCTAAATATGCATGGAGTATGCTTCAATTTAAATTTTGCTTCTTAGGTTTTACTTGTATCCACAAAGCAGGCGCATTTGACGCCAAGGAATCTGCCACGAGGATAAATGCCCATTAAGCGTCAAGCAGGGCTTTGGATGCTCTGAAATTATGTCAGGAATAATTTGAATCCATGCCTTTGCATGTGAGAGTTTTTTTTCACATCACTCGTTCCTATTTTTTAATTAATTAATTTTAAAATATTTGTGATAGAAGGCAACTTTTATTAACTATCAAAAGGTTAATGTTAATGTTATATATTTAAACCGGTCCTTTTATAAGTATTTTTTTTTATTGTGTTGGTTCTTTCTGTAAGCAATTTTTTCCTTGTGTCTTAAAATTTAAATTATCTTTTCCTTTTCTATCCCTATTAAACACACATCTTTATATTAATTATCCCCACTCATCACTAATTTTCTTTCATTTACACATTTATTACACATTTTCTCTTATGTTTTATACTTATATTTTCTCATATTTGTTACTCATTCTCTCTCCTGTACTCTTTTCATAGATAGGGGTATATTTGAAAGAAACATGATATTTTTAACATATTTATTATTTTTAACTTATCTTAGCTGTCCATTCGTTTTGCATAATAAAATAAAACTTGCTTATAAAAATTAATTACCTACCTGCATACATAATTATCTAATTAATTGTATCTATACACACACAACATACATAGCAAAATTTTAAACATTATGATATCTTTTATAGTGTGCTGCGTTTCATCAAGTAGGAACATCTACATCCTACCGATGGCAAAAAAAAAAAAAAAGTAGGAACATCCTAAACCCTATTAAAGTTTTAACTCAAATTTCCCTTTTTTAATTTAATATTTGATTAGATTTAATGAGATTAGATTACATTATTGGATTAGTTATTTGTACGGTTTTGTTCAAGAACTGAATAATACTCATAAGCTCTAATTTTTTCTTTGGTTCAATATGATCCTTCAAATTTTAACAAACAGAATTTTGAACTTTGTATTAAATTCTATTATTTCCAAGTGTTAATTTTATTATTATATTCAATCGTTTGACCTGCCAAAATATCCATGCTGTCAAATTATTTACAAATGATAAAGCCCTTCTTGATGAGAGAGTTTGTTGTTGGCAACCAATCAAATTATGGATTCTGAAGCCATTTTTAACAATTCAAGATAAAACTCTTTTCGTATGCTTATATACTTACCTAATGAATTATAAAAACACTTCTAAAAAACTAAAACAAACATAAACTTAATTTTACATTGTTTGCATGTATAACACCCCAAATTTTATTCATAAAAAATATATTGTAATTATTTGAATAATTCAATAAAATGGTGAATATTCATGAATTTTGAATCTTATGAATTTTGAAATATTCATATTCATAAGGAAATGGGAAAATTAATTCAAAAATTGAATTAAATTACAAAGGGGATAACAAAATCATAATTTTGCCAATTTAGCCCAAGATTAATTATTTTCCAATTAATTGGAGTTAATTTCAATTAATCAAGAAAAATAAAGGAAAATGTATAAATTGAATATTCTTGGGGGAATAAATGAAGATTTTTGGAATTGGGAGGAACTTGTGCATAAAATAATTAAAGGAACTATAGAAAATGTTGGAACAATTCTTATTTCCCTTTTTTTCTTGATAATTTCTCCTAACTTTTGGAAATTGAAGGGAAAAACAATTGTTGAGATCAAGATATGCCAAGTGTCATTAATCTAAGCTAAGAGGAATAAATAATGATTCTTCAATATGAGCACATGAGTTAATAGCTTAAGATAATGTTTCTTGGACCAAGAAGCTGAAGACAAATGGAATGAAAGTCCATTTGGTTTCTTAAGGACCCTTTATGCGTGATGGGCTAGAAGGAAAGGAGAAGAAATTGGTTCAAACTCAATTGGACTCTATGACATAAGTTTGAAGGAGATGAGGCCTAAGTACTAAATTGATGTCATAAACCAAATTACCACCATTTATTAAATGAAGAGAAAAAGGAGAGATAATTTATGAAGTCACTCCCTTCATCTTTTCTTGCCACTTTCATTCAAAGCCAGAGAGAGCAGGCGGAGAGAGAGAGAGAGAGAGAGAGAGAGAGAGAGAGAGAGCGAGCTTGAGAAGTTTCATGCTGTAAAGAGAAAGAAGAAGAGAAAGACTAAGGTAAGTTATGATTTCTTAAGGTTTCTTCTTCTAATCTTCCATAAAACTCTTCTCTAATCTCTTCCTTTCCATAAACTCCATGGTTTAGCAAACAAATCTTGAGCCCAAAGAGAGAGAGAGAGAGAGGAGGACTCCTAGAGAGAGGAAAAGAACTCAAGAAGGTAACTTCACAAATCCTGAAATTTTGCTAGTATGTGGTTATTGTTGATGATTATGGTTGGATTTGGTTATTTTGTTGAGTTTGTAAATTTAAAAAGTCCTAATCCTAAGGGGTTATGCTGCCCAAATTTCTTTGAATCATGGTTAAGATGTGCTTAAGTAAGTTAATAAGGGACTAGAAGTAGAAAAGTACAAGTTTTGGAAGCTAAAACACAAAGCTCCAATTTTATATTTTTTCTTTATATTTCGGCCAGACCAGAACTGATACTAGGAGTTGGATTTTCATGAAATAAATGGTTCCATTGGACTCAGTAAGCAAAAATATGTAGGGTTATAGTTGGACACTTTTTCTGTAGAGGCCGAAAAAGCATAATTACGAAAATGTTACTAAAATCCCTAAATAGGGGATGTCAAGGGCATTTTCGTAATTTGACACTGAATTTGGTGATTTCAAGCTCGGAAATGGATTCTTTGGGCAAAAATAAGTCAAAATAGCTTTGGTCAGAATTTTGAAAAAACGTGCCATTGAGCCGGGTACGGCAGGGCTGGGCCGGGTCCTCGGGAGCATTTTTGTAAATTTTCACCATAAACTAATATAACCACAATAAACATTATGAAAGATTCTAAAATGATACTTGGATAGGTTATGACCTATTTCTGATACATTTAATATTTTAAGACCAAATCGGACGCCGGGACAACACGCTTTACGAGACACTATTAAATAGAGGATTATAAAGCTTTAAGGTAGGAACATTATCCTTCATACACTATGCAATAAGTTATGTGATTGTGTTGATGCCATTGTTTTGTAAATGCACTTTATTAATTAACATGATTTGCCTAGAGAGGGGCAGTTAGTGCCAGAGGTGCACTTACACTGGGAGTTGGCAGAAGTACAACCGGTGTAGATTGTGGGGTCAAGCCCTACTCATCTATACATGAAGATGATGTGTTTATATTGTTCATTAATTTGTGTATACCTTGACGCATGTCATATTTACTTTTCGCATTCTCTATAAACGATATTATGTCTCTACGGGGATTCTTCGAAATATCACCCTATTTTTAAATAAACACCTCAGCAGGTACCAGTGGGGTAAAAGGGGAAGATGTAGACACCAGAAAATGAACAGCACGTGTCTCAGGGCGAGGATAAAATAGTGGGCATAATTAGTCTATTTTGTGATATTTTGATGAAATTTGTAAATATTAAAACTTCTGCTGTATTTTCTGTTTCCATCGACGAACAATATCGGAATTGTAAACGAATATTTTTATCAGTATAATTATACTTTTTTGTATGCCCATTGAATTCCGTCTTTATTACTCTTTGATTATCGAAATAGAAATGAGTGTTGACAGCATGATCAAAAAAAATTTAATGATATTTGTAAAAAACATTTAGATTTTTTTTAAGAAAACAGTCAAAAGAACTAAATTGAAATATCAATATAAAAATCAAACAAAAATATCAATATAAAATTTAAAGAGCTCAATTAGAGAGTAACATGTCATACTCTAATTTCTCTTCTGTTTAGGAAAGCCATAAAGACGAAATAATACAAGGGATCTTGTTACGTTCCTCTTCTTTCTTATTCACTTAGGGTTTTCTTATCAATCTAGACCGTTGGATTAAGATCTCAATGGTCCAGATTTAATATATTATAAAATATAATAATAATATATTATTATTATTATTATTTTATATTAAAAAAATCTAGATTATTGAGTCCAATAATCCAGATTGAAAAAAAATAGTAAGTGGATAAGAAGAAAGAGGAGCATAACCAGAAGAACAAGGTCATAAACCAGAGTCACAGAAAGACAAGCAATAAATTTAAGCTTGAGAAGAAGATTACAGAAATGGAACACAGCTCATCCAAATGTGATTATACAATTAGCTATACTGGATGATAGGACAAGATTTGATCTAAATCTGATCTTAATAAAAAAATTTTAATCCCACCACGAACAGAAAAAGAATCAGGGAAAAAAAATTAAATCATCGAAATACCCGTTTCTTTGTCTTCTTCACGTTCAAGTTCCCTGATCCCATGCCGTCTCCGGCATTCACAGTAAAACACCGCCGTCACGACGTAGCTCCATACCACCACCGCCCCATATATACATATTATTCCCATTTTGTCCATACCGCTCATCGACGATAGAATCTTCGACGACGAAATCTGACCCTCCATCAACACTTCCATCTTTCCCCGGACCAAACCCGAAACCAACGCGAGTAGACCCGATAACACCCATCCGCAGAACCTTCTCTCCGCCATCAGACCCGACCCGACCTTAATCGCCTCCCAACCGAACCTCTCCTCCAAGATCGACACCACAAGACCCAAACTCAGCACCGCCATCAGGTATACCTCCAAACCCGACCCGACCGCCATAGCTATAAATCTCAGCTCAGACGTCGGTGAGATCGCGGCGAATATCCGTTGAATCGGAGCGACAGCAAGCAGGATTGCGTACACAAAGATCGTGGTGATCGACGGACGCTTCCAATTTTGTTTGACGGCCGCGGCGGCCGATTGCAGAGTTGGAACTTTACCATTATAAGAGAAGGCGGTGGCGTGCACGGCGGCGACGGCGGCGACGAGGGAGAGGAGGAAGCAGGGGATGGAGAAGAGGGCTTTGATTCGGAGGAGGTAGATGGCATCGGCGCGTGACTCCTCCCATACGTGACGAGCTTCGAATCGGGTCGGGGCAAGAAGCGCGACGGCTTCGAGGTGGTAGATTTGGGCGAGAAGAGGGTAGGCAGTGAACGAGAGAGAGAAGATAAGGAAGGAGAGAGGAACAGAGATAAAGAAGAAGATTGAGAAGAAGAAGCGTTTGTTTCTGAGGAAAATTTTCAGAGAATCGAAGACGATCTTGAAAGGGGAAATACAATACCAGAACACATCGCGGAATTTGGTTCCTCCACACATTTTCTCGCTCTATCTCTTTCTCTTTCACTTTCTCTCTCTGCCACACTCAGTGTTTCTATTTTAGGGCAAGGTATAAATAATAATGCTAATTAATGTTGGTGGAGTTTTTCATTAGTTGGATAGAGATTATTCAACGAAGGCACCTGAGGGTAGTCTTCTGCCTTGTTTGATTGCTGTTTCCTGTTACAGCTGAAAGGGGAAGTGTTAATTTTTGGCGACTCTTTTGCGACTTTTAGAAGACAATGAGATGATGGCTAAGTAATCGACATTAACGAAGTCCTTTCCTTTGAAATTGTTGTCTGGTTTTTCACTTGGCAAACCGGGGGAATGCAAATGGAATCAGATCTTGATTCTTCTATTTGTTTCAGCTGTTGTTAATTAATACTAGTATTAACGTTAACACATGTAATCAATTTTTATATTAAAAAAACAAATATAATCAATTCCTGAGATGCTAACAATTAATTCTGTTAAGATTTTTTGTTCTTGGTTGCCTGCTAATTCTGTTAAGAATTTATCCTTATGATTAATAAGTTAGTTTTTTTTTTTTTTTGCCAATATGATTAATAAGTTAGTTAAGGTATCTATCCGTACTTCTGATATAGAACCTCAAGTCATCTTGCCTTCAAAATTTATTACGTTTTTTTTCTAACTATCACTTTTATTATATTTTTATAAAAATTATTTTGTCAATGAAGTAATGGTCAAATATGGCGTTTTTGAAAAGTTAACATACATTATACATACTTTACAAAACAACTAAATGGCTGTACCAGGGAGTAGTGGAAAAATACATTCATATAAGTTGAGATAAAATTTTTTTCACTAATTTATTTTGTATACTATAAATCATATTGGAAAAACAGCTTCTATCACTAATCTAAAGAGGCATTAACTTAATCAACTTTTTATCATAAATAAATTATTAATTATTTAATTCTTATATTTAGAATTCAAATGGGTATAATATATAGAGAAATTCTTGCATGAACCACATCATCTGTGTATTACCCAATAAAATCATACCATATCAATCTCATTAAATCTTATGTGTTTAATTTTTCTTCTCTTTCATTATTTATGTTATTTGAAAATGTCTCTTAAATCTCTCCTTTCTCTCCCATGTAGGATTTAATAATATTGATGTGCCATGATTTTATAGAATAGTGCACAAATGACATAGTGAACGTGATTAATGCACGAATTTCTCTAATATATAAAGTATTATTTCAGTGTCTATCATTATAAGTCACCTCCAACAATCTCATCATAACATAAGAGAGTTGATTAAGTCATTAAACTTGTTTGAAATGAAAAAAATTCTAAATTTTCTTTTATTGAAAATTATATATTATGCTCCCTCCAGTTCCTAACATAAGACATATTTGATAAATTTATTTTAGTCATAACATAACACGTAGTTTTCATATTTATCAATATTTTCCTAATTGACCTATATTAATACCCCTAAATAATAATTAAGGAAGAAAGAGAATGAGAGAATTAAGGAAAATGACTAGGATATTTAAAAAATATATGTTATATTAACTAACTTCCTTAATTTAATCAAATTAGGTAAAAATATTTTATATTAAGAACCGGAGGATTTAAACTACACCTTGATAAAACGAAAATTGCATTAAATTTAAAATAATGGCAAATTTGAAAATGTAATTAATAGCTCCCTTGATAACTTCAAATTAGAATCATAGTGATTAGAGTGGTTTTTTTTTAATTACTATAATATCCTAACGAATTAATTTAAGAAAAAATTTAATATAAATTTATTTGAAATAATGAAATTTAAAATCAAATTGGTAAATTTAACAAATCATTGATTAGGTAATACGCCCAATTTAAGATTTTATAATGCGGTAAAATAACTTTACTGCCTGCTCTCTCCTCTCTTTCGGTGTTTCCCCTTCAGTCTCTTGTTCTATTGCTCTCTCCTCTCATAACAACCTCAACTCTCTCTCCCCCACTTTTTAATATTTGTGCTGTAAGAAAATGGGCGTTCGAAAATTTTATCGTTATCTGCAATTTTTGTCCCTGATTCTTCTGCAAAGTAGGTCCTACTGTGAGTGTCCAATACTCGAGAAGTTATCTTAGTGTTGGAAGATTTGATGCTTCCTCTTCCACTTGTTCTCTTCCAGGCCCTTCGATCTCTCCACTTGATCTTGTTTCACGACATTTTTCATTCATATATCCGTCAAAAGCATCAAGAGGTTATGGTGGGATCAAGAGAGCGATAAAGAAAGAGACTTGAAGAGGACATATCAATAAAAAACAAAAGAGTGGGTATTAGAATATATCGAAAAATCACACATTGATTATATAATCATTAAATTAAAATGAAAACATAACCCGTTAATAGATTCTATCACATTGACTTGAGTCATTTTGATAAAAAGTATCATATAATTTAAAGGTCGATCCTATCATATTGACTTTAATCATTTTGATAAGACCAACCTAGAGGCCTTCGAGACTAAAAAAAAAAAAAGCACAAGCCCAGGAAAAAATAAGAAAAAATGAATAGAAAAAAGTAGGGAGAATATCAGAATATATCAAGAAAAATCCAACACTGGCTACTTGAACATTGAAGTGAAAGTATATAACCTAAAGGTAGATCCTATCAAATTGATTTAAATCATTTTTTATAGGAAGATCATCTTAATACATACCAGCTAAATCACTAATAACTAATGTTTAATAGAGGGGAGAGTAGTAAAGTCATTTTACCTAGATCCTGAAAGCCTAAATTGAGTCTATGGCTTTTTCATAGATTTGTTGAATTTATCAGTCTGATTTTAAATTTTATTATTTTAGGTAACTTTATATGAGATTTTTAATCACTTAAAAACCTAATAATAGCCAAGAGGTAGAAAATGACAATAAGTTTATCTTATTTGTTTGTTAATGAAATTTTTTAATTATTAAATCCCTCCCTCATGCCTTTATTGTAATTCTCCCCTTTTTATATATAAAGTTGTGAATTGGTGATAACCAATTTGACAAAGTGAAGATTTTAAGTGGAAAATACCTGATACATTGCATTCTCCCTCTTGATTAATCTAAGTGCTTTTGATTAATATTGGATTATTAAAAGCTTTTTATTTTCAGGTTTATTAAAAGTTTTTTTATAGGGATAAGAAAGCAGTCATTGAAAATTCAACGCTTTCAGCTTTGTTTGATTTAAAGGGAGGGTCCCTCCCCTTAATTAGTAGGGAAAAAAAATTTAAGAGGTGAGGAGAAATTCCCTCAAAACCATCCCCCCAAATCGGGGGATTAGGGAAGGCTAAAAATATATGTGCAATTGGACTAAAATACCTCTATCATTTTTGTGATAACCCGAAAATGTCTTTACTCCTTTAACTCATCAATCATCTTCATCATGGAGTTTTGGTTCGTCGTCCTTGTCTCTATCTCTCTCTACCTTCTTCTCAAAGCTTTCTTCAACCTTCTCCTTATACACTCTCCTTCCCCTCTTCTTCCTTCTAGTCCTCTCCAGATCCCCTTCTTGGGTTCCTTCGTTTTTATGAGAAAATCATTCTCTAAACTCAAACCCATCCTTTGAAGTCTTCACTCCAAGTTTGGCCCCCTCGTCACTCTCCATATCGGTTCTGACCCTGCTATATTCAACGTCGATCGTTCTCTCGCCCATAAAGCACTCATTCAAAACGGCATCGTCTACTTTGACTGCCCCAAGGTCCTCCCTGCCGATAGTAGCATCATTGGTAACAACGATAACATCAGCTCTGCCTTCTACGGTCCCACATGGCGAGCGCTCCGCTGCAACCTCGCATCTGAGATGCTTCACCCGACCCGGATCAGGTCCTTCTACTCGTAAATGGGTTTTGGACGTGCTTTATAACATCCAAAATTTTATATTTATAAAAAATATATTGTAATTAATTGGGAAATTCAATAAAATGGTGAATATTTATGAACTTTGGATCTTATGAATTTTGAAATATTCATATTCATAAGAAAATGAGTAAATAAATTCAAGAATTGAATTAAATTACAAAGGTAATAACAAAATTATAATTTTGTCAATTTAGCCCAAGATTAATTATTTTCCAATTTAATTGGAGTTAATTTCATTTAATCAAGGAAAATAAAAGAAAATGTATAAATTGAATATTTTTGGTGGAATAAATTAAGATTTGGGGAATTGAGAGGAACTTATGCATAATTTAATTAAAGGAATTATGGAAAAATGATTATTGGAATTAAATATACCAAATGTCATTATCCTAAGATCAATGATTAGTTTATAATTGTTAAAGTTGAGCACATGCTTAATGGTGTTAAAATAATATTTCTTGTATATGGTAATTATCATTATGGTACAAGACTTGAGCATGTAGTTGGATAAGTTGGATGAAGCCCATTTGGTTTTTGGGGGCTTGAGTTTGGACGTTTTGGGCTCGAGGGAAAAGATAAGGAATTAGTTCAAATGCAAATGGACATTATGACATAAGTTGAGAGGAGATAGACTTAAGTACAAAGTGATGTCATAAACCAAATTATTAAATGAAGAGAAAAGGTGAAAGATTTTTATGAAGCCTCATCCTCTTTCTCTTGCCTTCATTTTCATCACTTGCAACAAGAAAGAAGAGAGAGAAAAGCTTGAGGAAAGTTCAAGCCAAGAGAGAAAGAAGAAGAGAAGGATTAAGGTAAGTGGAGATTTCCTAAGGTTTTTCCTTTTAATCTTCCATAAATTCTTCTCTAATATCTTCCTTTCCATGCAATTAATGGTTTAGCAAGCAAATATTGAGCTCAAGGAGAGAGAAAGGAGGACTCCTAGAGAGAGAAATTTCAAGAACTCAAGAGGTAACTTCACAAATCTTAAAACTATGCTGGTATGTGGTTGTTGTTGATGATTGTGGTTGAATTTGATTACTTTGAGTTTGTAAATTTGGAAAGTCCAAATCGTAAGGGGTTATGCTGTCCAATTCTTTGAATCATGGTTAAGATGTGCTTAAGTAAGTTAATAAGGGATTAGAAGTGGAAAAGTATAAGTTTTGAAAGCTAAAACACAAAATTCCAATTTTTCCATTTTTCTTGAATATTTCGGTCAGCACTATTTCAGAGGGTATGAGTTGGATTTTCATGAAATAAATGGTTCCATTGGACTCAGTGGGCTAAAATAGGTGGGGTTACAGTTGGACATTTTTTCGATAGAGGCCAAAAAATCATAATTACGAAAATGCCACTAAAATCCTTAAGTAAGGGTTGTTAAGGGTATTTTTGTAATTTGACAGTGAATTTGGTGATTTTGAGCCTGGAAATGAATTCCTTGGGCGAAAACACGTTAGAATAGCCTTAGTCCAAATTTTAGGAAAACGTGTCATTGGGCTAGGTACGGCGAGGCCGGGCCGGAGTCCCAGGAGCATTTTGGTAAAATTTTACCATAGACTAATATAACCACAAAAAACACTATAGACAAGTCTAAAATGATACTTGGATAGGTTATGACCTATTTCTTGTACATTTAATATTTTAAGACCGAGTCGAAAGCCGGAACGACATGCGTTACGAGACACCGTTAAACAGAGGATTATAAAGTGTTGAGGTAGGGACATTATCCTTCATACATTATGTCATAGTTATATTATTGTGTGGATGTCATTGTTTGTAAATACACTTTATTAATTAACATGAACTGCCTAGAGAGGGGCTGTTAGTGCCAGTGTGCACTTAAACTGGGAGTTGGCGGATGACCAACCGGTGTAGATAGTGGGGCTGGGCCCTACTCATGAATACATGAAGATAATATGTTTATATTGTTCATTAATTGGTGCATATCTTGGCGCATGTCATATTTACTTTTCGCATTTTCTATAAACGATAGTATGTTTCTACTAGAATTTTTTGAAATCTCACCCTATTTTTAAACAAATACCTCAGCGGGTATCAGTGGGAAAAAGGGAAAAGATGTTGACGTCGGAAAGTGAACGGCATGTGTCTCGAGGCAAGGTCAAGAACATGGTTACAACTTAGTCTGTGTTTTGATATTTTGAAGAAATTTGTAAATATTAAGTTTCCGCTGTATTTTTCTGTTTTCCGTTGTCAAACGATATCTGTATTGTAAACGAATATTTTGATCAGTATAATAGTACTTTTCTGTATGCCCATGGAATTCCATCTTTATTACTCTCCGAATATCGAAATGGAAATAGGTGTTGACATAATTCTCAATCGCCTCAGGTCCGACTCAGAATCAGCAAGTCTATTAAGGTGATCGACCATCTCCATTATGCTATGTTCATGATGTTGATTATTGAATTTAACAGAGGCCTTGTGTTTGTGGGTTGTGCTCTAGGTACCAAGTAGTGGCAGGAATTATTGAACAGCGGCTTCTAGAACCTTTGCTACATCAACACAAGCTCATACTAAGTGCAGCCTGCTTTGCTGTTAGAACTGGCAATACTTTCTTGGGCTCACTTTTGTAAGATTCTTGACTTAACTCATATTGTCGCCAGTTAATTTTCTTCATTCTCTCTCTCTTCTGAAAAAATATTATTTCATATATTCTGTGAATAGGTGGGTCAATTATGCTCGATGGGTTGGAGTCCAGAAGACACGGGATTGAACATACTGGTTTTCCAACAGAGAATCATTGTATGTAATCCCAATTAAATTTGTTTCCAGCAAGTTTTGGGATTGATTTTTCCTTTGACCGTACAATTTACTTATGAAAATAATGAAAGATTGACGAGTGGGTGAGTGACTTAATCCTCCATTGATAAACTAGCAGAAGTTGCCAGATGAAGTTGAGTGTCATTTTTCTTTCTGGGTTTAGTCAGAGAAATGTGGGAAATGTCCCTCCATTGATGATAATGGATTGTATTCGTTTGTAGTCTCTTGCATTGAGAATGAATGCAAGTAAATTTGCGAGTATTTGTTATGTCTCTTGTCACCCATCTTCCCTCTTCCCAATTATTCACTTGTTAACGAACCCGTGGACTCTCGTCCAGGTTATAGATCCGGGATATACAATAAACACTGACATGAGAAGCTGTGAAGTATTTAGTCATGAACCAATATGTTTTCGCCACTTCATTTCATGCCAGAATCACGTCAAGAAGCTTTGGAATTTTCCAAATTTAAACTTGAGTTCCATATCAAAAGAATAGTTTAGAATAGTGACATATAAAAAGTGGACATGCATGTGTGTGTGTATTTATGATGAGTATCACATTATCATTATAAAATAAATTTCATTGGATATAGATGAGTATCATTATATGATGAGTGGATTTAAAATTATAATAAGTGGATATATATATATTGTCTTGCATTGATTTTCAAAAAATATATATAACTATAATTATAAAATATAATTTTAATATATATATATATATAATTGTATTAAAGGTTATTTATAATAAGAGTATAAAAATGTTAGTTATAATTAAACTTTCTTATATATCGAATAGAGTTTGAAAAAAATCACTTATAATGTAAAGGTAAAATTGTCCATGTGAAAATAATTTCCCTCCCTTCCCCCTTAAGCCAAACAAGATAATATTAAAATCCCTCCCCCCCTTCTTTCTAATCAATTCAAATAATGTAATATTAAAATATCTACTATCCCCTTCATTAAAATTCCTCCCCTCCCCTCCGTCCAACCAAACAAACCCTTCGACGAGTATTATGGCGTTACGTATAACCCACATTGAAAAAGCTAACAACTTCATTAAAGAAAGGATACGACACACTTAGGGGTGAAAACAGGCCAGGCCAGGCCAGGCTTCACCCTTAACAGGCCAGGCCTGTTTGGTAGCACGTCGGCCTGAGCCTGGCCTGTGGCCTGTTATAGGATTTTTTTTTTAGCCTGAGCCTGGCCTGTATAAAAGCCTGGCCTGGCCTGAAGCCTGTTAAAAAGCCTGAAAAAATTCAAACAAGCTAACAGGCCACAATGCTATACAGGCCAATCACAGGCCTTCAGCTGAAAATAGGCCTCCTTCAAGTCAAAGACAGTCCTTGTAATATTTTGAACATAAAGCAAACAAACACACAGTTTTATAAGATCAATCTGTACAAGTGCAATGCGGCTTTTTCTCCTTACAATCTAATTCAATTCAAGGACCAAGGGGAAATCTCTCAAAGCAAATTAAAACTTCATTTATTTCAATTTCAAGCATGTACTGTCAAGAACAATGAAGTGTGAAACAAATGAGGGGAAAGGAAAATAAATCAACGATCTGCTAAAAGAACACAAACTTGATCAATTTAATTCATAAATTTGCTTCTGAAATCACTTAAACTATCTAATTAAAACAAACGAGGGGAAAGGATAATAAATCTCAGCATAGGAACTTCATTTTCTCAGCATAGGAATGAAGAATAAAAAAAAAAAAAATCAAACTTCTGGAGCTTTTGAGTGACTGAAATGAAAAATTCATATGTTACCTACAATCCAAAAAGATCCAAATTCCAATCAGAAAGAAGAAAGCAAACCCCAAAATCCAAGAGACATCGTCAGACCTCTTCCATCCCGGTTCGCAAATAGCTTGACCCCTGATCTCCTCGGCTCAACCATTGGCATAGACATCGACACCGTTGAAGAAGTTGATGCCGTCTATTGTCGCGGCAACATTACAGCAGAGACATCGAGAGGGAGAGACTGAGAGTGGCTAGTGGAAGATCAGAGACAAGGAGAGTGGAGGCAAGACCGAGGGATTTAGAGATTAACGGCAAGAAGTGAACCAGCGGCAATGAGAATCGAAGACCAGAGGATGCTTGGACGAAGTGTCGGAACTCGGACAGAGGACGCCTGGACGGAGCTGTTTTCGGTGCTGTGGCTATGGAGTCGACACTCGCAATCTTGAGCTTCGGCGATGGCACGGTCTGAAGTTTGAAGGTTGGATCTAGGGTTAGGGTAGAAGGGACGAAAGGAGATGGAAGATGGGAATTTGGGATTTGGGAATATGGATGGGCACATAATGTGCCTCACATTGAGACAAAAAAAAAAAAGCGATAGGCTTGGGCAATCAGTTGGAGTGTTGGACCATTGTTTTTTTTTTTAAAGACCTTAACAGGCTCAGGCGGCCTGATAGGCCTAACAGGCCAATCAGTAGGCCTTGGCCTGGCCTGTTAAGAAAAACAGGCTTCTTACTTGGCCTTGGCCTGGCCTTTTAGCTTGACAGGCCAGGCCTGACCAGGCCTCTCACAGGCTAGGCCGCAGGCCCCTGTCAAGCAGCCTGGCCTGTTTCCACCCCTAGACACACTGCCGCCACAAGCAAGTAGCGTTAAGATTAAAAAGAACAAAATAAATATGGAAGACAAATTCGCCCCAATCATATATTCATAATTAAAAGGATTTGATAATATATTCATGCTCGCAAAATATCACAAGAATTTCATCCAGATTTTTAAACTCTTCCTCAATGCAAATAAATGGAAATAGGATCAAATGACCAAAAAATTGAAGGATGCAAGACATGACAAGAAATTAATTGGACACTATCCTTATCTCTCAGCCTCTTTACGTTTTCTAAAAGACAAGTCGCATGGATCACCCAGCTAAAAAATTATTCACAAATTGTCAAAAAATATTATCATCTTTACTTGCGGCTACCAATGGAAATTCTATTCAATTTTTTTTATAATCCTTTGAACCACCCAGTGTCTAATGCTTTTTCTGGATCCTATTGTCACATATAGGGGCAACTAAGTAATTTGGAACAAGACTTTGTAATTAAGATGTCTCTTTCTATGAGTCTTGTTGAACAATGTGGAATTCGAACTCGATTCACTGACTTTATAATCTAGTTGATTCACCACTAGACTAAAAAACCCTTGAGTAGAAATTCTATTCTATTGAGTAAAACAAGCAGTTGGAAGGCATAATTTATCAGAAGATACTCTACTAAAATTGAGATACAACACTCGGACTCGCCTCAATCAACCCCATAGATTCAGCAAAAGTATCTATGATCCAACTTCACTCTAGCCTATTGTAATAATGGAGAAACACTTAGAATGAATCTTCAATAAGTCTTACCAAACCAACTAAAAACATGAAGCAACCAACTTATTGTATAAATGAAGCCTTGGAAGCAAATGCTTGTAGGCTTTCATTACAGTACTCAGATAATAAATCAGTGACTGAAAGGAGCAATCCATTATTTCATCAATCAACTTATCTTTGGTATGTTAAATTCATTTCCAGAAAAAACTTGAAAAAATGTGATGATTCTCCTCAAGTCTGAGGCAAAATTAAGCATCAGGTTGGTATGCCAACATAGTAACGAGGATTACCATTACAAACACGTAACCGTCAGACCTCATAAGAAAAAGAAGAAAAGTATAAAAGAATTTCCAGTAAGAACAGCATAAAAATTCACTCAAGAAGCAAGCCTTTTCTTGTGAAAAGATTAAGTAAGATGGAAGAGCCGCAAATTCTTCCAATATCCATTCTTGCCATCTAAAACCCCAATTTTTGTGTCTGGGGGATGAAAGATGAAATGTGATGGACATGCAACTATATCCTCACAGACAAAAAAACTTGCTAGAATCACGTTCTCATTAAGGAGTCCCTCCTTTGCCACATTATAATTAAAAAACAATGGAACGACAAGTGAATTACCATTCCCGTTTAATTCCACTATTTGCCATTTCATTCCCTTCCCTCATATCCTCCAAAACATAGCCTTAATGTTGGTGAAGGAAAGGATTCAAGCCAGACAATGCCCAAAAATCCTACTTGCTCTGATAGCTGACCCAACAAGAACAATCAGCAATTGTCACATAATCAAGTTAAAAACCAAGAGCAATCAACAAGATATTTTACGGTGAACACGACTCCTCAATCAGAGTACAAGAGCTCATCGCAGAGAAAACCTAAACTGAGGGTTGAGTCTTCCAACCAACCTCGGGGAGGCACACAAACATCTATAATCAACAGTTCTGAGGCGAATTGTATAACGCTTTTTGCAAGACGGCTATGGAACTAGGTGATTTCATAGGAAAGTGTCATAATTCAAGGTTTTCTTTTTGGAGGGTTGTTTTGGGATGGGGGGTGTCAGTTAAAGCAACCTCTATTAAGCATCAAATACACACTAAAATACTATCTCAGGGATTATAAGTTACAATAGTGTAATTTCCACTACACGGCTGAAGCATACTAGATATGAGATTGGAGAACGAAGGAGGAAAAAAGGGGCGACTTTAAGCAAGGATACACCATAAAAAAGGGAAGAGAGTGTCTTTGAAAATTGTATGCACAGATAAAGAAACTTCATTTGTCCTAGAACTAGTAAAGCAGCAATATAGCCTACAGAATCATTGTCCTAATACTTAGAGTAGCAAATAGGAACAAACAAATGCTCAACCCTTTGGACACTTTGTATTGCATAACTACGATGCAACTAAACTACCAAAGATTTTCCTATCACTAGCCTTTGAACGCAAATTAATCATACCTATATATACAAGCGAATAACCAACAAAATCGAAGAGAAAAGTAAGAAAAAAAAAATCTACAAGAAAAACGTAATATCATAACTGTACATAATTCCGGGGGGGGGGGGGGGGGGGGAACTTATTATCCTTATATAGAAGGAAAATTTGAGAACATTCATCTTACAAGCTAAAAAATCCAGAAAGCACTGTCCCTACCTCTCTATTGGCCTCTAGAGCCGAACCTACAACATCCCTCCCCGCATTTAATCGAACAGGTGTCCTGCATATGGGACACGCAGCCACCTTCACCAGCCACGCATCCACACATTTCCGGTGAAACAAATGGCCACATCCGGCGAGCTTTCTGCACCAGTGGCCGCTCCTGAAGCCATCCAAGCAGACAACGCATTCGGTTTCGGGTCCGGGTTCGGTTCCGCTAGTAACCAGGAATTCGGGAAGCTTCTTAACGTCAAGCGGCGCGATTTCATTGGATGAAGCTCCGAGTTGGATGGTGGGGCGGGAGCGGACGCGGTGGATGATGTCGGCGATGAAGCAGAGATGGAGGAGGACTAAGGCGGCGACACTGAGAAAGATGAAAAAGAAGGAGGTGAGAAAGGTCACGGCGATAGCCTTAAAAAGGATTGCGAGGAGCTTGGGGCTGGGCTTTGGTTGGGTTTGTTCATGGTGATGAACAGGAGGATTAAGAGGAGGCATGGGATTTGAATTAAGGTTGCAGAAGAAGAGAGATTGATGAGGGAAGAAGAAGAAGAAGAAGAATTGGGACGGTGATAATTTGGAGAAGTGGGAATGAAATTGATCAGAGAGAGACCAAGAACGAGGAAATTGCAGGAGAGGATCGGCTAAGGATTGCCTTTTAGGGATCGGAGTGAGAAAATCAGGGGGCGGTCCACAGGTTACGGACTTATGGCTCCAAACCGTCGTTACGTCAGTGTTCTAAATAATGAGAATTTCTTTCGGTTTTGCGGCTTGATATCTAATCAATTAAAATATAATAATTCATGAGTTAATTTAGGATCTCTTAAATATTAAGAGATATATTAATAAAATCAAAAGATTTCATAATATACATTTTTTATTACTTATAAAATCTTGGGATTCATTTTTTATAAGAAAAATAAAAACATAAAATATACAAACAGCCAACTGAGATTAATAATAACTGAATTATTGTATTTTATCTTATCAGATTATAAATAACGTGACAAACTGATCCACACAAAAATTTCTTATGGGAAAAATAGATGTTAGTTAGTTGATATTATTGACCAGATCTTGTGTTACCTTATTAAGGATTCCTTTCGCCTTTTTTCGGCCAGAAGGATTCCTTTTACATTGACCAAATGAAAAAATATATATATTTACATTCAGGCAATTTTTTATATTTGAGGAAAAATGAAAAATAGTTCTAACCTCATTTCTTGATATAAGAGCTAGTTAATGTTTTTTTATATATTAAGAAAGCTAAAAAAATTATATTAAGTAACAATGTGAGTATCTAAAAAACTTGGAAATTGCGAAATATAAGAAATGGTACCTGAATTTTCATAGGGAGAATTGGGAATAAATACAATTTTAGTAAATTAATTGATGAATGCTACAAAGTATGCAAGCCATCTTCCGTGTATGCAAATATTATTTCATGTGTGCACAAATCTTCCATATAAACGTGCAAACTATCTTCTGTTGTGTGCAACATATCTTCCGTTAAAGTGCAACTCATCTTTCATGGTAGAATTCAACAATTAATTTACCCCAAATTTTTGACAATTTTCCCATTTCCATAATATCGGTAAAGGTAGGACATTTGAAATTTAAAGAAAAAACAAAATTTAAGAGGAGAAAAATTTCCACCTACCTAGTTAACTCTTTAAGACTTTAACTTTGAAATTGACGGCGGCTTATTTAAACTAATTAAACTTGTGTATAATTATTTACTACATTTTATTAACTATTAACCATTTTTGTTAAACAAGTAATAAGGCCACTATTTGAGATCATTCGTTAGCTTATTTACAAATTTTGTATAGCTATTCACTACATTTCATTTACTATTCACAATTTTCTTTAAGCAACAAGATATATATCTCCTGGTATGTTATACGAGTGAATATTGTACTTAAAAGTATTAATTTTAATAGTAATATATGAAGAAACATATAATGCTAGATAGTAAGATTATCAAAACATTATGATAGGATAATAAATATGTGGCATTAACACTAAAAGTTAAATGAAATTAATTTGATTATCATTATAGGAAAGATGTCCAAAATAGATTTTGGACATGAAGGGAAAAATTAACCATCTTATAACACAACAAAATCAAAATATTAAAATTTGTTCGTGAAAGAAAAACTCAAAAAGCAACAACTATATTAAATTTAATGTCAAGAAAAAACTCATATTCATTTTCTTGTCACTTAATAGGGTGAAATTCAACCTCTGCTATAATTTTTAAATTTTAATGTTTTATTAGAAAATACAACATCATAGGTTACTATAATCATTTCAAATATGAGTCCTTGTAACTCAAGGACAAAGATTTACTCACTTTCACAATTGGTTACAAAAAAAAAAAAAAATTCTCACTAATTATATTTAAAATACAAAATGAATTGTTATTATAATGATTTCAAATTTTCATTGAGTCATTATGATGTAATTAGCTGATTTAGCTTGTAAGTAATTAAATTATGGCTAAATTATACAAACTCCTTGAATTTTGGGTTAGTTACATATAACCCTCTCGACATTTCAAAATATAAATTTAACCTCCGAATTTTTATTTTTTTTATTATTAACCCGCCAGTAACCGACATATATCTTTTTAACGAAAATTATCATATCAAATTAACAGATAACATGTGGCATTATATATAAATTAATAATTTCACAAAACCCACATGAACTTTGATCAGTTAAAAATAATCCCTTTAAATTTTGATTAGTTGCAAATAACACTCATTGACATTGCACACTGATTTTTCTTAGATCCTGAATGCATGATTTCATTCCGTAGTTATTATCACAAGCGAATTTCGAAGCCTAATTTAATATTACAGCCTCCGAAGTTATTTTGGTGTAATTTTTAATATCCGATTAGTAATATCAGAATTTTAATTGTTTGGGTATTAATATCCCAATATCTTTAATTTCATGCAAATTGCCAACTACATCTTTATATATTTTTATCATAAGCTATGTTTGGAATAGCTTATTTTTGAGAAATAAGCACTTATTACATAAGTCGAACAAAACTCCTCTCACATACTTATCTCGTATACCATAAATCATAAATTATAAGTAATTATAAATAAAAAATAAGTTATCCCCAAACACATGCCGCAGTACCATTCCCCCTTTTTTGTTGGGCTTATAAATTGTTCATTTTAATAGAACTTTTTTTTTTTTTTTTTTTGTGAGAATGTTTTGTATAACTGTATAAGTGACCTGCAGAGTTTAAATTTAAATGTAACGAAAACATTCAAGGCGAAAAATTCTTATTTCTTATGAATAACACACACACACACATATATTGCCATCGAATAACATATATTAAATGGATGTTTATCTTCCTAATATTTCTCTCATTTTCCTATTATCTCTCCCCATTTATTTTCTTACCATTATGCAATCTCAGTTTTCTAGGTCATAGAGTTATGCTTATAAATAGAAGGTATATGTGATGTATTGTACACATCTTGAGAAGTGAATAAAAATTACTCTCCTCCTCCTCCTCTTCTTATATTCTATCTTTATTTATAACATGAAGCTCTAGTTAAGGTATGATACTTTTAATATATCTTTATTTAAATTCTTCTCCACTATTTCTTTTTTCTCTTCTACTCCCATGTGACCTATAATCACCGTTTTTCAATGAAATCTGAAGTTTCAATAGATATCCTTTTTCTCCTCTCATGATGACCTGATGTTATCATATTTACGGTCTCCCTAAAAGATTACCTCATATCTATACCTTATATTTTTTTTAAATTTATTCTTTTACATTATTGTTCTATTGGGTTAAGGGATAGAAGGAGAATATATTTTTTTCTCCAATGACCTATCACCTATTTCATTTATTTTCTTTTCTTTTCGCACACTTTTATTTTATATTTTGAGGTTATATGATCAGAAGCCATATAACTTTATCTTTTATTAAATGGCTAGAAGTCATATAATTTTAATTTTAAATTTTGAGTTATTTGACCAGAAGCCACATAATTTATATCCTCTAATTTTTTTATGGCTAGAAGCCATATGATTTTATTTTTTTTATTTTGATATTATATGGCCAAAAGTGTCAACACCCGTTTCCATTTTGATAATCGAAGAATAATAAAGATGGTATTCAATAGGCATACAGATATCGTTCGTTGGTGAAATACGGAAAATACAGTAGAAACTTAATATTTACAAATTTCTTCAAAATATCCAAAACATAGACTAAATATAACCACTATCTTGTCCTCACCTCGAGACATGTGCCGCTCACTTTCCGGTGTCTACGTCCTTGCCCTTTGGCCTACTGGTACCCACTGAGATATTTGTTTTTGAAAAAGGGTGAGATTTCGAAGAATCCCTGTAGAGACATACGATCGACATATAAAATGTGAAAATAAATATGCAGTGTACTATATTAAGTAAAATTGAAAGTTCGATTCAATTCATATGTATTTACCTCAGTTGAGTCACTGACTATAACTAGGATTTCCGATAATATACCTCAACTGAGTCATCGACCACAGCTATGATTTTCCGATATACCGTTGTTGGGTAGCGAACCTTAATTAGGTACTGTGCCTCTAGCAAGCAATCATATCACGAAATACAGTAACAAATACATATAATTATTCACATAGTGTATGAAAGATGGTAGTCCCTGCCTCGAAGTTTGTTAAATCCCTTTTTCAGTGTGCCTCGAAAAGTGTGTCTTTCCGGCATCCGACTTGGTCCTAAAACATTAAATATACTAGAAATAGGTCATAACCTATCCAAGTATCATTTTAGACTCATCTATAGTGTTTGTTGTGGTTATATTAATCTTTGGTGAAAATTTACTAGAATGCCCCCGGGACCCCGGACCAATGACACGTTTTCCCAAAATTTTGACTAAGGCTATTCTGACGAATTTTCTCCCAAGGAATCCATTTCCGGGCACGAAATCACCAAATTCACTGTCAAATTTTGAAAATACCCTTGACAGCTCCTATTTAGGGATGTCAATGGCGTTTTCGTAATTATGCTTTTCGGCCTCTACAAAAAAAGTATCCAACTATAACCCCACATATTTTTGCTTGCTGAGTCTAATGGAGCCATTTTGTCAACACCCGTTTCCATTTTGATAATCAAAGAGTAATAACGATGGAATTCAATGGGCATACAGAAAAGTACAATTATACTGATAGAAATATTCGTTTACGATCCCAACGTCGTTCGTTTACAAATATGATATTGTTCGTCGACGGAAACGGAAAATACAGCGGAAGTTTTAATATTTACAAATTTCACCCAAAATATCACAAAATAGACTAATTATGCCCACGTTCTTGACCTCTCCTCGAGACACGTGCTGCTCACTTTCCAACGACAATGTCTTTGCCCTTTTGCCCACTGGTACCTGCTGAGGTATTTGTTTAAAAATAGGGTGAGATTCTGAAGAATCTCCGTAGAGACATAATATCATTCATAGAAAATGCAAAAAGTAAATATGTCATGCGCCAAGGTATGCACAAATTAATGAACAATATAAACACATCATCATCATCATGTATACATGAGTAGGGCCCAGCCCCATAATCTACACCGGTTGGACTTCTACCAACTCCCAGTGTAAGTGCACCTCTGGCACTAACAGCCTCTCTCTAGGCAAATCATGTTATTAATAAAGTGCATTTACAAAACACTGGCATCCACACAATCACATAACTTATGGTATAGTGTATGAAGGATAATGTCCCTACCTCAAAGCTGTAATATTCCCTATTTAATAGTGTCTCGTAAAACGTGTTGTCCCGGCGTCCGACTCGGTCCTAAAATATTAAATGTACCAGAAATAGGTCATAACCTATCCAAGTATCATTTTAGACTATTCCATAGTGTTTATTGTGGTTATATTAGTGTATGGTGAAAATTTACAAAAATGCCCCCGGGGACCCGGCCCGGCCCCGCCGTACCCGGCCCGATGGCACGTTTTCCCAAAATTTTGACTAAGGCTATTCTGACTTATTTTCGCCCAAGGAATCCATTTCCGGCCTCGAAATTGCCAAATTCACGGTCAAATTACGAAAATACCCTTGACAGCCCCTATTTAGTGATTTCAGTAGCGTTTTCGTAAATATGCTTTTTCGGCCTCTACCGAAAAGGTGCCCAACTGTAACCCCACCTATTTTTACCCACTGAGTCCAATGGAACCATTTATTTCATGAAAATCCAACTCCTACTACCAGATCTGGTCTGACCGAAATATTGGTCAAATTTTGGAAAAAATGGAGTTTTGTGTTTTAGCTTCTAAAACTTGTACTTTTCCACTTCTAATCCTTGATTAACTCATTTAAACACTTCTTAACCATGATTCAAAGAAATTTTGGCAACATAACCCCTTAGGATTAGGACTTTCCAAATTTACAAACTCAACAAAATAACCAAATCCAACCATAATCATCAACAACAACCACATCTAACATAATCTTAGGATTTGTGAAGTTATCTTCTTGAGTTCTTTTCCTTTCTCTAGAAGTCTTCCTCTCTCTTTCTCTTTGAGCTCAAGATTTGCTTGCTAAACATAGTGTTTCATAGAGAAGAAGAGATTAGAGAGGAGATTATACAAATTGGAAGCCTTAAAACTTGGATCCACAAGGTCTTACCTTAAGATTTCTCCTCCTTCTCTCTAGATTTCCCAAGCTCTCCCTCTCTCTCCTTTTCTTTGTTGCAAGTGATGAAAATGAAGGTAAGAGAAAGATGAAGCCTTGCTTCATAAATATCTCACCTAATTTCTCTTAATTAACAAATGGATAGGAAATTTCTTTATGACCTCATCTTGTACTCACCCTTATCTACTTCTAATGAGTGTCATAAAGTCCATTTAGGTTTGGACTAATCTTCCTCTCTTTTCCCTCTAGCCCAAACATCCTCTAGGTCCTTAAGAAACCAAGTGGACCTTCATTCAATTATCTTAAGATTCTTGGTCAAAGATACATTATCTTAAGGTATTAACCCATGTGCTCATATTTAAAAATCATTGTTTATTCCTCTTAGCTTAGATTAATGACACTTCATCTTATCCACTTCCAACTTGTGCTTATCTACTTCAAACTTGTGTCATAAGTCCCATTGTAATTGAACCAATTCCCTTCAATTAACAATTGGGTTTTCTACAATTATCTCATTCCTTTGGTCAACATAATATATTTTATTGCAATTTAAACATGTACTCCAACTTTAGCAATTATAATTTAATCTCTTGGCTTTAGATGATGCCACTTGGCATATTTATCTTCCAAGTAAATATTTCCTTTCTCCTAAATATCCACCAATAAAAGAAAAATATGGGCTTTTACTTTATTCCACAAATCTCAATTTATTCCACCAAGATTATTCAATTTATACATTTTCCTTTATTTTCCTTGATTAATTGAAATTAACTCCAATTAATTGGAAAATAATTAATCTTGGGCTAAATTGGCAAAATTATGATTTTGCTATTCTCTTTGTAATTTAATTCAATTTTTGAATTAATTTGCCCATTTCCTTATGAATATGAATATTCCAAAATTCACAAGATCCAAATTCATGAATATTCACCATTATATTGAATTATTCAAATAATTACAATGTATTTTTGGTGAATAAAATTTGGGGTGTTACATATTTATTTAATGAAAATCCAGATCCCACCCCCCTAAAACAGTGCTGACCAAAATATTCAAGAAAAATGAAAAAATTGGAGTTTTGTGTTTTAGTTTCCAAAACTTGTACTTTTCCACTTCTAATCCCTTATTAACTTACTTAAACACATCTTAACCATGATTCAAAGAAATTTGGTCAGCATAACTCCTTAGGATTAGGACTTTCCAAATTTAAAAACTCAATAAAATAGCCAAATCCAACCATAATCATCAACAACAACCACATACTAGCATAATTTTAGGACTTGTGAAGTTACCTTCTTGAGTTCTTTTCCTCTTTCTAGGAGTCCTCCTCTCTCTCTCTTTGGGCTCAAGATTTGCTTGCTAAACCATGGAGTTTATGGAAAGGAAGAGATTAGAGAAGAGTTTTATGGAAGATTAGAAGAAGAAACCTTAAGAAATCATAACTTACCTTAATCTTTCTCTTCTTCCTTCTCTCTAGAGCATGAAGCTTCTCAAGATCTCTCTCTCTCTCCCCCCCCCTCTCTCCCTCCCTCCTTCCCTGTCCCTCCTTTTCTTGGGTTAAAATGAAAATGGGACAAGAAATGAAGCCAAGCTTCATAAAATATCTTGTCATTTTCCCCTTAATTAATAAATGGTGGCAAATTAGGTTTATGACATCATTTGTGTACTTGGCCTTATTTCTTCACAACTTATATCATATGATCCATTTGAGATTGAACCATTCTCTTTTCCCTTCCTTGGCCCACGCAAGATGCCACTTAGGGTCCTTTCACACCAAATTGGGTTTTATGTAATTGCCTTAATCAATTGTGTAACTAATTATTATTTTATTGCTAATAACACATGTGCAAATATCTTAGTAATTCTTATTTAATTGTTTGGCATAAGATGATGCCACTTGGCATGTTTATAAGCCAAATAATTATTTTCCCGTCCTATTTCCTTATTCCACAAATCTTAATTTTTCCACCAAGAATATTTAATTTATACATTTTTATTTATTTTTCTTGATTAATTCAAATTAACTCCGATTAATTGAAATTAACTCCAATTAATTGAAAAATAATTAATCTTGGGCTAAATTAGTAAAATTATGATTTTGCTATCACCTTTGTAATTTAATTCCTTTCTTGAATTAATTTGCCCATTTTATCATGAACATGAATATTTCAAAATTCATAAGATCCAAATTTTATGAATATTCACCATTTTATTGAATTTTTTAATTAATTACAATATATTTTTTGTGAATATAAAATTTGGGGTGTTACATAATTTCAATATTTCATGTTCCATTTATTAAAATGAAGGCACACACATGAACATGAAAAGAAGTAAATGAAATGTTATTAGTTAGGATATTAAATCAGATGTTGTTATGTTATTAACGGTTAATCAAATATGAAATAAACTGTTGAGCTTATTGTTGTCAAACTCGCGAGTTGACTCTCTAAGTTTACTGTTTTTATGTTTCTAACTCATAAAATCGAGTCGAGTCATTGGTAAACTCGTGATCATTGTAAACTCGGTTAAATTTACGAGTTTATACACCGAGTTTACCGTTTTTACGTTTCTAGCTTACAAAACTATATTAACGCACCCTTAAACTCATGTTAACTTTTTCAATTTGATTATGCTCAACGGCTTTATATATAAATTTCATAGAAATTTCTTTGTTAAATACGATAAATTATGAATGTTGATAGACTTAATTTCAATTATTTGAATTTAAAATATATTTAAATCAAATTGTTGTCAACTTTTTATATTTTAATTATTTAATTATATACTAATAATATCTATTTAATGGTAAAATTAAACTCTTGCGAGTTTACGCTTTGAGTTTACGATACGAATTTACATCACTATCACGAGTTTGCTTAAACTCGTGAGTTTAACAACCTTGATTGAGCCCAAATTTACTCGAATTAATATAATTATTAATATAATTTATTGTACTCATAACCTAATAAATGGAGATTATGAAATTCCTATGCCATAGAAAATGATCAGAGATCCCTACAATCATATAAGATGAAGTTTTTTGGTATTTTTGGCTATTTCCGTATGTGAATATACATAACTTTTATGGCTTCCAAATATCTATTAAGTGATTATGATTTATGATTCATTATTTGATTGCTATTTTCAAATTCAATCAAATTTAATTTATGATTTAATATCTATTTTTAAATTCAATTTACTTTATTATCTTATCTTCAAACCCCAATAATAAAAGTTGGGAATCAAATGGGAAAAACATCCTAATAAATTTGAACAACTTAGAAATGGAATGCATAATTTTAGTCCACAGTTATTATTGAACTAAAGAGGTCAAACTTTTTAGAGTAAAGGTAAATTATTTATATTAGGGAATAATTTGTAATAGTTTTTTTAAAAAAGGAAATTACTTTTACATGTATTAACTAAATGAATGTTAATATAATTATGCAAGGATTATTTTAATGATGTGATTATCCAACCCGTTTTTAGTTAAACAGGCTTTTTAGTGGGCATTACAAGATTTCACGTAGAAAGTTGATGATTAATTGATGATTGATATAGCAATTTTTAGGTTCTTTATGCTTAGTTTCCCTACTTTATATTTGTTTAAAAAAAAGATACTCTATATTTATAAATTAAACATTATTGCAGATCTTAATACCTTGCACTTGAACATTATCCACATACTCTGAATAATAAGACATCTTATGGCCTTTTATAATTATGGAACTATTTTTGAGATGCCTATAATTTTTGGATTACAATACATCCAACATTCTAAAGTACTTTTTTATGTGCATCTAATGTCAAAAAGTATTTTGTTGCATATCCATCGCCTTAAAATATTTCTTCAAGTGTATCTAATATCTTAAACTATTTTTTTGTTGCATCCAACAACCTAAAGCATTTTTTTAGGTGTATCCAAGATCCTAAAATATCTAAACTATCAAATGTAAAATTGCACAAAAAGTACTTTAATTTGATATCAATGTGTTTTTTCCCCTTTTTATGAAATCCTTTAGTTTTAGTATTTTAGCATAAGTAGCTTCTATACAATGGGCCAATAGTGTTAAAAAGAGTAAAATTAAATGTTTTAATAAAGAGAGAAGATCAAGGTATACCAAAATAAAATGAAAAAATTAAAGAAAACTACATGATCTTCAAGATTAGTTTTCGCTTTAAATTATTGTTCATTGAAACATTTTTTTAGCAATTAAACATTTATTTTCCGTGAGAATACGCTATCCAATTTTTAAAACTACATGCAAGTAATCGCTAAAAAGAAAAAACGCTATGCAAGTACTTCTATTATTTTTCTATTCAGAAATTAAAAATATTGGGTGGATGGCCTCTATTTATTCATCACCCAGAAACTGCACACGGAGGAACTAGAGTATGAGATAATTAGTTCAGTGGCGCCCCAAAAAAAGCGCGAGATTCTTTCTTTCTTTATTTTCTTGGGTAGTAATTCATTTTAATAATCTCTTTCTCTCGCTCAATATAAATGTGTCTAAATTTATTATTATTACTATTATTATAGAGTATATTTTCTTACCATTTTTTACAGTTTAGATTAAATTCCAGCTGTTTAAATTTATTTATGCATTTTTTAAGAAAAAATTGTAATAATATATTTATAAGATGTCATATCTATATCGTTGAAATGTTAATTTAACAACAATAAAGAGAAAAGGAGGATAAAGAAGGGGAAGGACAATCTGGTGGGGAGGGCTCGGAATCGGAATCCAAATTCTCTCCTTGGCGACTCCCGTCTTTTGCCTCTCCCATACTCAAAATGGTGATATTTTGGGTGTGAATGGGAGTGTGTTCCACCCCTTTTTTTAAGTAACATTGAAACGTCTCAAATATTTTTTTCAGTAGTATCCAATATTCTAAAATATTTTTTTATCCATTATGTAGCATAAAATAATTTTTCAGAAGCACTCAGTATTTGGTAAGATGCAATCTAAACTATTTTTTCACTGACATTCTGTAACACCCCAAATTTTATTCACCAACAATATATTGTAATTATTTTGAGTAATTCAATAAAATGGTAAATATTCATGAAATTTAGATCTTATGAATTTTAAAATATTCCTGTTCATGAGGAAATAGGCAAAATAATTCAAGAAAAAAATTAAATTATAAAGGTGATAGCAAAATCATAATTTTCCCAATTTAGCCCAAGATTAATTATTTTCCAATTAATTGGAGTTAATTTCAATTAATCAAGAAAAATAAAGAAAAATGTATTAATTGAATATTCTTGGTGGAATAAATGAAGATTTTTGGAATTGAGAGGAACTTGTGCATAAACCAATTAAAGGAACTATAGAAAATGTTAGAACAATTCTTATTTCCCTTTTCCCTTGATAATTTCTCCTAGCTTATGGAAATTGAAAGGTAAAATAATTGTTGAGATTAAGATATGTCAAGTGTCATTAATCTAAGCTAAGAGGAATAAACAATGATTCTTCAATACGAGCACATGGGTTAATACCTTAAGATAATGTTTCTTGGACCAAGAAGCTTAAGACAAATGGAATGAAAGTCCATTTGGTTTTTTAAGACCCTTTATGCGTGATGGGCTAGAAGGAAATTAGAGGAAATTGGTTCAAACTTAATTGAACTCTATGACATAAGTTTGAAGGAGATAAGGCCTAAGTACTAAAGTGATGTATAAACCAAATTACTGCCATTTATTAAATGAAGAGAAAAGGTGACATAATTTATAAAGCCACTTCCTTCATCTTTCCTTGCCATTTTCGTTCAAAGCCAAAGAAAGAAGAGAGAAAGAGAGAGTTTGAGAAGCTTCATGCTCTAGAGAGAAGGAAGAAGAGAAAGACTAAGGTAAGTTATGATTTCTTAAGATTTCTTCTTCTAATCTTCCATAAAACTCTTCTCTAATCTCTTCCTTACCATAAACTTCATGGTTTAGCAAGCAAATCTTGAGTCCAAAGAGAGAGAGAGGAGGACTCCTTGAGAGAGGAAAAGAACTCAAGAAGGTAACTTCACAAATCCTAAAATTATGCTAGTATGTGGATGTTGTTGATGATTATGGTTGGATTTGGCTATTTTGTTGAGTTTGTAAATTTGAAAAGTCCTAATCCTAAGGGGTTATGCTGCCCAAATTTCTTTGAATCATGATTAAGATGTGCTTAAGTAAGTTAATAAGGGATTAGAAGTGAAAAAATACAAGTTTTGGAAGCTAAAACACAAAACTCCAATTTTTTTCATTTTTCTTGAATATTTAGGCCAGCACTATTTCAGGGGGGTAGGAGCTGGATTTTCATAAAATAAATGGCTCCACTGGACTCAGTGGGCAAAAATAGGTGGGTTTATAGTTGGACACTTTTTCGGTAGAAGCCGAAAAAGCATAATTATTAAAACGCCACTGAAATCCCTAAATAGGGGCTGTAAAGGGTATTTTCAAAATTTGACAATGAATTTGGTGATTTCGAGCCTGAAAATGGATTCCTTGGGTGAAAATACGTCAGAAAAGCCTTAGTCAAAATTTTGGGAAAACGTGTCATCGGGCCGGGGTTTGGGGGCATTTTGGTAAATTTTTACTATAGACTAATATAACCACAAGAAACACTATAGACGAGTCTAAAATGATATTTGGATAGGTTATGACCTATTTCTGGTACATTTAATATTTTAGGATCGAGTCGGACGCCGGAACAACACGTTTTTCGAAGCACACTGAAAAAGGGATTCAACAAACTTCAAGGTAGGAACTATCATCTTTCATACACTATGTGAATAATTATATGTATTTGTTACTGTATTTCGTGATATGATTGCGTGCTAGAGGCACAGTACCTAGTTGTGGTTCGCTACCCAATAACGGTATATTGGAAAATCCTAGCTGTGGTCAATGACTCAGTTGAGGTATATTATCGAAAATCCTAGCTGTAGTTGGTGACTCGCTGAGGTAAATATATATGAATCGAATCGAATTTTCATTTTTTCTTAATATAGTGCATTGCATATTTAAATTTCACATTTTATATGTCGATCGTATGTCTCTATAGGGATTCTTCGCAATCTCACCATTTTTAAAAAATAAATATCTTAGTGGGTACCAGTGGGCTAAAGGGCAAGGACGTAGACACCGGAAAGTGAGCGGCACGTGTCTGGAGGGGAGGACAAGATAGTGATTATATTTAGTCTATGTTTTGGATATTCTGAAGAAATTTGTAAATATTAAGTTTCTGCTGTATTTTCTGTATTTCACCAACGAACGATATCGATATTGTAAATGAATATTTTTATCAGTATAATTGTAATTTTCTGTATGTCCATTGAATACCGTCTTTATTACTCTTTGATTATCGAAATGGAAACGGGTGTTGACACATTCTATATCTTAAAGTTATTTTTATCGCATTCAATACCCTAGATTATTTTTCTAGTTGCAATGAAAAGCCTCTAAAATGTTTTTCTAGTGGCAAAGAAGCACCATAAATTTGGCATACTGAGTGTTGGATGGGCTAAAATGTAGTTTAAGATATGGAATGCTACTAGAAAAATACTTTTAGATCCAACTTGCTAGATACTGGGTGCTCCTGACAAATTATTTTATGCTACATAATAGATAAAAAAACATTTTAGAACATTAGGTACTACTCAAAAAAAAAATACTTGAGGGCTTCAATGTTATTTAAAAAAAGGGGGGGTAGAACACCCTCCCATTTACATCCAAAATGTCACCATTTTGAGTATGGGAGAGGCAAAGGATATGAGTCACCAGGGAGAGAATCCAGATTCGATGGAATAGATATGTCAAAAAACATAAAAAAAATAGAAGGAGGAGGAGGAGGAGGGTGCTTTATGGTTCTAAGGAAGTGATGGAAAATTAGTATTTATAATTTAACTCTGATAGGACCCATCCAACATTTTAGTGTTATGCAAAATATTATAAGGATGTTTATAGGAAATTGGAAATTTTTTTATGAACATGTTTTCATAGAAGCCAATAAGTATGCTGATTGGTTGGCATAATACTGTATATGATATGATGCGACCCAGAATCAACAAATTAACTCTCCAAAATCAAGTGAAGATTCGAGGACGAATCCTTTTGAGGAGAGAGGGAATGATGCAATCCTGAATCAACAAGTTGTCCCTTCAAATTCAAGTGACGTCTCTTCTATTTCAAATGATCATTATCAAATTCCAACTCAAAAAATCATGAGAGCTTAAGCTAAAATATTCAAGGAAGCATTGATTGGGCTGATTGAAGAAGTTGTAAATCAAATGGCAATTGGATCAATAAATCTGATTTACAAAACAAAGATGCTGAAAACGACACTAAGTTCATTTGTGCTAAATATGGAGTTGTTAATCAAGTTTTGGGCTTGGAAACTTCAAAACAAAGAGTTTGGACCTAGTACTACACATGGGAGGCTCATTTGGGCCTAAATAAGCACATTTTGAGCCTTAATTTGCTGATTACATTTTCTTGAAGTTAGGTGTGCAAAAATCAACAAGGAGTTGGTGGCAGATTTGACTTTTGGTTTCTTTAAGCATTTGTATTTGAGTTTTCAACTTTCTTCTAGATTGTATTAGATTTTTGTGTTTATTGTATTAGACTTTTAGGTTTCCTAACACATGGTTTTACAATTTGTATTTTCTATGTTCAGATTTGCACCTACTACAATTAGGTTCCTATAAATACTTGGTGCTTCTTCAATTGGAGGAGACAATTCAGATTTTAATCATAAATGAAAGTTGCACTTCTGCACTTTACTTCTTGAGAGTGGATTCTCTCTAGAGTTCTTTTTAGAACTAACAAACTTATCAAGGCTTGATCAACCTTGTGGCGTTTTCCAACACTTCGGGTCCTTGTTCTTTCGTGTTCAAGGGTTCAAGTGGATCGTCGATCTGTGTTTAGCTTTCTTGAGGTGTATATATTTCAGAATTGGTTGTGGGTTCATGGGATCTTCCCTAGTGGGTTCACACCATGATATGGCTAGTTGTCAATTGAAGGTTATATCGAATTCATCTCATAATAGTAGGATACAAAGTTTTGATGATATATGATCTTTATTATGTTCTCTTAGATTTGGTTATCTTAAGCTGATTATTTTGTTTTAGCCTTTTAGGCTTTAGCCTCCTATTTATATTTGTTTTTTTTTAAAAAAAAGTCTATGCCTTACAGAATGTATAAAGAAAAGAGAGGGCCTGTTTGGAATAAGTACTTTAATTATAAATTGGATGAAAAAAATTAGGAAAAATTCTAAAAAAATACACTGGAATATAAAAAAGGATAACTCAGAGCTTCGAAATTAGAAAATTTCATGTCAGTATGGTGTCAGTACAATGGAGGAATCTAAGATTATAAAATCTCGGCGAAAAGATGCCTTTGCCCTTGAGCCCTTCATCTTGTTCTCCCTCTCTCTCTCAGCTTGAAATAACAACAACTGTCTCTTTATTAACAATACCATATTTTACATTAATAACTTTATTTTCTTCTTTTACAACTTCATATCTCAAAAACCAACGTATGCCCAGGGATAAGTTTGAAATTGAGATACGAAGTTGTGAAACAAAAAAGTGGAGTTGTTAATATAAAATATGGTGTTATTAACAAAGAGACAATTGTTGTTGTTAACCCTGAAACTTGTTATTTTTAAATTTATCCTTGGCATGTGTTGGTTTTTGAGATACGAAGTTGTGAAACAATAAAGTGAAGTTGTTAATATAAAATATGGTATTGTTAATAAAAAGACAGGTGTTGTTCTTGACCCTGAAATTTATTAATTTCAAACTTTTCCCTAGCATGTGTTGATTTTTGAGATATGAAGTTGTGAAATAAGAAAGTGAAGTTATTAATGTAAAATATGATGTTTTTAATATATAGATAGTTGTTATTATTAGCACTTGAAACTTGTTAATTTCAAACTTATCCCTTGGATGTGTTGATTTTTAAAATACGAAGTTGTGAAATAAGAAAGTGAAGTTATGAGTGTAAAATATAGTATTGTTAATATAGAGACAGGTTTTGTTATTAGCTCGTAAAACTTGTTAATTTCAAATTTATCCTTGGTATATGTTGGTTTTTGAGATACAAAGTTGTGAAAGAAGAAAGTGAAATTGTTAATGTAAAATATGGTGTTGGCCCTGAAACTTGTGAATTTCAAACTTATCCTTGGGCATATGTTGATTTTTGAGATATGAAATTGTGAAAGAAGAAAGTTGAATTGTTCATGTAAAATATGATGTTGTTAATAAAGAGATATGTGTTGTTATTCCGAGTTAAGAGAGAGGGAAAACAAGATGAAGGGCTCAAGGGCAGGGGTATCTTTTCACCGAGATTTCATAATCACATATTCTTCCAATATACTGACACCATACTGAAATGGGATTTTGTAATTTCGAAGCTCTGATTTATCCTTTTTTTATATTCTAGCATATTTTTCTAGAATTTTCTGAAGAAATTAAGTCTGTAACTGACGTTTTTCTAACTCTTAGCTTATGATTTTTTACTTTCCTTTAAATTTAAATATTCTTAATATGACCTTTCAATCCATTTTCCAAACAAATTTTTGTGAAACTAATTTTTTTTCAATAAAAGTTTATCTAAATATAAATCATATGTTACTAATTAACCCTTATCCCAACCTTAATTTGAAGTTGGGATAAAAGTAACTGTTATTTAGCTAACCCAAATGTGCTTGCATCCACATACTGTTATTTATTTGGGTCAAGAAACATCAATAAATCATCTATTCCGAGAATAAATTGATTTTTTTTTTTTTTGCCTTCGAATAAATTTGTTTTTTTGTCTCCGGCCTCTTCCATAATGCCCATTCACGTTGGATAAAGCCTTAGATAAAACAAAATACCCCCTCCCCCCAATTGATGAGTAAAAGTTAATTAGCAATTTGAAAAAAAAAAAAAGAGTGTTTGGTGATGTAAGCAATCAATTGAGCTTTTTTCAATTTTAATAGTTTTTGTCATAAGCTCTATTTCTTAGCTTTTTCTGATTTAGCGTTTGGAGAGAGTGTGAATGATTAAAATATTTTTTCAGTTGTGTTCAATGTGCTATCAGACTAATTGCAATTTTACCCTTAATGTACTTTTTCGGCTACAAAAATTAATTTAGTGTTTGGAGAGAGTGTGAATAATTAAAATACTTTTTTCAGTTGTGTCCAATGTATTATCAAACTAATTGCAATTTTACCCTTAATATACTTTTTCGGCTACAAAAATTAATTTAAACTATTTTTTAGTGTTTTTAACCCTTAAAATATTTTTTCAACTATACCCATTGTGTTATCAAACTGATTGTAATTTTATCCTTAATGTACTTTTTCAGTTTCAAAAATTATTTTAAAATATTTTTTGGTGTTTTTGACTCTTTAAAATATTTTTCCACCCACTCTCTTTTACTATTATCACAAAAGTCATTTGTGCTTAAGTCAATCCAAACAAATTTTACTTTTGTAAAAGTCATTTATACAATCATTATTCCAAACATAAATCACATTACACAATCAGACTTTCACTAAAAATAAAATTATCAAAAGCTAAATTGAAAAACTTTATTTTTTCAATCACTATTCCAAACACACTAACCTTTCTTTTTCAACAGGTTCTATTCTGAAATTAAGAAAAATGTATGAGTGAGTTTAACCTCAATCCCAAACCAATAACTTTAAGGCATCACTGTAATTTTATTCACCTTTTCCATATATTTGTCTCTTTTGTAATTCAATTCATTCACGATGTTTTTGAAAATAATATATTAATTTGAACCGTACTAGATCATGAGTGGATCAACTTGTTTAAGAACTAAGCAATTATATAATCAAAAATTGGGTCGAATTGAATAGTGAGTCCTGTGAAAAGAGACAGATACATTTTAAAATAAAACAAGAAAATAAGGAGATCAATCATAGTTTTAAAAAACAAAGAAAAAACATGTGAGCCAAAAAAAAGGAAGCGTGGAAGTTGATAAAAACCCGTGACGATCAAGTTAAAGAAATCAGATAACCTGATCTAAAAGTTTGTGGATATTTATAAATCATACGTAAGCCCATACCTACTCATCCACTTTCATTTAAAATTTTAGCTTGATCACTTTATTAGCAATTTATCTAGAGTTGGGAATTAGGGTCGGTTCTTAAAGAGCTAAGGCCTAAAAAGACAGGCCCTTTTAGGGTTAGGGTAAGAAAAATTGTTGTTTTTAAAAACCTGACCCGAGAGCATATGAGTCAGGGTTAGCCCGCATGGCTTCAAGCTTTTTTCACAAGATTTAGGGCCCGTTTGATTTGATCCCATTACACCCTGTCTGCAATGCAATGGGATGCAATGATAATGCAATATTAATTATAGGACTAGTGTTTGATTTGATTTTTAAGCAAGGTGCAATAAGTTATTATTTTAACAATTATTTAAAATTAAAATATCACGCAAAGTCTATTTTACCTTTAATATAATCTTTCTAGAAAAAATAGTTAAGAGTCATCAAACTACCTTATCATAACTGTCACGCTATCTCACCGAGGATCATCCGATAACGATAGTTGTGATGGTTAAGGGTGTTCGGGATCGAGAAATCTCATTCCCGATCCCGATCCTGAGAAGGGTTCGGGAATGATTTTCATTCCCGATCCTGAAAATTTCCCATCTTGACAGGACTGGAAATGTTCGAGATTGGGATGAGGAATTTCCCGATGTCGGATTTCTTTTTTTCTAAAAAAATTCTTATATTAAATTTTTTGTTGTGTTTTCTTTAGTCTAATATAAATATATAATTTGTCTAATATCATATTGTACCAACTTAATCCAATACATGTTTAAAGTTGTCGATTTAGCTATAAAAAGCACAAAGACAAGAACAAAAAATTAGAATTACTTAATAAATAATAAATGAAATTAATTAAATAAACTAAAAGAATAAATATTACCTTGAAGGTGTTAGGAATTTTCATATTTTATTTTACATTTGGTCTTGCTTTCTTAAATATTTTAAAAAATTATACATAATATATATATATATATATTTTCGGGATTGAGAAATCACATTCTCGATTCCAATCCCCAAAAAAATTTCTTGATCCCGAATTTTTCCCTTCCCAAAATTTTCTGGAAGGGAAAATCCAGTCCCGATTTGCTCAAGATCGGGATGGGAAAAAGTTGCACACCCCAAGTGGTGGTAGATGATGGTAACGGTGCTGCAGTAGTGGCGATGGCAAGTGGTGACAGTGACAACAGTGGAGGATGAGGTAGTGGCGGCAATGACAGGGGTGGCAGCGGTAGAGAAGAAGGAGGTAGTGGTAGGGGTGGCAGCGGTAGAGAAGAAGGAGGAGGTACAAGTGGTGGGCGGTGACAATGGTAGAGGTGGCTTTTACAGGGTTTAGCATAAGAGGAGAAGGTCGTGACTATGGCATAGGTGGTGGCGACGACAATGGAGGAAAAGGAGTTAGTAGCAGTGACAAGGGATAGAGGAGGTAGTGTCGGCAACGACAGTTGTGACGGCCGTGGTGGAGGAGAAGGAGGTAGTGGCGGTGGCAACAATGGGGGTGATAGGGGGCGGTAATGGTGGAGGAGGAGGTAGTGGCGGAGGAGGAGGTAGTGGCGGTGGCAACAACAATGGAGGAGAAGGAAGTAGTGGCCACGGAGGGGGTTGGCGAAGAAGGAGGTGGTGGTGGCAACAGCGGGTGGAGGCAACGGCAGTGGAGGAGGAGGAGGAGGTAATGACGGTGGTGGTTATGGCGTAATGCGCCAAGTGAAATGAGATAAGTAAAACAAAGACATATGAAACTAAAGGGTAAATTGGACTTTTTTAACCATGTAATGGGATGATAATGAGGATTCATAGGGAGAGGTATGAATGAGGATTACGAATTTTTGAGTAATCATCATTACCATGGTAAACCTTATTACCATTCTAAAGAGCAACCAAACACTCTTCTCTTGATAATACGATCATGATTACCATTACAAGTATGCAATAGGGTTAAACCAAACGGGCTCTTAACTATTTTTCCTGCGTTTTTTTAAAAGAAATATAATTAGTAAATATTTCAGGTAAACTACTGTCTACATATTTTAATTATAAATAATTAATGAGAAGATAAAATTAAAAATACTTCTTATAAATATATATTAAAAATTGTAAGTAGTCAATAAAATAAACAACACAAGATATAAATAAAACAATTGTCAAAAAATAAGTTAAAAAATACAAAATTGGTAAGAATACTTATGAAATAAGAAATATCTTCTATAAGTTTTAAATTTTAAGGATTCTTAATACAAGATATTCTTATGAAACTTAATTCTAAAAAAGATAATAACAACTAAATATTTACAACATCATTAACAAAATATAAAAAATTAATAATATATTTATCATATAAATAATTTTTAAAAAAAAGTTGTGGTCCTACAAGGCCGGTCTTTTTAGGCTTTCAGCCCTTTTAGGCCCGCTTTCACTTTTAAGACAAAAATATTAAGTCTGATCCTTATAAATTCAGGGCCTAAACGAGCCGGCCTGACGGGCTTGACCCGTTTTCCTGGCTTTAAATTTATCACATTGACAATTATAAGCATCCAGTCTATTTTTTTTCTGTTTTTATTAATAAGTTACTACTCTGGTCCTATATATTTATAAGATAGATCTAACATGTTTCATACAAAATAATAAAAACTAAAAATTTTTATTAACTCTGTCTTAAAATTTAATAACTTTTCAATTGTATCCTATGTAATATATATAATACATTATTCCATAGGAAAATAAAGTATACACAACAATAAAATAAAGGTAAAATTGTACTCCATCCGTTCCTATATATAAGAGCCTTTCAACCGAATCGTGAAATTCTAAAAAACAGTTAAAAAATAGTTAAATGTAATAATTATATAGAAAATTTAATTTTTTTCAAAAATGCCCCTATTTATGAATGGGTGAGAGATAAAGTAATAAAGAGAAAATGATGAAAGAGAATATATGTAATATAATAATTAATTGAGGGCAAAATAGAAAAAAAAATGCTTTTATTATTGAGACAGACTTAAAAAAGACCTTACATTTAGGGATAAGCCCTTTAAAAAAAGGCTTTTATATATAGAGATGGGGAGAGTATATTCATACGAAAAATTTAATTATGTGAGTTATAAATAGGACAAAAAAATTATTATCTCTCTATCTTATAAATAAGATCAAATGAGTATCTTCTAATTGTTTTTCAAATTCTTAATTACAAATCATTTGATAAAATCTATGAAATATTTAACATTTTTTTAATACTATCCTTGGTGTAGATATTGTCAAGTAATCACAGTGTAAAGAGGGATTGGGAGAAATAAGTAAGATTATGTTAGAATTTGTTGCATCTAATCAAGAGTATTCTTGGAGAGCTTACGTAATTTCAAGAACATTAACTAATTTAAACTATTTTTTTTTTCATTTGTGTAAAGTAGAAAGAGAATTATACATAACAACAAAACAGGTACCGTTCTGTGATAAAAATCATTGAAATGTGGCAATTAATGGAGTTAAAATATGTTTATTCTCTTGAATAAAATCATTGAAACTAATTCTCAAGGATAACCGGGAGTATACAGAAATGGGCTTTCTCATAATCTCTTATTGTTTGTTTGTGATAAAATGCTGGGTCCAAAATCTCTATTCCCCCTTTTGGGCTTTGCATCTATTCTTGCCAGTCAGATCTAGAAACTTTCCAAAACCATGAGGCCCAAAAAACCTATCAAAACAAAAACAAAATGTTACAATCAACTGGAGTCAAGTCAAGCAAAAAAAGTTGGTCTGGAAGAAAGGTTAGTCCCTCGCAATGTGGCTCAATAGTGCTTCGAATATGATTACCTCTAATAGAAAGATACCTATACCTAACAAAAATAAGTTGGTCTCTCACAGTGTAAACCAATGTTTGAATACTTGTTAGAAAATGTGTCTACATTTAGTGTCTGACAGTATCTCTAATATAACTACTTCTAATAAATAAGTGCAGATACATGTACCTATAGGATTGTTATGCTTTTTTCTTTTCTTTTTTTATTCAATGTTAAATTTAAAATATGGTATGCCCCATTGATTAGATATTCACATGTTGTGTGCTGACGGTTCGAACACTTGGCCGGGGGACCAGCAAAGGCAAAAATAACAAAGCTTTTAGGGAGTGATTTTTCATAAATATAATTTCTCCAATAATAAAGATAATAAGTGAATATTGTCGAGGAACACAAGTGAACGGCAAATGCACGTAACAACTAGTAACCACAAATAATAATTAATTGTTTAAAAAAAAAAACTGTTTGTAAATTTGGCAATAGGGCAGTCCATAATTCAATAGTATCACTATCCTTGGCGCTCCGCTGCTGATTTGCTTCATTCTTCATCAGGAATTTTGACTTTAACTCAATTTATTTATGGGAAAATTGTAAAAAAATCCCTCATTGACAACTTATTTATCAAATGGGACCTTCGCGTGCAGATTATCTTCCACGTGTGCAAAATATCTTCCCTGGTGTGCAGATGATCTTCCCTGTGTGCAAAATTCTTCCCTATACGTGTGCAGAAATCTTCCCTACATGTGTAGAAATCTTCTCTTCGTGTGCAGATATCTTCCCTCCATGTGCAAGATATTTTCTCAGGTCCCATTTAACAAATAAGTTATCCATGAGGTCTTTTTTAGCAATTCTCCCTTTATTTATTTAGTAGTATTTTTTTATTATTTATTGAAGCTGGGGCGCAACTTAACTCACAACAGGGAAGATAAAAACAAACTCAATTCTTAGAGAGTAACAAGACAGCCTCTATCAGTGTTCACTGTTCAGTGATCTTGACACATGCTTCTCTGAGTCCCAACAAAAATCCCCCCACACTGTTCAGTCCCACCATCATTAAGACCGGGTCCTCATACTATACTCATCCCTTCAATTTTGTGGTGAGGGCCATTTTTTTTTTATTTTTTTATGTATTCTTATTTATTTGGACTAAATTGTATATTGCACTCTAAAATATTTTTACCATTCGGTATTTCAAATTAATTAATTTCTAATTCTGCATTCAAAAATATTTTTCCTGTAACACCAGTAACTTAAAATATTTTTTTAATAACACCCAATATCTGAAATATTTTTTTGACACATGATATTTTAAGCTAATTAAGTTTTTGTACATGGAATATTTTTTCAAAAAATAAAAAAAAATTAAAAAACCCCCAAAATTGGGGGATGAGCATTACATGCTCATCTTTGGGATGAGCATGGAATGTGGATTCCACTTAGACCATTATTTGTGTACCATTATACAAATATAAATCATTTGTAAAATAATATACTTCATCTTATATCTTTACTGCACTTGTTATCATTTGTAGAAGGCCAAATATGAAGAACTTGCTACTTGTTAAGAATATATATATCTAGTACAATTTGCTTCTCAAAAGCTAGATTCCAAGTCTAACGACAATTGAGATTTTGACCATCAACAGGTGTGTGGTTTTATTTAATTAGCAATTTGTAGAAGATAGTGTGTATAGTCACATTGCTCATGAGACGCATAGAAGAACCCTGTGGGAGAAAATTGAGTCCCTATATCAATGTCCACCATGCATGTTTCTTGATATGATGTCAACACCCGTTTTCATTTTGATATGTATAGGGCAATAATATTAATGAATGAGTTTCATAGGCAAACAGAAAAGTACAATTATACTGATAATAAGTATTTGTTTACAGACAGTCATTAACAAAGCAGAAATCGATAATAATTACAAATATGTACAGAATATCCCAAAACTATTCTTTTTTTTTTTAATAATATACTGAATATCATTAGTCCAGAACGAGACTAATACAAAAAACAACAAAACAACTCAAGACGAATCATCCCTCATCACCGACCGCCTCACGAAAGGAAGGTGGTGGGTGATCTAGGAGTACAAAAGTTTCAGCAAGAGAATGCACACTTTTAGCAAGGTAGTCTGCTAGTAAATTCTGCTCCCTGGGAATGTGACAGATAAGAATCTGCCAATTCCTAGATATCCATAACCTGGCATCATCAATAACATCCTTAAAGGGATAAGAACCCTCACATCCTCTAGTAATCAGATTAATGGCCTCTAAGCAGTCAGTAAGGACCATAATCTTTCTAAGGTTTCTGTTCCAGCATATTTGAAGCCCCTGGATGATTGCAATGATCTGTGCGACCACCGAGGGCACTTGCGTAAGCTTACTCATGTATCCATAGATCCAACTTCCATCTTCCTCCTTAATGACCCCCGCACAACCACTCTGACCAGATTCTAATACCGATCCGTCAGTTTCCAAGGTGATGAATCCCGGCTGCCTCTGCACACCTCCTCCTACATTTCCCGAGTGATTATAGAACCGGCAATTGGAAGAAAACTCCATGTCCCAAGTGGCTCGGAAGAAACTAGCATGGGCATTATGGAACTCAATGTCCGAGTCATCCCCAAAGAGCTTCCTGCAACGATTCACCCAAATGTCCCAACATACGTATCCAAATAGCGTATCCCAGTTTATCTTCTTCGTGAAATTCCTGCCCGCCTCTTGATTCAGATTCCATTTGATCCATTCTATCCCCTGTAATGATGAAAAGGTATTCCACAGGACAGGATTGACTATGGAAATCCACCGTTCACGAGCGTTGACACAATCCCTTAAGAGGTGCATAATATCTTCGTCCTGGGAGCACCCAAACGGACAGCTTGCATGGTCAGTCAAACCTCTACGTGCCCTGAATTGCACTGTATGGGCTCTTCCATGAGCAACTAGCCACATAAAAGTCTTTATCTTCTCAGGAACCGGCCATCTCCACAGCTTCCTCCAAAATAAATCCTCAGATCTATGAACACCTGCAAAAAGAAAGTGATATGCAGAACTAACAGAAAAATTACCATCAGAAGAGGGTTTCCAAAAATACTTATCTTCTCCTCTGTGTGAACATGGTGGATGAGCACATATAATTCGAGCAATAATGTCACGTTGAAACCATAGTCCCAGCTTAAGAGTATCCCAAGCTCCATTTGGCCTTAGATAATCCTAAACTTTCTCTGAACTGTCCACAAAAGCCTCCAAACCCGGAATTAATTCAATCAGAGGCCTATTTAGATCAGACCAGTTGTCAAACCAAAAGGAGGCTAAGGCACCGTCTCCAATTTTGACACCAACCCCTCGTCTGAATTTATCCCAAACAGTACAGATTCCTTTCCAGGTGAAAGAAGAGCTTCTTTTATTAACAGGTCCATTCGACTGGTCCCATTTGTATTTAGCTTTAAGAACTTTGACCCATAGCGTATCCTTGTTGTTCAGAAGCATCCAGCAAAGTTTCATAATAAAGGCTTCATTCTGTTTTCGCATATCACGAATCCCAAGCCCGCCACTCCTTCTATCTTTGGTAACGTGGTCCCAAGAGACGAGATGAACTTTTTTCTCATCATCATTCCCACCCCACAGAAAATCCCTACTTTTCTTCTCAAGTTCCCACAAAACACCTTTTGGAAGTAGTAATGTCTGCATATGATATGAAGGCAAAGCAGATAATACTGCTTTAATAAGAGTGACTCTACCCTCAAGATTTAAACAACCTCTCTTCCACCCTGATAGCCTTTTATGGGTTTTTTCTAAAATGGGGGTAAAGGTAAGCTTGGAGACTCTTTTATGAAGCAAAGGAATCCCAAGATATTTTCCTAAATCCCCAGTTAGACGGACACCCATACTCCTACTGAGGTTATAAGCTCTTGAGCCATTCACGTTCCTTGAAAAACAAACTATGGTCTTGTCTCTGTTCATTTTCTGTCCAGAAGCGCTACAGAAAAGTTGAATGCAATTAAGCATCTCCTCAGCCTGACTATCGGAGGCTTCCCCAAAAAGAATGAGATCATCAGCAAAGAACGGATGAGAGATGTTCGGACCTCCTCTACTAAGGCGAATCGGCTTCCACAAACCATCGTTCACAGCATCCCGGATTATATGATTGAGCCTTTCCATACATAAGGTGAAAATATAAGGAGAGAGGGGATCCCCCTGTCTAATGCCCCGAGATGCATTAAAGGTATGAAAGGCTTCACCATTCCAAAGAATCTGAAAAGTGGGGTTCGAGATACAAGCCATAATAAGAGCACAAAGTTGACCATCCAAACCTACAGCCTTTAGGGTATCTTCAATGAAAGACCATTCTAGACTACATTGGTCCACCTTAACTGCCATCCACCCCTTCCTACCAGTCTTTTTCTTCATAGAATGAATGACCTCCTGAGCTACAATTATGTTATCACTACTCTGCCTGCCAGCAATAAAACTACATTGGTGTTCTCCCACAAATTTCCCCATTATATCTCGAAGGCGGCTACTCAGAATCTTAGTAATGATCTTGTAACTTACATTACAAAGAGAGATCGGTCTGAAATCCGATATTGTTTCTGGAATTTCTTTTTTGGGAATGAGAACAATGTTGGTATTATTTATAGCTTTCACCCCGTTAGGATTTCTAAATGCTTTAGTGACCAGTTCAACAATATGATCCCCAATAATTGACCAATACTCTTGGTAAAAAACCGCCTGAAGCCCATCAGGGCCAGGCGCCTTAAAAGCGCCAAGGGCAAAGGTCGCAGATTTGATTTCCTCCTTGGTAACAACAGCATGGATTCTATTATACTCAGAATCAGACAACTGAGGAAATCGCGTGTGAGTCTCTATAGGATTGAATTGTGCAATCTCACTACAAAAGAGATGAGTGTAGTAGTTAGTAGCAATTTGTTTCAACTCACATTGGTCAAAGGTCCAAACACCATCAGACCTTTTGAGGCCATCAATTCTATTCTTCCGTCTACGAATAACGGCTGTAGTATGAAAAAATTTGCTATTTTTATCCCCCCACTTCAACCAATTACAACGAGATTTCTGGTACCAAACAAGTTCTTCTTGAGCAAGGATTTTAGTATATTGCTTCCACAGCTCATTTTCTGTTTGAATAAGGTGTTGACTATCACGTCTTGACCTCACTTTTCAATGCCCTCAATCCTTTGAAGGATGTTCCTCTTTTTATTATTCAGATTACCCACCTTCGTCTTATTCCAAACACAAGCTTCCTTGGAAAAAGTAGTAACTTTATCATTCCATGTGCCTCTGTCCCAAGTATTCCTTACCAAGTCAGCAAATCCATCTTCAATAAACCAGGCAGCTTGGCAGCGAAAGGCTGGTTTTGGTCTGGGAAATTCTGAAGGCGCGGATTTCAATAAGATAGGCCTATGATCTGACCCAAACTTACTCAAGTGGTACACCTTAGTGAGAGGATGTAACCTATTCCAATCCGAATTCATGAAGGCCCAATCTATCATTTCTTTAAGAGATCCCCGCTCCCAAGTGAATCTGTTACCAACCATGTCCACTTCAATTAATTGAGCTTGAGAAATGCAATCTTGAAACTGCTTCATAGAGCGAACATTTGGGCTGGAACCACCTTTTTTATCTTCGTTATACAAGTAGGCATTAAAATCTCCCATCATAACCCAAGGAAGATTAACAGTTTCACTGAAATCATTAATCTCCGCCCATAGAGTTTGACGAGACATATAATTAGGCTCAGCATAAATACCAGAGAGAATAAAATCAGAATCTTCATTTGCAACAACCACTTTGACATGGATAGCTTGAGTGGAGGAAGAGATATAATACAGAGAAAATTCTTCAATATTCCACAAAAGCCAAATACCACCAGCATACCCCGTGGCTTCTAATCTAAGCCAAGTATTAAATCCCAGCTTTCTGATGATTTTATCAGCCTTATGACCACTGACACGAGTTTCTGTGAGAATGAGAATCTTAATGTCTTTGCCATGAATCACATCTCTAATCCTCCTGGGAAACGATCTTGAGGCAGCACCTCTACAATTCGAAGACAAGATATTTATAGGAATCATAATAAAATAGATAAGGAAAGAAAGGAACCTGGCTAATCTCGCTACTGGCATTTATCAGACAACTCCATGCTGCCATCCATACCATAAACGCATCCGATATCATCCTTAATAGGTACTTGTCCAGATTGAGGACCTGGTTCTTGAACAATGTGAATTAATGCATCATTTTGTATGTCTGGAGGAACTGACATGCTTGTATGGGCGCTGGGAATTTGTTTAATTCCTGGTTGAGCAGCAGCGTTCAATTGCTTATGAACATCAAGATGATTAGACCCATTAGAATCCATCACAATACTGGCTCCCATGTTATCTGCATTCTCTAAGAGATGTTTTAAGTTGATAGGTCCATTGTGAGATAAAGATCCAAAAACGAGATTATGGCTTCTTCCACTGTGCTTGCGTTTGAATTGCAAGTTTTGGATTTTCACATTCATGTTCCTCCTGCTCTTTTCTTTAATCGTAATTGGTTCTTGACCAAAGAATTCTTTCGGCCCTTCTTGAATTTGTCCAGCTGGGCTTTCTAGCCCATTTTCCATGTCACATGCCATGAGGCCCATTGATTCAAGCCCATCGGATTCCTTTTGATTTAGCATGACCGATTCATTAATTCCATGTGCACTACATCCAGCCTCCTCTGACAGCCCCAGACCCACAAGCACTTCTTTATCTTTTTTTGTTGACTTCACATTCCTTTTCCTTGTGACCTTACCTGTCGTCTCAATCTCTTGTTCAGCTACCGCCTTACTACCGCTAGAGTCACCCTTCTCAAACAAAGAAATTAGATTTCCTATCCGTTGGCTGTGATCCGCTTCAACGTCAGCTGTGATCTTTCGCTCTGTTTCTTTCCTTTTCCACTGAAGCTCTACTCCTTTCCTCCTAGTGATCTTAGGTTGCTCTCCAGAGATGACCCCTGAATCTAAGCGTTGCAGGGCCTCGAAACGAGAGCCAGAGCCTCTGTGATTTGATCGGACAGGAGTAGATGTCTTCAACTGCTGCTTCCTTTCTGAATCTAAGACCGTGTTGCGTGTTCTGACTCTGGATTTTGCTTGCATCCATACTCCGTACTCTTCTTCTACGGTTATACCAGGTACGGACACCAGAGGTAATTTTTCTTCCGTTGGCATACCTTTCTCCTTCGCCGGCGATTGAATCTGAGACTTTTCCGGTGATGGTTGCACATTAGTTAGTGTCTTGTTGTGGGGATCAGCTGAGCAGTTTTCCATTGTATGACCATATAGACCACATTTAAAGCATATAACACTTAAACCTTCGTATTCCACCGTGTAGACATGATTACGCAACATGAAACGAGATTGTAATTTCTGGTTCAAGTCAACCTCCACACTAACACGAGCATACTTCCCCCTTTCTACTGCTTTTTTATTATTTTCCTGGTGAGCCAAGGTATTCATATCCACTTTGAGAGTTCGGCCTATCAAATTACCTATCTCAAACATGCATTCCTCAGAGTACATGTGCATTGGGAGAGTAGGAATTCTAATCCAAACTGCTACTTTTCTGACTTAGTTGGAGTAGGGGTTAAAGTTTGGATTCCATCTCTGAACTGCAAGGTAATGACCCTGTATCAGCCACGGTCCATCAAAGAGGAGCCTGGAGCGTAAGGTTTTCTCCGCTGACCTGAAAATGAAATAGTTGTTAGGAAGGTCAATAATTTCAAAGTTTTCAGATTTGAGAAGCCATTTAATTTGGTCTCTCATCATGTGGAGATTTGGCCTCTTTCCTAACACTGTCAGAATTAATGCTTCTTTCCATGGTTTACACAATTCTTTCATTTTCTCGTTTGATATGTTTAAAGAAGGGATTGAGCCCAGAGCAATCCTCTGTTCTTCTGTCAATACTAGAGCCAAAGCCTCTTCCTCTTGAAGCCATTCATTCATCTGTTCTTCGAAATCTTTATCTAAGCTTCTTTCTTCTTCTCCCAGAAGTTTAGATTTGTACGAAATCTGGCTTTTGAGGTTCTGCTTCAGACTCTTTTGGAACTGGTCCATGCTATTTGCTTCATTCTTTTTCAACGCTTCCTCCATTACTATATCAGTATTCTTCATTCCTTGTGGCTTAGAGTTATCATCCCTGTTTACTGATAAATTCATCGGCATCCTCTTGATATTCCTCCCTAGCAATTCGTCTTCTTCGTTAGTTTTCCCCTCCCCTTCATCAGAGTTGCTGTTAATGACCAGCGAAGGTCCTGCAGATACACTCATCTTACCCCCCTCAGGACGACTGTTTTCAGTGCTCTGTTTCTTTATTTACTGCAAAACTATTCCAAATACAGACTATATACAACCACTGTATTCGTCTTGAGAAATGTGCCCATCAGTTTTCCTTTTCTGCGTCCTTGGCTTTCAAGCCACTAGCACCCGTTGAGACATTTGGTTTAAAAAAAATGGGTGAGATTTCAAGGAATCTCAGTAGAAACAAACAATCAACATATAAAATACGAAAATTAAATATGCAATGCACCGTATCAAATAAAATAAAAATTCATATCATCTGTGTGTGTACACAAAATTCAGGGCCAACTAACCCGTTGAAACCCCTACATGTACCTCAACCGAGTTCCTGACTACAGCTAAGACTAGTGTACCTCAGCTAGGTACTAGACCACAGCTAGGTAATGTGCCTCCAACAAGTGTTCAAATCACAAAATACAGTAACACGCATCATACAAATAGTCACATAGTATATGAGATATAGAAGTCCCTACCTTAACCTCTTTCCTATCTCAAAGGGTCCGCCTAGTAAAACGTGTTGACTCTAGACGTTCAACTCAATCCTAAAACATCAAATGCACAAGAAATAGGTTATGACCTATCCATACATCATTTTAAACACTTCCATAGTGTTTATTGTGGTTATATTAGCCTATGGTAAAAATTTACCAAAATGCCCCCGGAACTCCAGCCCGACCCGACTGTACTTGACCCAGCTATACTTTTTTCGAAATTTTGATTAGGGCTATTCTAACATATTTCCATCCAAGGAATCCATTTCCGGATTCTAAATTACCAAATTCAATGTCAAATTATAAAATTGCCCTTGGCAGTCCCGCTTTAAGAGTTTCATGGGCGCTTTTATAATTATGTTTTCTCGACCTTTTCTGAAAAAGTGCCCTACTGTAACCTCACCTAATTTTCCCTCATAAACCCAATGGAATCATCAAATCATTGAAAATCCAACTCTATGACCCATTTACAGCTTTAGCCTAAATTGATGGGTTCTCCGGGAAAATCGAGATTTTGCGATTTCAACTCCGTAAACGCGTTCCTTTCTACTCCTAACCAATTTATTAACTATCTAATTGAGTTATAACTACCATTTGAACTAAAATTGGGCAGCATAACCCTTAGGCAACACAAATTCCAAATTTTCAAATCAAAGACAATCCGGCGAAATTTTAAAGATTAAATTCTCCACAACAGCCAGAATAGATAATATACGAAGGTATGAAAGTTACCTTAAGCTCCCATTAGTTTTTCCTCAATATGGCTAAAACCTTAGGTCCTTGAACAATGGATTTTTGACCCTCCAAACCTTAAAGAACGAAGAGGAGTAGTTTAGGGTCAGAGTTATACGCGTTAGGAACTAAATCGTCGGAGAAATTGGCTTACCGTACAAGATCTCTTCTCCTTTCTCTCTCTAAGAACTTGATGCACTTCCTCTCTCTTCCAGCTGCAATGGACGTTGGTTTTGAGCTGAACATGAAGTGGTTGAGTGTTTTATATCATATAATGTAATATTTAATCATGTATGGAATTTTCTAAAAATTCCAAAAATTACTTTATGCACATAAATCTCATGTACCTATAATCTTACTCATTAAGCCAAACTAATATTTCCTTCTTCATGCCACATGTAAGAGACACCTAGGGGTCCCTCCCTATGGTCTCGATTGGCTTCACAACTTGTTCAAATTACGTATACACATAAAGTCTCAATTTTGGTCAAAATTGCACTTTTTGCTCAAATTTTCCATAAATTCATATTAAATTGATCAAAATATTCCAAATATACTTTTCTCCTTTATTTTCCTTAATTAATTGAAAAATAATTTATTTTGTGCTAAATTGGAAAAATTACGATTTTGTCATTACCTTTTTAATCCAATTTCTTTTTTTATTTTTCTTTAGCCAATTTCCACCCATTTTGGACCAAATATTTTCTCCATTTTTTGACCTTAATATTGGGCTTTTTAAATTACCTAAATTAATTCCATATTTATTTTTGCCCAATTTCTCATGAAATTGAACATTTATAAATTCATAAATTTCAAATTCACGAATATTCACCATTTTATTTTATTTTATTTTTGGCCAATATTCACCATTTTATTAAACTTCTCAAATAATTATAATATGTTTGGTGGATATAAATTTTGGGATGTTACATATAACATATTTTATTTAAAGTATTCCCTTTTATCCTTAAGATATAAGCTAGAAAATTAATTTACATATATTAAAAAAATTAGTTATGATAGTTATTCATTAAAAAAATATATTAGTTTTTTTTAGAGTACCCATTTCAATAAGATATTATTTCCTCGATAAAAACCTCCTTCTTGATATGTATGATCAATAGGAATAACTCTTGGAAGACAAAATAAATTGAGGGATAATATTTAAGACTAAAGCACATCTTTTTACTATTTTTATAATTAGGATGGGGGCTAATTTTTTTCCATGTAATATCTCGACTTAACTATAAAACTCCCTAACTAATTTACCAATCTCATCAAACTAAATGATATTTATAGAGAGTAATTTTGAGATTTTACTAGAAATGAATACCTTTAACTAACTTTTTTTAACTTAATTAATATATATATTAGGTAATTGGAGCTTACAAAAAAAGGGCAGGAGGGAGTATATTGGTGACGTTTGAATTATCAAATCCTCAATTAGTAAATTACTCTTATAAAATTTAATAACAAATATTTTTTTGGCCAGCCATTTAATGACCAATATAATATTTTAAGCAAGCGGTTAAAAGTAATTTATGCTGATTCCTATTTTGGGGTAACAAGAAAATACGGGTAAGTTTTGGCGGTGGGTGAGAAGCGTCATTGATTTTATTTGGATCATATAAGCGGGGTGGGTCACATTTAGGGTGTGTTTCGTTTGACGGGAAGGAAGCGGTGGAAAATTATAATTTTAGATAGAAGAAACTTAAAATTTATCTTCTTATTTTTAAATTTTGGATTCCCGCCCAAAATTTACCCTTTTATTCTTTTTAAATTTTAGGTTTCCGCCCAAAATTTAAATACCTTCAACCCAAAAAAATAATTTAACCCCCATCTCCACCCATCTCCTCAAACCAAATACACCCTTAAGAGAAAGGGTTAGGTACCCCAAATTACACCACATACCACCATCCAACCATTTTCTATCACCTTATATATCTTCTTGTTTTTTTTAGGGAAAAGAAAAGGACTTGTTTACTAATGGGTTTACATTTAGTGAAAGTGCTTAGTCCCTTCCAACATAAAGAAGGTTTAGATTTTCACTAAAAGAAGTGCTTATATGAAGTGATTGGTAACAACCCAAAAATTATTGTCTTCAATAAGATGATACATGTGCTTAAAAAAAAGTTGAATTTTTAAGGCCACAAGAAAACCATGCGAAAATCAAATTTATTAGCAACAAATCTCAATACCTTAGAAGTAGGTCATTATGGATCCTAATGTCAAAATCCTCATGGTTAGCTCATTATGGTAACTAATGTAATAAATACAAGTATTTGAAAGAACTACAATCTAAAAACTAATGGTTGGATTGAGTTAGAGAACTCAATACCTTATAAGGTCACTCTTTTTAGGTAATCCTCCCAACAAGGGACTCATGGCAATGTATGCCTCAAGAGTCAACAATCCAACGGCTCCATACTACACTTTGCTTAGCTTCATATTAGTTAGTGTCACGCCCTTATCTCAATTTCAACCTTTTTCAGAGTATTTACGGAAAACGATATGCGGTTCGGTAGGCAACACAAGAATAGCATAACTATACTGATCATATGTGCATGATTACATAAATTCTCCATAGGGGTTCGTACCTGATAAATTCAAATAATATAGCCGCACAAGGCTATTAGGGTATCTAAACCCATCCCAGTAAAACGGAGACATATTCCTGACTTCATTCCGTCACTGCAATCCTCTCGTGTAGTTCTCTTCTTTGCTCTCAGTATATCTTTTGTCTTCTCCTGTCTAAATTGTTGGTAGGGGAGGGTGAAATTTGAGAGAATCTCAGTAGGAAACAGATATCATAATGCATGCATGATAGATGCTGTGTATGATATGTTAGCTTTATCTAGATACATGCTCCATAATGACATTTCTGCATGCTCAATGTTTCAGGTAACAAAACTATGGCCACAGCAAAAACAGAAACAGAGTTTCATTTATTCAAGTATGCTCTACACAATCAAGTAAATCAATCATATACATCACTACACAAGCAAAAATATCAAATACATGCAAATAAGGTAAGTCCCCTACTTCCAGCTTTTCTCCTCGATTTGCGTGCCAGCAACTCGGGCTCTCAACTCGATCCTACAATTCCAAATATACCATTTAGAAACTTCCATAGTATTTCTGGGGGTTATGTGAGTCTATCTTGAAAAATTACTAAAATACCCCCGGGGACCCAGCCCGGCCTCGCTGTACTCGGTCCGACCGTACTTTCCCAAAATTTTGACATGGGCTTTTCTTACATATTTTCACCCAAGAAATCCATTTCCGGATTTGGAATTATCAAATTCAATGTCAAATTACGAAATTGCCCTTGGCAACCCTACTTTTAGGGTTTTAGGGACGTTTCCGTAATTATGCTTTCTCGGCCTTTTTCAAAAAAGTGCCCAACTGTAACCCTGCCTAATTTTCCCTCCTAAACTCAATGGAATCATCAAATCATTGAAAATCTAACTCTAAGACCCATTTACAGCCCTGGCTGAAACTTATAAGAATTTAGGAAAAATTGGGGTTTTTCGGTTTCGGCTCCGTAAACACGTTCCTTTCTACTCCTAACCACTTTATTGACTATTCTATTAGGTTACAACTACCATTTAGTATCAATTTGGGCAGCATAAAAGCCCCCGCAACCCATTTTTCCTTTTTACACACAAAGACAATTCGGCGAAATTTCACCGATTAAATTGTCTACAATAACCAGAATAGTCAATATACAAGAGTTTGGACGTTACCTCAAGCTCCTACTAGCTTTTCCTCCTTGTGGCTGAAAACCCTAACTTCAAAACACCAAGATTTGTGCCTCAAACACCTTACATCACATAGAAGAAAGGCTTAGGAGAAAGATTATACACGTTAGGTATGAATTCACCGGAGAAATCGATCTATCTCGTGAGTTTTCTCCTCTCCTTCTCTCTCTAAAACTCTCAAATTTCTCTCTCTCCTTGGCTGCTATTTCACGTCAGAAAATGGAAGAAGACGAAGCCAAAAGTGCTTTTATCATATATTACAATTTCCTTTATTTATTTTCCTATTTTCGGATTTTTAAGAAATTCTAGCAAATTTCTGCTCAACCTTTGAAAAATCATAACTAATTATAGCAAAATAGAATTGGTGTGATTCTAAAGCCTATAGAACCCTTATTGAGTCTACTTTCAAGGAAAAATATAGAATTTTGTTGAATGAAATCACAAAATTCCCAGAATTTCAATCTTTACATACTATTCCAGAAATTTCACAGTTTTTCTGTGCTGAGTTCAAAAATTTATATCTTTTTGTGTATAGCTCTAATTGAGTCATATGATCTATCAAATTAAAGCTTAGGATGTCTAATTTCATCCTGTAAAATTTCATAATTTTTGCTCATCATTTGATTATTCAAAATCACATGACAAGCTTACTATCTCATAGGCGATTTCACCAAAAACATAGTTATATTCTCCAAAATTCACCATTTTACTTTCTTAATACCCCAAAGATATAAAAATCATTAGGGGATAAATTTGGGCTCCTGCTAAACCGGGGCTTAGCAGTTCACTTAATTTAGGCTTATTCTCAAGCCTCAAATCCCAAATTTCGGGGTATTATAGTTAGCCCCTCCTTAGGTATCATTTTTAGTGTTTATTTGAAATAATGATTGGAGCCTTCAAAAATAGTTTTTCAGTCGTGATTTAAAGTATACGAGGTAAGTATGTAAGAGGAATTTTATCTCGATTTACGTAAATAAGCATTTATGTGGTGCAAGTTGGTTGACTCTTAATAGAAGCATCAATATAACAACCATAAAGCATTAGGAGAATTACACTCAGACTAATTATGGAGAATTACACTCTGTGCTTGTTTGGATTAACAATAAAAACCGTTTTTCCAATATAATTTATGGTATACGAAATAAGTATGTGAGAGATGTTTTATTTTAATTTGCGTGAATGTATTTTTTGAACGCTAATTCAAACATACCCTCTAAAAACTAATTATTGTAGACTCCACTAATATAGGACTTTATAAAACAATCTGCATAAATTATTTATGTTAAACCAGTTTTAAAGTGATAAATAAACATGCTATATTATAGTATTGATGTTAAAACTCAGCTCGCTCTAATTTTAATTCATGAAAATGAATATATGAATTTATAATATAATGTCAACCTTGCACTATTTTTTTTTTTTTGGAAAACTATTATTGAAGTATATATAGTTTCTTTCATTTTTTATTGAGTAAAATATTCTAACCTCCCTTACATTTTGTCTTAATTACACAGACTTCCCCTCTATTTTGAAAGCATACACTTAAGTCCAGACTATTAACTTTGTTAAATAATTTTATTTTTTAAATAAAATTTATATTAAAATAAATTTTATTTACTAATTTATCCTTCATCGTTACTAATTTTCTAATTTTGACTAAAATTATTTAAGTAATTTAAGAGTGTTTTTTATTTTTCATAACTTATTTTTTACTTTTGTAAATAGTTATATGTTCAATTTTTTTCATATTAAGATTAATACTTAATTAATTTAATTAATGTAGACATAGAAAACTTAATTAAAAATACGATTAATCCTATTAATAGATTCATACTAAAATAAACATGTTTATAAATGTTTATGTAAAAAATGTATTTAAAAATTAAAATTTTAAATTAATATAAGTCATATATTGTATCAAATTTACGTTATTAATAATATATTTTGAATAAAACATATTCATTTCTTTTTTATTTTTTTTCACCTTTCATTTGAAAGACATATTTTTTAGTCATTTAAAAGAATATTAAATAAATAATTTTCATTAAATATGATAAAAATTTAAAATTTTATAATATAATAATAGATGCATATGTCACACCCTCATTTTATTTTCAACTATTTCAGAGTATTTGCGGAAAACGATACGCAGTTCAGTGGGCAACACAGGAATAGCATAAATATACTGATATTATGTGCACGATTACGGAAATTCCCCATAGGGGTCCGTACTTGATAATTACAATTAATGTAACATCGCAGCGCTGCTTAGGTGTCTAAACCCGTCCCAGTGAAACGGAGACATCGTCTCATCTTCATTCCACCATCGCAATTCCCTTCGTACAGTTCTCTTTATTGCTCTCTGCATAGCTTCTGTCTTCGCCTGTCTAAATTGTTGGTAGGGGAGGGTGAGATTCTGGGGAATCTCAGTAGGAAAGCAATACCAATATGCATGCAAGATAAGTGCTTAATGCATGACATGCTTGCATTACATAACTCATGCTCACACAATGATATATCTGCGTGCTCAATGTTTCAAACAACATACGTATGACCATAGCATAAACAGAAACAGAGCTTCAATTATTCATATATGTTTCACAGAACCAAGCAAAGCAATAACATGCATCAATACACCAGCACAAATATCAAATACATGCAGGAGAGGTAAGTTCCCTACCTTAGTCGCCTTTCCTTGATCTTTGAATAACATGCCTCGATTTGCGTGCCAATCCCTCGGGCTCTCTACTCAGTCCTAGAACGTCAAATGTACAGTTTAGACACTTCCATAGTGTTTCTGGTGTTTATATTAATCTATGGTGAAATTTTACCAAAATGCTCCCGGGAACCCGGCCCGGCCCCGCCGTACCCGGCCCGATGGCACGTTTTCCCAAAATTTTGACTAGGGCTATTCTGACTTATTTTTGCCCAAGGAATCCATTTCCGGCCTCGAAATTGCCAAATTCATGGTCAAATTACGAAAATACCCTTAACAGCCCCTATTTAGTGATTTCAGTGGCATTTTCGTAAATATGCTTTTTCGGCCTCTACCGAAAAAGTGCCCAACTGTAACCCCCCATATTTTTGCCCACTGAGTCCAATGGAACCATTTATTTCATGAAAATCCAACTCCTACTACCAGATCTGGTCTGGCCGAAATATTGGTCAAAATAAGGAAAAATGGAGTTTTGTGTTCTAGTTTCCAAAACTTGTACTTTTTCACTTCTAACCCTTGATTAACTCATTTAAACACTTCTTAACCATGATTCAAAGAAATTTGGGTAGCATAACCCCTTAGGATTAGCACTTTCCAAATTTACAAACTCAACAAAATAACCAAATCCAACCATAATCATCAACAACAACCACATACTAGCATGATCTTAGGATTTGTGAAGTTATCTTCTTGAGTTCTTGAAATTTCTCTCTCTAGGAGTCCTCCTCTCTCTCTCCTTGAGCTCAAGATTTGCTTGCTAAACATAGTGTTTCATGGAGAAGAAGAGATTAGAGAGGATATTATACAAATTGGAAGCCTTAAAACTTGGATCCACAAGATCTTACCTTAAGATTTCTCCTCCTTCTCTCTAGATTTCCCAAGCTCTCCCTCTCTCTCTTTTTCTTGTTACAAGTGATGAAAATGAAGGTAAGAGAAAGATGAAGCCTTGCTTCATAAGCTTCATAAATATCTCACCTAATTTCTCTTAATTATTTCATCTTAACCCTTGATCTCATCAATGGTTGAGATTGCAACACCTTTTATGTACTTGGCCTTATCCACTTCCAACTTGTGTCATAAGCCTCCAATTGCAATTTAACCAATTCTCCTCCATTTGGTTAGCCCAAAAATGTCTTAAGGCCCTTCATGCACACAATTTGGTCTTTCATTCCATTAATCAAACTACATGTGCCAAGAAATCATATTTTAATCCAATTTCCACATGTGCTCATATCTTAGAAATTCTTATTTAATTGTTTGGCATTAGATGATGCCACTTGGCATGTTTACCTTCCAAGTAAATATTTCCCTTCTACTAAATATCCACCAATAAAAGAAAAATATGGGCATTTACTTTACTCCACAAATCTCAATTTATTCCACCAAGATTATTCAATTTATACATTTTCCTTTATTTTCCTTGATTAATTGAAATTAACTCCAATTAATTGGAAAATAATTAATCTTGGGCTAAATTGGCAAAATTATAATTTTGCTATCACCTTTGTAATTTAATTCAATTCTTGAATTCATTTACTCATTTTCTTATGAATATGAATATTTCAAAATTCATAAGATCCAAAGTTCATAAATATTCACCATTTTATTGAATATATATAATAGTTACAATATATTCTTGGTGAATAAAATTTGGGATGTTACACATATATGTGTCAGAATTATTTTTTTGTATAAAATTTTATTTTTAGGTAGATATAAATATTTATTCATTTGTTGAAAAAGTGGTATTTTGGTCCAAATAAATGTTTAATAGTCAAACTTAATGGTTGACTAACGATTGAGTGGATGAAAATGGAATATCAAATATGTAAGGGAGGTTTTTTTAACTTATATTTTAATTTTAAGGGAGGTCTATACAAGTTTTCAAAATAGATATGAGGTTTATGTAATTTAGGTAAAACAGAGGGGTCGTCAATGTATTTTACTCTTTTTTATTTTGGTACATGTATGTTTTTTTTATTTTTATTAATTTTAATTTTACTTTATTAGCACAATTAGCTTCTATACATACCACTCTGGTTCTTTATATTAGTCCCTTCTACCACTAATATAAAGGGACTAATATAAAGGACAAGAGTGATACACTAACAATGCTGACTGAGTAAAGTCACAAAAGGGTTAAAAGTGCTAAAAGGGGTTGACAAAAAATGTGTAAAGTTGAGAAATTTAATGAGTTAAAAAACATACAACGAACAAATTAAAAATTAAAGAAAACCTGATATAACTATGTTTTTTCCAATTTTTTTTATATGGCTGGCTTAAAATGGTATTGTTATTTTTGTTAACATTTTCTTTTTAATCATAGAAATCCATGAATATCAGAGATCCAAATCCTTGAATGACATTTCATCTGCTTCCATATTTTGCCTCAGATTCCCAATCCAATCAAATATAAGGACCATTATTATTAATAAGGTAACTAAATCAGTAAATCTAGACCTAACCGACTGATTTGACATAAAAATTGGCAAATCGATTGATAAACTGGTCTGGTTTGAGCATCAACTTAGTTAACCTTTTCTTTTTATTTTTTTAAAAAAATCAATTTTTTTATATTTTTTAGAATTTCATATTAATAATTCTAAAATCTTTAAATTTTCACCAGTTTAACTTTTGATTAGCTCAAATCTTATCCATTGACCTTTAAATCAATACCAATAAATTCAGGTCCGAATTAAATAACCTGTTATTGATTGTTATTGATTGATTAATTAGTTCCCGCCTATCACTTCAATGAAGCTTCCGCTCCCTCCCTCCCGCCTCATAAAGATACATTCATGACCAGTATGCTGATCACACTCACTCACACTCTGCGTTTTATTCACAAATTCAATTCCACGCGTCAACTATAATTCATCACTTATCTTCATCTCTCATCTCTCTCTCTCTCTCTCTCTCTCTCTTATTTCTCGAAATTGCCGGTGATAATGTTACCTTTAAAAACACCCAAAAAAATTGGTGGCCCCTGAACAAGAAATGATGCAAGCTGTACTGGTGTAGTATATAGTACCAGAGGCTCCAACCTTCAAGCTCAATGGAACAGAAACAATGGAAAGCAGAGTAAATAAGGAATTTGAAAATCCCACAATTCATTCATATCTCTCTTTTCCTTTTCACTTCTTTTTCTCTGATCTAATAATATAATGACGATTCAATTCTAAAATCAAGGACCCCAAAAAAAAAAAAATGGTTCAGATGTTTCAAAAGAAAACTAACTAAACTACAAATCTCCAGAAACAGAGGATGAATGAACAACCTTGTTCTGATGAGGTTGTCTTCCTGCGAGCCAAAGCAGAGTTCTTCTTGCAAATGAAGGAGCTCTAATAACCTGCGAAGAATCTACACTGTAACAACTCTGGTTTTCATCATCATACCCATATTCACTACTTCCTCCTCCTCCATTATTTTCTTCCCATTTTGTAATATCCATCTCAGAAATCGTACTTCTTGATCCCAATTTCCCATTCCTCTCCTTCAAACCACCACCACCACCTTCATTTTCATCATCATTTCTCTGCAATGGAAACCTAAACGACACAGCCCTCCTCGTCTCAAGCCGATTTCTCCTCTTCTCTTTCTTCTCCCTAAGCCAAATCTTCGACACCGACAAGCTCTCTTTTCTGGTTATAACCCCGGAGCTCGAACATTTTGCTGCTTCTTCTTCTTCTTCAACTCTGTTCCCTTCTAAACCAGGGAACCTGAAATCCCTCCTCGATTCACAGTCACACTCTGACACTGCAAGTCTGTTTCCTGGATTCAAATACAAGGCATGCTTCTTTTTTATTTGTGCTCTAATGGGGACATGAAGCAAAGAGCTTTCGTCCATCACATAAGCAAAAGATCCCATAGAGAAACACCTTCTAGCTTCTGCATTATCGTTAAAATCACCAGTTCTGCTACTACCTTCACCATTGGTGTTATCCACATTCCTGATCTTTCCCAGCTTCACTGTAACCACTTCACCAGATTCCTGATTCAAGTCGACCCGGCTCGACCCGGATCCGATTTCGTCGGCTTCCGGGTCAATCTCTCTGGAGTTGTTGTCACTACCAGATTCAAGGACCAGAACAATGGGGGAACAAGCGTTGCTGGAGGAGAAATCACTGAGCAAGCAGGCTCGACAGATAGGACACGTGGAGTGAGACAAGAGCCACGTGTCGATACACTCCATGTGAAACGCGTGGCTGCATTTGGGCAACAATCGGAGCTTGTCGTCCGGCTCAAATTCCGACAGACAAACGGCGCAATCGAAAGGGTTCTTGAGTCCGATGATGGCCTTGTAGAGGAAAACAGGGAGGGTGTCGATGAAGGATTGGTCGACCCCAGAATCATGGAGGTGAAAAAGTTGTTGAAGCTGACCCTGAAGGACAGTAACATCGTCTAAATCGTCTGGGTCTCTGGTTTGTGGCCGCCATAGATAGCGAACAAGAAGGTGGAGTAAACCAGAAACGAAGAAGACGATGGCGAGGATGATGATGATGAGGAGTACGCTGGGGCTTACGTTGTCTTTTACATTGGAATCCTCAGATCCGACAACGTTGTTGGGAGGCGAAAGCAAGTACGGCGGTGGTGGGGGAGACAAAAAGTTTGTTCCTTTCACTTCCAACAAGGTTCTGGTTCTGCCCATTTTACTGTGTCGGAGCAGATATCAGGGAAGATTGAAGCTTTCGAGTTGAATCATGGTCTTTGAGCCAAGATCGACAGAGAGACAAACGAGGAAGCGAGGAAGGAGGTAGAGAGGATCGATATAAAGCAAATGTATGTTTTCTATGTGAGCTAAGCCTGCGACTCTGCGAGGCAAGCTGAGGTTGGAAGGATGTGAGAGAGTGAGAGGGACCGGGGGAGAGAGAGAGAGAGAGGTCCTAATAACTAATAAGGTATTAATATTATTTAGGTGATCTTCCTAAGTGTTGGAGAGATATTATTGGCTTAAACATTGGACAAAATTACCAAATAAAATTATTTATGGTAAAAAATCAAAATTTCAAATTTGTATTCAATGCATGAGATATTAAATAAAAAATAAATGTGAAAACTATTTTTCTATAATTATTTTAAGAAATTAAAAGTGAATAAATTATTAATTAAGAATATTATAATAATAAATGTGTTTTTCATCATATAGTAATTTTTTTTTAGTAATTTTACTAATTTAGGATCCGGAGCTGTAATTTTGTCAAGAAAATTACGCGGTGTTGGGTGGTTGACTTTTATGGAACACGTGCATCAACCCCAAGGCTGAGATCCATTCAGAATTCAGGAAATGAATTATTTAATGGGTGTCAGGAGATTTATTATAATTTATATTGAAAGATTAAGGCATTTATGAGACTAACATATTTGATTTAGTTTAATATAGAAAAAAAAAGAGTATAAAAAAAAAAAAGGAAGAGAGAATGTGAAAATGAGAAGCATAGGTTATGGTTTGCTAAATTTCATAAATTGGGTGATTCTATTCTATTCCGTATGCATTTGGCAATCGCAATGCCAAAGACGGAATGGTCCCCAGCGTCAGAAATCAGAATTGAATAGGACTTTAGTCTAAGCAGAAAGATGCAACTCACAAAAAGTTCTGGTCTTAAAATTTGAAGTGAATTGATCTTTTTCTCATTTAATGTGTGTTTTAATTAATTTTTGGAGAATAATTTTTATGATTAATGAGATAAATATGTGAGAGGATTTTTATCTCTATTTACGAAAAATGACTTTTGAAACTACGATTTAAGGTTACCCAAACACACAATTACACATTTAGCAAAAAGTAAAATTTTAAGGAAAAATACTCTCTTAAGTAATTTGGGCAAATTAATGAAATGAAATAAATTGTTTATTTTTACCAAATATGATATAATCTCTTTAAAATATTTATATGTAAAATTAGATTATATATTAATTTATACGTTAACTAAATTAATTTGAGAAAATGTTGTCAAAAACACTAATTTGGGAGAAATGATTATTAATTAAGATTTTAGATTTTGAATGAAATCAAACATTTCAACTAATTTTTATATTTAGGTGAGATGGTGATAACATTTTAAATTATTAAATGTCTTGAATAAAACTCATTTGACACAGTGCTCTTTTTTATCATATGTATGCAGTAACTTCTTAATATACAAGACATAAAATTATCAATTTTTAAAATAAAATGAATGTTATCGGTGCGATTGAGCGTCCCATGAATCACACAGGAATAAAATATAGTTTATCATAAAAAAAAAATATTAAGAAGTTTTTTACTGCAAAATTTATTACTTAAAGGCACATGAGGATCTAGATCCTTTGAGTGGATGTAACTCTTTTTCTAATATGCAACATGACTTCAGCTATGCCTATATGCAAATATTTTTTGTTTTACAAATAATTAAATTTAAGTGACACACAGTTTTAAAAAGAGTTGCATTGGCTGAAAAATAAGTTGCACCTAAGTTTTAAACAAAATTCAAGCACTTTTAAATGATAAATTTTGTAATTAGGGATTTTAATCCCAATAATTTTTATATTTTGTTTGAACCGATTTCATTTTTTTAAAAATGGTTACAATTTGTCTACGCCTGAAATAACTTCTTGTCCAAATAAGTTCATGTTTGAGAATATTTCAATAAAAAATTTAAATAAACAAAATAATTTAGTTTCAACAGTAATATCAAACAATTAAACAGATTTGTATAATTTACTCTAATAATTATCAATACCCCACAACTACATCAGCTTTCAAAAGCCAACTCAGGTCTACCTCCTTTAATTCATAAATTAAGGTTTGCTTAAAGTAATTTCTTGCATCAAAGTTATATATATACTCTTTTTTTTTTTCTGTATACAAATAATTAGGTGGTTCTGCTTTACTTAACCCTTTTGACTGGGGTTTTTCAAAGCTGAACAAACAAGTTGAATTATGAAATGTTTTGTGCAAAAAAGAATAAGGTTTTTGGACAATATATATTATATTCTCATGAGTAATAATTAAGTCAATGATAAGCCGTTCTGGAGCTGACAACAAATGACAATATAAAAATATAAGCTTAGTAAGGATTGGAAGTTTTTTGGTTACCTAACCTTGAAAACCTTGATGCATTCTTTTTCATTTTGCTAATTTTATCATTCATTAATCTCACCGTCAATATGAATGTATCATTATAAGATATTTCCCTGGTCTCATTCATAAAGTAAACAAGAAAGTTTATTTTGCCCTGTTTATAAATCATGTTATAAAATTTTTCACATGAATATTGTGAAATATTCAAATAAGAATGAATTGCACGCCTTTCATTGATTGATTAAAGGCATATATATAATGTTAGTATTTGTGTATCCTAATGAAGAATATCATAATAATTATATCTCCATACTAATATTTATAATATTAGTTAATAATAAAATCATAATATTATCACAATATTATAATATGAAATTTCGTGATATTCTCTAAGATATATTGTGGCATGTAGGGGCAACTATTCTGTAACAGAATTCCTTTATCAAAATAATATTGCATTATGCCCTCGGATTTGATGAATTCAAGGTCATTATCTACTCTAATATGTTAGACTTGCTTGTGGAATTGTGTTTCCACCAGGTTTAAAAAATCAATCAAATACTTTGTTGCACCTCATTTGTGTTTCATCAAACAGACCCACGTTCCCTACTATAATCATCCACATGGCCCTCCATAGTAACTCACAATCATCCATAGAAAATGTGATAGATAAATATGTCATGCACCATATAGTGTAAAATGAAAATCACATCAATCCGTGTGTGTACACAAAGTTCAGGGCCAAACACCCAGTGAAAACAACAATCCGTGTGTGTACACAAAGTTCAGGGCCAACCATACAATTGAAATCCTTACTTGTACCTCAGCTGAGTCACCGACTACAATTAGGTAAGTCGTGTATCATAGCTAGGTCCTTACTAGGCTGAATGGTACATATACACTTCCCATCGAACGGTACATATACACTTCCTGCACCACAGCTAGATAATACTTTGTTGCACCTCATTTGTGTTTCATTAAACAGACCCACGTTCCCTACTATAATCATCCACAATAGTTAAAAAATAGCATACACCACTCAAATAGGCCATACAAAAACTACCCTAGATGTCACAATATATCAGTTCAAAAGATGAAGAAGTTTTTATCGAACTAGTTGGAAAACTAAGTCTAGCCTGTTTGGCTCTTATGCAAGAATCACAACGAATTGATCTAAAAGAATTGCACGACAAGTTAATACTTTTAAGCTTCTCCTTAGAGGGGTGCCCAAGCCTTTGGTGCCAAATTTCTATTGTCTAGCTTTGCTGTACATAAAAGGTCTTATTTGATGGGCCCTCTTCTAGCAAATAGAGTTCATCATATATTCTACCTGCAACAATCATGTTCCTTGAATTGAAGTTTTGTATCACACATGTCTCTAACAAATGTTACCAAGCATAAATAATCTCTTGTTAGCTTGCTAACATAAATCAAATTGCATTTAAATATTGGTATATGAAGAACATTTATAAGTATCATCACATTTGACAAGTGAACATCTCCTATACTTTTAACCAATAAAGTTTGCTTGATTGACATTTTAATCGGAAGTTGATGCCTTACTGGAGTCATATTCTGCAAGAGTCTCTCATCAAATGTTATATGTACCTTTGCTTCTGTATCAATTATCCAGGGCTCATTAGTAATAAATTTACTTGTCATATTTATCATGGGTGCGTTGTCTCTTTCAATATTCAAGGGATTGTCTTCTTTTTTGAGATATTGCACCAAATGATCATATGGTCTGGTTGTGAGACTAGGAATGAGACTTTCATTGGAGCTTACCTGTGTTGCTCTCGAACCTCTCTTCCAATATTCAAGGGATTGTCTTCATTTTTGAGATGTTGCACCAGATGATCATACTGTTTGGGCGTGAGACTAGGAATGAGACTTTCATTAGAGCTCACCTGTGTTGCTCTCGAACATTGCATCTGTTCTTTTTTGTCACGTCCTCCTTTCTTGAAGTCTTGTGGATAACTTATAATCTCATAACATAAATCTTTGATGTGTTCAAGCTTCCCACAATGATTACACGCAATTTGGATATGCTCTGATACCATATAAAATATTGAAATAAGAATGAATTGCACGTCTTTCATTGATTAATTAGAGGTATATATATGATGCTAGTACATATGTACCCTAATAGAAAATATTATAACAACCATATCTCCATACTAATATTTACAATATTAGCTAATAATAAAATCATAATATTATCTCAATATTATAATATGAAATCTTGTGATATTCTCTAAGATATATTGCCTTCATATATGTCATTTTACTCTTCATTTATTATTGTGTAGTTTTGGTTTTCAAGGGGTATACTGTGTGTAAAATAAAGGTAAAGTTAAAAAGTTGTTAAATTTTAAAACAAAGTTAATAAGTTTTAAGGTTTTTATCTTTTTTAGTGAAATATGGTATCAACACCCATTTCCATTTCGATATTCAAAAAATAATAATGACAGAATTCAATGGGCATACATAAAAGTACAATTATACTGATAAAAATATTCGTTTACAATTCCAATATCGTTTGTCGACGGAAAACAGAAAAATATAGCATAAATTTAATATTTACAAATTTCACCAAAATATACTAATTATGACCACGATCTTGTCCTCACCTCGAGACACGTGCCATTCACTTTCCAGCGTCTACGTCTTTTCCCTTTATCCCACTGGTACCCGTTGAGGTATTTGTTTAAAAATAGAGTGATATTCCGAAGAATCCTCGTAAAGACATGATATCGTTCATAGAGAATGCGAAAAGTAAATATGACATGAGCCAAGGTATAAAAAAATTAATGAACAATATAAACACATCATCGTCATGTATACATGAGTAGGGCCCAGCCTCACAATCTACATCGGTTGGTTATCCGCCAACTCCCAGTGCAAGTGTACACTGGCACTAATAGCCTCTCTCTAGGCAATTTATGTTAATTAATAAAAGTGCATTTACAAACAATGACATCCACACAATCATATAACTATGATATAATGTATAAAGGATAATGTCCATACCTCAAAGATTTATAATTCCTTTTTCTAGTGTGTCTCGTAACGCATGTCGTTTCAGCTTTCGAATCAATCCTAAAATATTAAATGTACCAGAAATAAGTCATAACCTATCCAAGTATCATTTTAGACTCTTCCATAGTGTTTATTGTTGTTATATTATTCTATGGTAAAAATTTACTAAAATGCCCCAGGGGCTCGGGCTCGGCCTCTCGTACCTGGCCCGATGACACGTTTTCCCTTGATTAAGGCTATTCTAACTTACTTTTGCCCAAGGAATCCATTTTCAGGCTCGAAATCACCAAATTCACTTTCAAATTACGAAAATACCCTTGATAGCCCCTATTTAGGGATTTCAGCGGCGTTTTTGTAATTATATTTTTTCGGCCTCTACTAAAAAAGTGTCCAACTATAACTCCACCTATTTTTGCCCACTGAATCCAATGGAAACATTTATTTCATAAAAATCCAACTCCTGCCCCTTGAAACAGTGCTGGGCAAAATATTTCAAGAAAAATGGAAAAAATGAAATTTTGTGTTTTAGCCTCTAAAACTTGTACTTTTCCACTTCTAATCCTTGGTTAACTCATTTAAACACTTCTTAATCATGATTTAAAGGATTTTGGGCAGCATAACCCCTTAAGGTTATAGCTTTTCAAATTTCATAACTCAACCAAGAAACTTGAAATGTCAAGAAATGTCACTAACAACAACACCATCACCACAAGAGAGCAAGTTTATGAAATTACCCTCTTGCTTCCAAGCTTAGCACCTTAACTCCTTCTATTCCGTGGAGCCTTATCTTGCTAAACACATGAATACATGAAGAAAATAATCTTAGAGGAAGTGTTACACAAAAATATGTAATCAAATCACTAAGTCAACACTTACTTACCTTAATCTTCTTCCTCATTCTCTCTAAGTTTTCAAGAACTCTTCAAAACTCTCTCCCTCTCTTCTCTTGTTGTGAGTGACGAAAATGAAGGCAAGAGGATGAGGATGAGACTTCATAAATTTTCTCCATGCATTTTACTCCATTGATTTCATCAATGGCTGAAATCACAACACCTAACATGCACATCATTCCTCCTTCCATACCTCCAACCATACTCTCTACTTTATACCATAATCTCATATCTTTATGCCATGCCTTCTCATCACTTGTTTTCAATTGGGTTTGACTAAATCTTCCCTTAGTTAGCCTAAAAAAAAACGTGCTCCCTTTCTCATGATTCAACCAAACCAATTTCTTTCATAACTAACCAAACTAGCACTCAATGTAGCATATCATTTTATCATTATTTGTCCATGTAGCATTATTTTAATGCAATTTGACATATGCTCATACAAATCCATTATAATTTAATCCCCTCATTATATGTTCATGAAACTTGGAATTTTAATTATATTAATCAATTTCTAACACATTTTATTTTCAATTTTCGGAATAATGCCAATTCTGGCAGATTTTATGCCCTAACTTTGAAAAATCATAACTAATTTTGTAGACATTGTTTTGGAGTGATTCCAAAGGTTATGAAACCTTTATTGAGTCTAGTTTCAAGGAAAAATATGAAATTTTACTAGCTGGGATCATGTTATTCCCAGATTTTAAATCTTTAACTGCTGCTCCAGAAACTTTCCAGATTTTCTGGGCTAACTTTAAAAATTCATATCTTTTTGTACATAGCTTTAATTGATTCGTATCACATATCAAATTAAAGCTTAGGATGTCTACTTTCATCCTGTAAAATTTCATAATTTTTTATCATTATTTGGTCTTCCAAAACCACATGACAAACTCACTGTCTCGTAGGCGATTTCACTGAAAATACTATTCAAATTTCAATTTTCAGTATTTAATTCATTTGGCCTTAAATATTCACATTTTTATTGAATTACTCAAATAATTATAATATATTTTTTATGAATATAAAATTTGGGATGTTACCTATGATAGATGTAACTTATAAATAGGAACAAATAAATATATATATTTACATTGAGTTGACTATCCATTTGAGTCAGATGTGAGAATTACATTGTTTGGCTCAATTTGAAGTAACTCTTTCGAGGACATTTTCTGGATTCACACAACTTTGAACTTGATAGCTCGTGTTTTAGCTGCCAAACACTCTTACACTGTAATCAATGGCCATTGGTCAATATTCGCCTTCATTATACAATAACTCAGTATCTTGAAAAGGGAAAAATGGCTATTTTTGTTGATGTCCGGCTGATTGTGACTGATTTGTTGAATTTGGTGGCTTTTGGTTTGGTGCCCATGAGATTTTGAGTAAATTATATCAACCCTATCATTATTTGTTCGAAACTGACTAGTTTATTTATATATGTTTGTTTTTTTGGAAAAAAAAAATGCTATACTTTTCTCCCTTCTGTCAATTACTTTCTAAAGCTAACATTTTCATATAATATCTTTTTTTTTGGCCAACATTTTCATATAATATCAGACACTTTTTAAAAAAACTTGATAAACGAGTAACACTGGTCATGAGTCATAAATAGTAGTATGAGCGAAATACTATATTTTGTTATATAGTACATTGGTAATATATTGAAATCGAAATATTAATGATTTTTTAAAAATAAATTTTCTGATATTATATTAAGAAAAAATAATATCGATACATATGATTTTTGAATCGTGCTATATAAGCTCTACAAACGAACGGAAATTTTGCAATTGATAGACACACACACACCCATCTGTTTCTTAATAATATTGGTCCTAATTACGAGTTGATCTTAATACTAAATATAAGACATATTTCTTATATTTATAAATATTTTTTAAAATTACTTATATTAATATTCTTTTAACAATAATCAAGTAAGAGAGAAATGGAGAGAATTAAGGAATATGATTATAACGTTTTAGAAAAAAAAATATCATATTAATTAATTTAATTAATTTTTTCAATTTAATTAAATTAAATAAATAAATCTTATATTAAGAATTAGAATAATATGTTAAATGCCTGTTATTATTGGCTAAACAAATGTTGTCAGTTAAAACTTAAAAGTTTGTGAAACTTTAAATAAAAAATAGAGTAATTAGTAAAATGCATTTAGCTAGATCTATCTATGTTGGGTGGGAGCAGTGTGATTGCATAGGGAATTTTGTACTTTTGGTTGAAGAAGCAAACAAGACTCCGCCCACTGAAACAAGAAATCAGAAGTCAGATCTGAGGATCAAAGTCAAATGGATTTAGAAGCAAAAAAATGAGAACAAATGTGGCCCTAGAAAAATGAGGATGTACGTTCACATGCTAAATCAAAAGCGTTGAAGCATTTAAAAAAAGGAATAATATATATATATATATATATATATTAAAAAATGTTTTCAGCTCAGAGATGAAGTTGCATAAAAAACAGTTAATCAAAATCAATCTAATCTTTGGTCAACAGTTTAGGTGGTGTTTGATAGATGAATTTGGATTTAAATTTAAGATTTTTTTTTGGCCAAAAATTAAAGTTCCAGGTTAAAATCACACAATCTATAGCTAGTAAAATAGATTGGATCCACGGTACAAAAAAAAAAAAAAAAAAAAAAAGATTGGATCCATCAACTCGCCAAAAAGGGCAAGCTTGAGCTGGCTAAATGCCAATTTGCTAAGAGGTGGGTTACAGCAGGCTAGCTTGTTTATTTTTTTTTTAAATTTTTCTTATAAAATAAATTTAAATACTCTTATCGTCTTTCATTTGATGTTGTGTTTAACTACTTTTTCATATTTTTTATTTGACACTTTTATTTACATATTATATTTATTTATTCTACTATTATTAAATTTAACAGAAATGCGTTTATATGTTTTTGTGATGTGAATAAATGAAAAAAATGAAAAGTAAGAATAATATTGACTTCCTGACATAAATAAATATATATATATATAAAATATAACGTGAGTGGGTGAAAAAGAAAAATAGTGAAATAATTTTTCAAAAAAATAATTAATAGATAGTTGGCGGGCTCGGACTGACTTTTTACCAACCAGGAAAGAGGCGGGCTACACCAGCCCGCATCGTTTAGCTTGTGAACTAGACCGAATTGCCACCACTATTCAAGTCCATATATTTAAAATACATTGTGTCCGGTTGAGTGAAAAATCCGCATCAATAACAATGAATTGTCCTACTTGTGTGACTTATATCTACATATTTGGATGGTATTAAAAGAGGATGGCGGATATTTGAAATAATTAGGGTAAATTAGATATTTGAATTTTTTTAAAAAAATTGTATCACAAAATTTGCTGAGATTTGGGTAAATGATAGGAAGAGGGCTCGATCAACCCACCTCAATTTTCATCATAAATTCACAACATGATTACTAAATAATTTATTTAAGGGAAAATTAAAATAAAAGACTTAGAGAAAAAATATTTATTATAAAGGACCATAAGTATTGTAATTATTTAGAAAGATCGAACATGATAATATAAATTCAAAATTACTAGATTGCCCTAACCAAACCTCCTATATTATCTCTTGTATTCATAATTAAAAAAATAACTAAAAATACATGTGGATTAAAAAAATTAGCAAGCATCGGTCTTATATACATGCGCACGCCACATTGTGATTATCTTTGCAAATTTAGGACTTGTTTGCAATAACGAATCGAGGATTATTGGATTTAGATGCATAACAAGAATTGGGGGGGGGGGGGAGTGGTTGGTTTTGGGGGCGGGTTTGTTTGAAATATTTGTTACAAGTAAAAAAAGAAGAAGATATTTTATGATACTCCCTCCGGTCCTAAATATAGAATAAAGTTTGTAGTGCAATTTGCACTACAAACTATGTCCTATATTTAGGACCGGAGGTAGTATTTATTAAAGCATCGGAAAAGGAACAGGGCCCAAAAAAAAGCAAGAGAAAAGGAAACCAAGGTAATTAAACCCAGACCGGTCAGTGAACCGGTCGGGGTATTGGGTCAAGGGTCAGTGGGTCAAACTGGAGTCAAATTCGAGCTAAACATGGACCAAACCGATGAGAAATGGAATATTTTAGGCTTATAGTATGAAATTCTAAAGAAAAAATTTAAAAAAAATTGACCCAGACTGGGTCACCAAACTGGACCGGTTTAGTGCTCAGGTCGCTCGTTTCCAGGCCGGTTTGGCCAGTCCGATTCAGGTCAAATAACATTGAAGGAAACAATCACTTTACAGTAATGAGGATAAGGTGACATCTTACAATTAAAAATAAATTAAAACTTGAAAAGTCTAGGGAATTACTTGTAACTTTAGTAAAATTCATAAAGTTTTGTATATTATAGTACAAATTTTTTAATCCATATCACGTCACCTTCACTAATTTAAGGTGATAGTTTCGTTAATACCTGAATGGTAACATTAATGACAGAGAGATTACTATTAAAAATTTAAATGGAAAAGAGATTAAATTTAAACTTTAAAATATTAAGAGTGCTATATGTAACTAGCCTAAAAGTAGATAAATTGAATTCGAATCTCATCTTAATTAAAAAACAATAAACATTTTGATTGGAAACCTTGTTCTGAATTAGTTGATTGTTTTGATACTTAATATGATCTTAAAAAAAGAGTCAAACATGATGTGGACTAAAGGTTATGAGAAAATATAATTGTTTTTCCAAATTTAGGACCATCTTTGTTGCTACCAAATGTAGCAATATTGTGCTCCTGTTGTGTGCCCACATTTCCCGCCACATTGACTGCAAAAGCTGAAAAGTAAACGCTCAATCATTAAACTTTAGTTGACGATTTTTTTATCAAAAAAATATTATTTACATTCTCCGGCCGATCGTATGCCAAATGGACTTAATCTATACAAGAATGGCAATTTGTAAATGACAATTTTACCACGAAGCTATCCATACCACGGGCACATGCTTCCACTGACCAGTGACTTATAGTGCTCCCTCCCACCATTAATTTAAAAAATAGTTATTTAATTTAATTAGATAAAGGAAGTATATTAAATTGGTTAATACGACATTTATTTTTTAAAACATCACAATCATCTTCCTTAATTCCCTCATTCCCTCTCCTCCTTGATTGTGATTGAAAGAGCATCAGTAGGAGTATATTGGGAAAAGATTGACAAATATAAAAATTATATTTTATATTTAGAACCAAAATCAATTTGTTAAATATGTTTTATATTAAGAACTGAAGGGAGTATTAATTAGTGAATATGAATTAGGCCTATTGGGATGAATTATTCCAAAATCAAGAGATATCACTGGACATGATTGATTTTTTTCCCACCAACTAGACATGATTGATTTTGGTCAGAAAGGAAATAATCCTCGTATTTTTAGACATGTGCAATCAAAAAATGACAAAATAATTTGATCTTGTCATAACGAAATTGTGTCAGAAATCAGAATAATCCGCTGGCTGAGGGCATGATGCATATAAACATAATAATATTTCTGTTTCCATAAACATAATAAAAGTCAGCGAATTATGAAGGTTGCCACAATTTTATCGATTTTCTTAATACTTTGTTGGGGTTCCATTAAGTCACATAAGAACAAAAAAAGGTCGCATCACGCATAATATTGGAAACGTGCTACTCATGGGTTCTCCAAGTGAGACTTTGCTAGGGTTATTCCTTCTGTTTTCTCACCAAATCGGTGCGTTCGGCATTGATGCTGAGAGTTACACGTAGCGAGATATAACCTATTGATAGTGAGTGTAAAAGCTGAAGAGAGAATGGAACGTGGTAGTCTGGATATTAAGTTCCAGTGGAGAGTGGGTTTTGGCGATTCTAAAGACGAAGCTAAACTGATTGGGAAGGTTATCTCAAAAACAAGGGTGGGAATGGGAACAGTCAGAGAATCAGTAATAGCGGCGTGGAAGGTGGATGGTGAATGGGACATCAAAATGATAGGTTTCAATTTATTTACATTTACTTTCAAGAAAGAGGAAGAAGCAAACATGATACTTAAGGAAAATCCCTGGGTGGTCCGTAACTATATGCTTAGTTTATAGAGAAGAAAGGCATTTCTTAGTGATAATGAAGTTCACATTAACTCTTGTGAGTTTTGGATTCAAGTTCATAATCTACCTCTAGAAGGATGAATAGGGTCCAATATAGAATTAATGGCAGGCTTAGTAGAAAGAATCATCGAAATTGAGAATCCGGAGGATAAGAAGTTCAACAACAGGAGTCACTACAAAAAAAACGTGATTTAGTAGAGGTTAAAAATGAGTATTAGTAGCGGTTCCAACCGCTACAAACTAAGTTAGTAGCGGTTATTTAAACCGCTACGAAATCGTACGTTGCAAGCCGTTTTGTAGTGGTTATTTAAAACCGCTACTCAATGAACAATAACTGCTACATATTTTGTAGCGGTTCACTTAAACCGCTAGAACACCCAGAGATATTTGTAGCGGTTATATAACCGCTACAAATATAAAAAATTATATTGAGAGCTAAAAAGAATTTTTTATTTTGTAGCGGTTAACGAACCGCTACTAATTTTGAATCTCATGAAATTAGTAGCGGTTTTGGAAAACCGCTACAAATTTTGAATTTCGTGAAATTAGTAGCGGTTTTCCAAAACCGCTACTAATTTAATGAAATTCAAATTTAGCGCCAAAAAATTTAAATTGAGTCGTAAAAAGGCGCGTTATTTAGTAGCGGTTTAATAACCGCTACAAATATTTAAATTTTTTTTTTAAAAAAATACAATAATATTTTTCTGTTTTTTCAATATTATATTAAATAATTTATTTTCAATAGTTTAACTATTAATAAATAAAAAGGAAAAATGTAATTGAATAGGATTAGTATAAAATTTATATTAATAATATTATTAAGGATAGGTAGGTAATAAGGAATTATTATGTTTTATAATATAATGTAATTGTGTATGAAAAATAGATGAAAATGAGATACAGTTATGATATATCTAGAAAAAAAGATGATTAGAATAAATTTTATAGAAAGGAAAGAAGTATTCTAAAAAAAAATAAAAATCTTGTTACCATATTTGATAAAATTATTCCGCTCCTCTACTCATACGAAAGAAGTTGTGAATGAGAGGAAATGAAAGAAAGGTAAGGTGAAAAGAAATTAGGGAGTGTTTGAAATGAGTTGTAGTAAGGGTATTTATAGGGATCCCCGTACTATTTGTAGCGGTTAATGTAGCGGTTATTAATTAGTAGCGGTTATGTATATTTTTGTAGCGGTTTATTATTTGTAGCGGTTAATGTAGCGGTTATTATTTAGTAGCGGTTATTTATTAATTAGTAGCGGTTAAAAACCGCTACTAATATTATTTTAATTTTTTTTAAAATTTTTTTTTACATTTTATTTTTAGAAATTTTTTGCATTTTTTAAATTTGATCACTCATCGTCGCCATCCCTACAGAAAGTTTGTAGAAAAATTATTGTTATTGATGTATTATTAAATTTAAAAAATGTAATTCAAATGACGTGGACTTAAAAAACTCACCGCAGTAGAGGTAAATTGTCATCGCCTTCAGGGAAGTAGTTTTCAAAATCAGTTGGCTGAAATGGCTCACTCTCGTAGACGATGTTATCGCCTTCACCCATGTCGTAAAGGTCTCTTGGCTTTAAATGAACGACCATGTGCCAATCCGTATGCCTCTCGTCCTCGACATAATAAACTTGATGTGCCTCTGAAGCTAGAATATACGGCTCATCATCTTGAGAAATACCAGTATGAATCGGCCGTGAGAAATTGACTGATGTGATCCCTAGGTCGTCAGTTGTCAGTCCCCGAGAAGTAGTGGTATTTGCCCACAAACACTTGAACAGCGTCACGGTGAAACGGCCCTGATAATTAAGCTCGACCACATCAAGAAGCTTGCCATAGTAAGGGACGCCTCCGAACTGCATGTTGGCGTCACTGCTGCTCGCATAACTCCTTGTCCCAAATGTGCCATAAACACCCGAATTCTGTGTTTGCAATCCTTGATCCCGTGAAACCGTGCAAAACTTAAAACCATTGACATTATATGTTGTAAACCGTTTTGCATGATCAAGAGGGCCGATTGCGAGAGCTCTGAAATCTGGTGAGTGTGGGTTGTGGTCATTTAGTATTCTGCGCGCAAACCAGCTCGGGAATTCTCTGTGGACCCTCCTATCAACTTCCGAGGATGTCTGTGTACGGATCCTGAGCTGACGCTTCACATGACTTCTGAATTCCCTGCAATTAATAATGGAAAGGCGTTAGTGAAATGAAAGTGAGAAATGTTACGAAAGATATAGATCGAATAACATGTGAGTGTACAATTCTTACCGTACAAAAGGTTCAACTTGAGTGCAATTAATCAAGCCATGTCTATGTGCTTGGAACTTCTTAGTTGCCGTTAGTTTGAAGTTCTCAGTTGCTCCAACTGGTTTACCAACACGAGGGATAAATTCTCCTGATGTCGGCGCAGGTTCCGGACAATCGTCAACAGCAAGTTCCTTCGGAATGTGCCTCCACGTCGGGAAGTGAAGGGGGAACCGCATCCAATTCGATCCCAGGTCGCTCAGGAAGCGGTTGAGCAGGTGACCCCCATTGTGGATCGGCTGGTCAGTGCCCTCGTTCCACGACACTATAACTCGCAGGGACCGGTCCATGCTGTTCAGACCGGTCACATCCAGCCTCCTCGTCGACACGTTCCCCTGCTCATCTGCACAGTTGACCGCACGTTAGATAAATTATAATTCAAAGTTAACATTTCAAATTTAAATAAATAACTTACTAAATTAAAAAAATAATTTACCTTCGATCTGCACCTCAAACCCAGTGGACCGTGAAGACGACCCTCGTGGGTTGTTCTGCTCCCGAGCGTCCTCCTGATCGAGGAACTGCTCCATCTCCCTGAACCCACCAAGCGGGATCTCGAACTCCTCCTCGTTGAGGAAGTCCTCAATGCTAATCTCTGGCCCCTCCACCTCAGGCACCTCTGGTGCGGTCGTCGCCTGTGGGATCGTTGGCGGTACCTGTGGGGGGATGGGCTGAGATGCCGCGGTAGCCCTGCCTGCGCGCTGCCCCCTCCCTCTGCCCCCTGCCCGGCTGCTGCCACCCCGTAAAGTCGGTCTGGGGACCTGAGTGGCCTTCCCCTTATCCTGTCCTGAAGCCATATCAACTGTACAAATTTAAAAAAAAAAATATTAGTCCATTATTATGCAAAAATATAATAAAAATACAAATATAAATAAAAATATGTGTTTTATACGTACCTCAAGTGCGAATACTGCGGAATACTGACCAAAAACTCCTATAGAGACGTCTGAACGCTCAAATCTCGAAGAAATCACTCAGAGAAATCTCAGGAAACAAAATGGGCAAACGGAGAATGAAGGAGGAGGGGGGTATAAATAGCCCAGATATTAGTAGCGGTTATTAAAATAACCGCTACTCTAACCGCTACAAATTTAATTATTTGTAGTGGTTTTACAATAACCGCTACAAATGTTCACAACGTTTGAAATTCTGTAGCGGTTATTGCTTAGAACCGCTACAAATGTCTGGACTCTTTAAATTCTGTAGCGGTTATAGGGGGAATAACCGCTACAAACGTATGACCTTTGGTATTTTGTAGCGGTTATTGTCCCTATAACCGCTACAAAATCCTGTGTTGGTATTTTGTAGCGGTTTTTGTGCATTAACTGCTACAAAATAACCGCTACAAGTTTTGGCGGGAATTTCGCGCCAAATTTGTAGCGGTTTTTTTTAGTAAACCGCTACAAATATTCTTGCCGCTACAAATTTGTAGCGTTTAGGTAAGAACCGCTACAAATACCATAATTTGTAGCGGTTTAATATAACCGCTACAATTCCACCGCTACAAAATACCTTTTTTTTTGTAGTGAGTTTTGGTAGAGCACGAGTGGAAGTATACATGGAAAAACCTCTGGTTCTAGGATTCTCGGCTCCTAGACCCGATGAAGATCTAGAGGATGTATGCATTCAACTCAAATACGAAAAATTTGTCCGTTTCTATTATAATTGTGGGAGGTTGGGTCATGAAAGTAAAAGCTGTGAAGAGGAAGCACTGGAATTCATGGTGAATGGGGTGATGAAAGGTTATGATGCAAGTCTCACTACAAAAAAAAAGGTATTTTGTAGCGGTGCAATTGTAGCGGTTATATTAAACCGCTACAAATTATGATATTTGTAGCGGTTCTAACCTAAACCGCTACAAATTTGTAGCGGCCAGTTTTTTTGTAGCGGTTTTCTAAAAATAACCGCTACAAATTTGGAGCGAAATTCCCGCAAAAAATTGTAGCGGTTATTTTGTAGCGGTTAATGCCCACAAACCGCTACAAAATACCAACCACAGGATTCTGTAGCGGTTATAGGGGCAATAACCGCTACAAAATACCAAAGGTCAGAAGTTTGTAGCGGTTATGCCCCTATAACCGCTACAGAATTTAAAGAGTCCCGACATTTGTAGCGGTTCTAAGCAATAACCGCTACAGAATTTCAAACGTTGTGAACATTTGTAGCGGTTATTGTAAAACCGCTACAAATAATTAAATTTGTAGCGGTTATTTTAATAACCGCTACTAATATTTGGGCTATTTAAAGCCAATCCTCCTTCATTTCTCATTTTGCCCATTTTGTTTCCTGAGGTTTCTCTGAGTGATTTCTTCGAGATTTGAGCGTTCAGACGTCTCTATAGGAGTTTTTGCTCGGTATTTCTCAGTATTTGCACTTGAGGTACGTATATAACACGTATTTTATTTATATTTATATTTGTATTTTTATATTTATATTTTTATTATATTTTTGCATAATGTAACTATTTTTTTTTAAATTTGTACAGTTGATATGGCTTCAGGACAGGATAAGGGGAAGGCCCCTAAGGTCCCCAGACCGACTTTACGGGGTGGCAGCAGCCGGGCAGGGGGCAAAGGGAGGGGGCAGCGCGCAGGCAGGGCTACCGCGGCATCTCAACCCAGCCCCCCACAGGCACCGTCGACGATCCCACAGGCGACGACTGTACCAGAGGTGCCTGAGGTGGAGGGGCCAAATATTAGCGTTGAGGACTTCCTCAACGAGGAGGAGTTCGAGATCCCGATTAGTGGGTTCAGGGAGATGGAGCAATTCCTCGATCAGGAGGACGCTCGGGAGCAGAACAACCCACGAGGGTCGTCTTCGCGGTCCACTGGGTTTGAGGTGCAGGTCGAAGGTAAATTACTTTTTTAATTTAGTAAGTTATTTATTTAAATTTGAAATGTTAACTTTGAATTATAATTTATCTAACGTGCGGTCAACTGTGCAGATGAGCAGGGGAACGTGTCGACGAGGAGGCTGGATGTGACCGGTCTGAACAGCATGGACCGGTTCCTGCGAGTTATAGTGCCGTGGAACGAGAGCACTGACCAGCCGATCCACAATGGGGGTCACCTGCTCAACCGCTTCCTGAGCGACCTGGGATCGAATTGGATGCGGTTCCCCCTTCACTTCCCGACGTGGAGGCACATTCCGAAGGGGCCGAAGGACCAGGCTTGGGAGGAGGTGGTTCAGGTAATTAAAACTATTTAATTAATATTTTTTTAATTAATTCTATTTAATTATTTTTTTAAATTATGGTTTTTATAATTATTGATATTTAAATGTATTTTTTTCAGCTGCGGTTTACCGTCCGGGCCAACCGGAAGAGGTACGCCCTCATGAAGATGGGCGACGCCTGGAGAAACAGGAGGAACCGTCTCTTCCACAGTGTGGATGGGGACGGGACGATGCCTCTGGAGCAGCTGCAGGAGAGCGTCCCGGACGGCGTCCCGCCGAACGACTGGGCGCGTTTCGTCCAGTTCAGGAGGAGCCCTGAGGCGCAGGTAATGTATTTATTAGATTTTTGATATATAATTTTGTAATTGTTAAATATTAAATTATAATATCAATTTAATTTGTATTTAATTTTAAATTATAATACATTTAATTTTTTTTTTCCAGGAGCTTGCTCGGAGGAACGCCGAGATCCGGGCGCAGCAGACGATCCACCACACAGCAGGATCGAAGACCTTTGCTGTGACCTACAGCGAGCTGGTAACTTTTCAAGTGCTTCACTTACTTTTAGCTGATTATTTCATAATACTAATTGTTTTGTAATTGTTTCAGGAGACGAGGGCACAGCAGGAGAACCGTCAGACGGACTATGCGGAGCTGTACGCCATCACACACAGACACCGTGACGGGACTGCGACCTCTCAGCAGGCAGAGGCGGTCATTGTAAGTAATTTTAGTATTATATTTTTCATAAAACCAAGTTAATAATGAAAAATGCTAATTATTAATTGTTTCATAAAATGGCAGGAGCGGATGCAGCTGTCGCAGGCTGAGCTGCGACAGACCCAGCCTGAGGAGTCACAGGGGTCAGTGGACCCGGCGGCTCCTTTGAAGGCGGGTCTGGCTCAGGCTGAGCACCTCGGACGCGTGCGGGGTATGGGGATAGGCGCTAGACCCAGCATGGTCTACGACAGGAGTGCCGCCTCTGAGGCTGGCAGCTCTAGAGGGGTCAGACGTCGGAGGGACGAGTCTATTGACCAGCTGCGGTCAGATTTGGAGATGACGCAGCAGCAGATGGTGCAGCAGTAGCAGCAGATGCAGGCGCAGTAGCAGCAGCAGCTGCAGATACACGCGGATATGATGTACGCTCAGCAGACGCAGTGGCGTGAGATCGCGAACACCATGCTCAGGGAGCATGGAGTCGCCTGTTCCCAAACGACCAGCATCCAGCAGTTCCCCCTGTCCCTCGCTACGTCGTCCCGAGTACTCCTCCTCCTCCTACTGCTCCTCCTCCTGCTGATGACGATGGTGTGGTTCACTCTGCGCAGCGGCCCGATCCAGCGGCATCTGAGGGAGCCCCACCTGAGGGAGCACCAGAGGATCAGCCCCCAGCTCCTTAGTTTAGGACATTTTCTTTTGTTTAAACTTTTGTAAATATTTATGAGTTTTTATTTCAGAATTTTCTTATGGTGTTTTATATTATTATATTTATATTATTAGCAGCGTTGAAATAATTTATGAATGATTTATATCTAAATTTAAAAAAAAAAGTATATATATATTTGTAGCGATTTTAACTTAAAACCGCTACAAATCTCTAGTTTGTAGCGGTTATTAGTGTGTAACCGCTACAAACATAGACATTTGTAGCGGTTCTAACTTAAAACCGCTACAAATGTACATATAGATTTGTAGCGGTTTACCTTCAGAAACCGCTACAAATATGTATTTTTGTAGCGGTTATACACTAATAACCGCTACAAATGTACATATATATTTGTAGCGGTTTACCTTCAGGAACCGCTACAAATATGTATGTTTGTAGCGGTTATAAACTAATAACCGCTACAAACACTCAAATCATTTGAATTTTGAATTTTGCCGCCTTTGTGCACATTTGTAGCGGTTATATTATGTATAACCGCTAGAAATTAGAAAAATATTTTTATATTTAATGTCCAACGGCTTTAATATTAGTAGCGGTTTTATATATATAACCGCTACTAATACTGAACAAGTACATTTTGAATTTCCCACCAATTAACGGCTTGAATATTCGTAGCGGTTATATATATATAACCGCTACAAAATTATAAACGTTGGAATTTCTGTAGCGGTTGGTGTAGCGGTTTGATAACCGCTACAAAATTATAAACGTTGGATTTTCAGAATATAAGGTTCTAAGCATTCGTCATTATCTTCTCACTCATCTTCTTCTCTATACTTTCTTCTCTCTCACTTGTAGCTATGGATAAATCATGGATAAGGTTGCCGCGCAATTCTCCTAAATATTTGTACGGATTAAACAGTTTCTTAGATTTCACATTCACTCACGCCAGCTGTAACGGCAAGACCGTCTGTCCCTGTCGGAAATGCAAGTTCAAGAAGTGGCATGCACGAAATGTTGTGAAGGAACATTTGCTTGTGAAGCCTTTCCCTGAGGAGTATACGTTCTGGGCAGTTCATGGTGAGAAGGCCGGCATTAGATATGACGAGGCTCTTCCTCGAAGTTCTCAAGTAGGCGTTCAAGTAGATGAAGATGATCCTGTGAATGATGTTGTGCGTGATGCGTTTGGATTTCAAGGCGACAACTTCAACGAAGAAGTGCACGGCTCTGAGCCTGCTTTTATGGGGAATGAAGCAGCTCGGGATTTTTTCAGCTTGATGGATGAGGCAGATCGTCCTTTATATCAAGGTTGTCGTAAATATTCTAAGTTATCTTTCTTGATCAAATTGTATCATATCAAGTGCTTGTGTGGGATCACAGATAAGGGAATGTCGATGTTGCTCGACTTATTACAAGATGCATTCCCCGACGCCGAGATTCCCACAACCTTCTACGAGGCTAAGAAGATTATCAACAGGTTGGGGTTGAATTATCAAAAGATTGATGCGTGCCCAAATGATTGTATGCTGTATTGGGGAGACGATTCCAGCAGGGAGACGTGTAAGAGATGTCACAGATCGAGGTACAAGACAATTCGAAAGGGGAAAAAGCAGAAGAAGAAACTTGCAAAGATTCTCAGGTACTTCCCTTTGAAACCTCGTCTGCAAAGATTATTTATGTCGTCTAAAACTGTTGAGCACATGAGGTGGCATGCCGTTGATAAAAATGAAGACGGTAAATTAAGACATCTGCGGGATGCAGCTGCTTAGAAAACGTTTGACAACGACTTTCCAGATTTTGCGACTGACCCCAGAAATGTTCGGCTTGCGTTGGCGACCGACGGTTTCAATCCTTTCGGGAATCTTAGCACAAGTTACAGTATTTGGCCGGTAGTCTTAGTTCCCTACAACTTACCCCCTGGATGTGTATGAAACAAAGCTCTTTCATTATGTCTATGATCATTCCAGGCAAAAAGGCACCAGGCAATGACATCGATGTGTATCTCCAACCGCTTATTGCAGAATTGCTTGACCTGTGGAATGTCGGCTTGGAGACGTACGACGCTCACAGCAAGACTTTGTTCAACATGCGTGCAGCCTTGATGTGGACGATCAGTGACTTTCCTGGCCTTGGCACATTATCTGGTTGGAATGTGCATACTGGGTCGGCGTGTCCAGCTTGCAATTTCGACTCTGACGCATTGCGCCTTCCCCACAGCCGAAAGTAGTGCTTTATGGGGCATCGGAGGTTTCTCGATGGAACACATAAGTTCAGATTGCAACGGAATCACTTCAATGGGAAACCAGAGAAAAGAGGACCACCTCAGACTTTGTCCGGTACAGATATCTTACAGCAGCTTGAGCATGTTGACTTCGAGTTTGGAAAAAGCGACGATTCAGCACAAACTCACCAAAAGACGCGCAGGACTTCGGCGCCTCAGCAGTGGAAGAAGATAAGTATTTTCTTCACACTTCCATATTGGAGATCTAATTTACTTCGCCACAGTCTTGATGTAATGCACATTGAAAAGAATGTTTGCGACAATGTGCTGTATACACTGCTTAACGAACCCGGCAAGACAAAAGATCACCTTCAAGCTAGGAAAGATTTACGCGACATGGGAGTTCGTGAAGACGCTTGGCCAGATGAGCATGACAGATTTACACCGGCAAAGTTTACCCTCACAAAACCGAACAAGGATGTGTTCCTCGCGACGTTGAAGAAATTAAAAGTTCCTGATGGGTATTCAAACAACATTTCTCGATGTGTCGACTTGCAGGGTCGAAAGGTTGCTGGCCTGAAGAGTCACGACTCACATGTTCTTATGCAGCAGTTACTCCCTCTGGCTATAAAGAATACACTTCCTCCCGATGTTTCCATCGTTTTGGTGGAACTTTGTTCTTTCTTTCGGAAGTTGTGTTCTAAGGTTTTGATCGTTGAGGAGCTCGATCAGCTGCAGTCGAAAATCATTCTTACGCTTTGTCACTTGGAGATGATCTTTCCTCCGTCCTTTTTTACTGTGATGGTTCACCTCACAGTCCACCTCGTTCATGAAACAAAGCTCGCTGGACCAGTACAATATCGTTGGATGTATCCGATTGAGAGGTACTTATTTTAAATATGTGCTTTCATTTATTGTCCGTATTTAATGTTTGCTGGTCGTCCTTTTCATCATTTTATATCAATTTTCTCTTATGTACTTCGTAGGTTCCTTGGGAAATTAAAATCTTACGTGAGGAATAAGACGTGGCCAGAAGGTTCTATAGCTGAAGGCTTTATAGGGGATGAGGTGCTATATTTTTGCTCAAGGTATTTTGATGATCTTGAGACGGCTTTCAACCGCCTGCCTCGTGTTGACGATTGTCCGGAACCTGCGCCGACATCAGGAGAATTTATCCCTCGTGTTGGTAAACCAGTTGGAGCAACTGAGAACTTCAAACTAACGGCAACTGAGAAGTTCCAAGCACATAGACATGTCTTGATTAATTGCACTCAAGTTGAACCTTTTGTACGGTAAGAATTGTACACTCACATGTTATTCGATCTATATCTTTCGTAACATTTCTCACTTTCATTTCACTAACGCCTTTCCATTATTAATTGCAGGGAATTCAGAAGTCATGTGAAGCGTCAACTCAGGATCCGTACACAGACATCCTCGGAAGTTGATAGGAGGGTCCACAGAGAATTCTCGAGCTGGTTTGCGCGCAGAATACTAAATGACCATAACCCACACTCACCAGATTTCAGAGCTCTCGCAATCGGCCCTCTTGATCATGCAAAACGGTTTACAGCATACAATGTCAATGGTTTTAAGTTTTGCACGGTTTCACGGGATCAAGGATTGCAAACACAGAATTCGGGTGTTTATGGCACATTTGGGACAAGGAGTTATGCGAGCAGCAGTGACGCCAACATGCAGTTCAGAGGCGTCCCTTACTATGGCAAGCTTCTTGATGTGGTCGAGCTTAATTATCAGGGCCGTTTCACCGTGACGCTGTTCAAGTGTTTGTGGGCAAATACCACTACTTCTCGGGGACTGACAACTGACGACCTAGGGATCACATCAGTCAATTTCTCACGGCCGATTCATACTGGTATTTCTCAAGATGATGAGCCGTATATTCTAGCTTCAGAGGCACATCAAGTTTATTATGTCGAGGATGAGAGGCATAGGGATTGGCACATGGTCGTTCATTTAAAGCTAAGAGACCTTTACGATATGGGTGAAGGCGATAACATTGTCTACGAGAGTGAGCCATTTCAGCCAACTGATTTTGAAAACTACTTCCCTGAAGACAAGTGCATTAAAAGCAAGTACGAGAGCTTGAGTTAGAGGTATGGGATGGAAGAAGTAGGTGAAAGCTCTAAGACATCACGTGAGGATAAAGAAATTAGTCTAGTTGTACAGTCGAATGTAAAAGAGGCAACACAAAGCATGACGGCTATTACTCCTAGACAAAGGGACCCAGCGTTTGACCATTTAAGTAATAAAGTGGGATACAAGGGAGCGATGGGCCATGAAAGAGAATTTTGGCAGCATGTAAAAGAAATAAAACAGATTGGGCTAGGTTGAAGTTTTAATGAGGTTAATGGTACCAACAGTTTACTACGATCTAGAAGGGAAAGGCCACAGAAATCCTAAAGCAAATACTGGGTCGAGCTGGTGGAGGAAGAGGAGGAAGGAGCCTAGGAATCAAAAGCTATTGTGGCCGTTCAACAGACGGTAATTGGGGATTTGACATAGGGAATTAGGGGAATATCTTTGAAACGGAAAGGGGAAGAGGAAGCAAGTCCGATACTGACAAAAGACGTAAGAATCACGGACAGGATTCACCAGAAAGCGCAGCTATCAAAACCATAGCACAAGAACAACTGGAAATATTGGCCAACACTGATGGCTCGAGGAAGTTTAATTTTAGGTATGAGGGAGAAACTCAATTCCATTCGGGTTGTGAACAGAATACACTGGAGCTGCAGAAGAAGGCGAGAAGGGCTTTGTTCAGTAACCCAAATCCTGGGATGCAAATTATTCTTAGTTCGGTGGCCTATAGGTATAAGTTTGTAAAAGAATGGCCAGGTATGAATATGGATGTTGATTCTGAAGGGTGTGGTGGCTGGCCTGACGCAGTGACCAGGGAACAATGATTTGCTTAGGGTGGAACTATCAAGGTCTTGGAACTACCTTGACTGTTTGCAACCTAAAGTTCCAGTATGGTAAGTTTAAACTAGCCTTAATCTTTCTTTCTGAATCAAAGATGAAATCAGGAAAAATTGAAAGGGCTAGAAGGAAGCTAAAATATGATTTTGGGGTTTACCAAGAACCAGTAGGAAAATCAGGGGGGCTGGCATTGTGGTGGAAGGAGGGTGTTAATATGAAAATTGGTTTTATCAGCAGGAATATAATTCATATTGAAGAAGTCAGGATTAATGGATACTACATAGGAAACTTAACGATAGTGTATGGGCCGAATGAGTTGGGGCAGAAACTTCATTGGTGGAAAGAGCTAGAACATTTAAATCCAGTTCAGTCTACCCCATGGATGGTTTTTGGGGATTTTAACTAGTTGTTATACTCATCAGATAAAGAGGGGGTAAGAAAGTGTTCACAGAGAGAGCTAAATGTAACACCCCAAATTTTATTCACAAAAAATATATTGTAATTATTTGAATAATTCAATAAAATGGTGAATATTCATGAATTTGGATCTTGTGAATTTTGAAATATTTATATTCATAAGGAAATGGGCAAATTAATTCAAAAATTGAATTAAATTACAAAGGGGATAGCAAAATCATACTTTTACCAATTTAGCCCAAGATTAATTATTTTTCAATTAATTGGAGTTAATTTCAATTAATCAAGAAAAATAAAGGAAATTCATAAAAGGGATTATTCTCGGTGGAATAAAATCAAGAATTTGGGGAATTAGGGGAATTATATATAGTTCAATTAGATAAATTGTGAAATATATGAAAAACATTTTTTCCTCTACATTCCCTCAAATTTGTTTAATACATGGAAAAATAAGGGAAAAAGTTAGTCAAACCCATTGGATATAAATGATAGGAAGGTATGTCATAAAGTTGAATGAGTATGGCCTAATGCAAGGGAGGTATGGTGGAGGGATGGTGTACATGAAAGGTGGAGAGATCTCATCCATTGGCTAGATCAAAGGCTAGGATGAAACATGAAGACTAAAATATTAAAACACATATTCTCCCTCCCCTTGTGCATATTTCATCCAAGCCATAGAGAAAAGGAAGAGAGAGTGAGTTTGTGAAGCTCTTGAAGCTAGAGAGAAAGCGGAAGGAAAATCGAGGTAAGAGCTTGTGTTCTAAGGTGATTTAAGCTTCTTATTTTGTGTATTCATCCTCTAATCTCTTATTCTTCATGAAAATCATGGATTAGCAAGCTAATCTTCAAGGTTGAGAAGAGAGAAAGGACGTCCTAGAGAGAGAAACACCAAGGATCAAGAGGTAATCTCCAAAACCTCAACTTCTTAGTGTATTGAAGTTATTGTTGGTGATTGTTGTTTGGTTTATGTGATTTTTGGTTAAGTTGTAAAATTGGAAAAGCCATAACCCTTAGGGGTTATGCTGCCCAAAATCCTTTAAATCATGATTATGAAGTGTTTAAATGAGTTAATAAAGGATTAGAAGTGAAAAAGTATAAGTTTTGGAAGCTAAAACACAAAGCTCTATTTTTCTATTTTTCTCTCAATATTTCGGCCAGACTAGATATGGTAGTAGGAGTTGGATTTTCATGAAATAAATGGTTCCATTGGACTCAGTGGGCAAAAATAGGTGGGGTTACAGTTAGACACTTTTTCGGTAGAGGCCGAAAAAGCATAATTACGAAAACGTCATTAAAATCCCTAAATAAGGGCTGTCAAGGGTATTTTCGTAATTTGACAGTGAATTTGGTGATTTAGAGCCCGGAAATGGATTCCTTGGGTGAAAATAAGTCAGAGTCTTAGTCAAAATTTTGGGAAAACCTGCCATCTGGTCGGGTACGGCGATGCCGGGGTCCCGGGGGCATTTTTGTAAATTTTCACCATAGACTAATATAACCACAATAAATACTATGGAATAGTCTAAAATGATACTTGGATAGGTTATGACCTATTTCTGGTACATTTAATATTTTAGGACCGATTTGGAGGCCGGATACGACACGTTCTTCAAGGCACATTTAGAAAGGGGATATTAAAGCTTTGAGGTAGGGACATTATCCTTCATACACTATGCCATAAGTTATGTGATTGTGCGGATGCCATTATTTTGTAAATGCATTTTATTAATCAACATGATTTGCCTAGAGATGGGCAGTTAGTGTCATAGGTGCACTTACACTGGGAGTTGGCAGAAGTCCAACCGGTGTAGATTGTGGGGCTGGGCCCTACTCATGTATACATGACGACGATGTGTTTATATTTTTCATTAATTTGTGCATACCTTGGCGCATGTCATATTTACTTTTCGTATTTTCTATGAACGATATTATGTCTTTACGGGGATTCTTCGGAATCTCACCCTATTTTTAAATAAACACCTCAACGGGTACTAGTGGCCAAAGGGAAAAGATGTAGACGCCGGTAAGTGAGCGGCACGTGTCTCGAGACGCAGACAAGATTGTGGTCATAATTATTCTATTTTGTGATATTTTGGTGAAATTTGTAAATATTAAAACTTCCGCTGTATTTTTCGTTTCTGTCGACGAACAATATCAGAATTGTAAACGAACGACGTTGGGATCGTAAACGAATATTTTTATCAGTATAATTGTACTTTTCTGTATGCCCATTGAATTTTGTCTTTATTACTCTTCGATTATCAAATGGAAAATAGGTGTTGACACTAAACATATTTCAAAATTGCATTATCAACTATGGATTAATGGAACTTGAATTTAAGGGGTGTAGATTTACTTGGTTGAATAACAGAGAGGCGGATGATATGATTAGGGAAAGGTTAGACCGGGCTGTGATGAATATGGCATGGGGTACTCAATCCCGAAAGCTCAGGGAAAGGTGTTGGAAGCTATCGGTTCAGACCACTGTCCTATTCTGATTGAGTTTGAACATATTGAGTCTAATATACCTCTTTTATTCAGATTTGATGCACGTTGGTTGGGACACCTCAGACTATTGGAATTAATTAAAGAAAATTGGAAGGATGCTAATAATAGCAATGAATTGAAGGAGTTTGTGGTGCTTTTAACCAAACTAAGAGCCTCACTAACGGCATAGAGCAAAAATGAATTCAGGAATAGCCGGAAGGAGATATCTAAATTGATGATCAGGGTACAAGAGTGCGTATATTCAGACTGGAATGAAGGTACTAGAAGGGAAGTGGTGGAGATTAAAAATAAGATTAGTGAATTGTGGGATCAGGAGTTGTTCTGGGCACAAAAGGCAAGAACGGAGTGGCTAAAGTGTGGTGATAAAAATTCCAAGTTCTTTCATATGACAACAATTCAAAGAAGATGTAGGAATAAAATTACCCGAATTAGAGGTAACCATGAAGATTGGATTGAGGAAGAGCAAGACATAGGAGATCATTTTGCCAAGTTCTATTTTTCATTGTTTACCATGGTGGGGGATAGAGACTTGACAATAGTGCTGAAATGTGTTGAACACATTGTTTCAGTGGAAGACAACATGGCTTTAATGGTGGAAATAAGGACAGAAGAGGTCAGACAAGCTGTGTTTCATATGTGAGGGCATAATGCTCTAGGATCGGATGGATTTATAGGAGTTTTCTACCAACAATCATGGGAGATCATTGGGAGCCAGGTATGTGATTTAGTGAAACATTTTTTTAGTACAGGATTCCCCCTGAATGAGAGAAACGAAACAGACCTAGTCATGATTCCTAAGGTAGATTGTCCGGAGTCGGTCATTGATTATAGGCCAATTAACCTTTGTAATATTGACTACAGAATATTTTCCAAAGTAATGGCTAATAGACTTAAGCCGATATTAGATAGGATAATTGATGAAAGCCAAAGAGCGTTTGTGCCGGGTCGTTTGATCCAAGATAACATTGTTGTTGTTCATGAGGTTTTTCACCATATGAAAATGAAAAGAAAAGGGAATTATGAGATGGCATTGAAATTAAACATGAATAAAGACTATGATAGGATAGAATGAGATTTTCTGAGTGCTACAATGTTAAAGATGGGGTTTAGAAGGGAGTGGGTAGAGAGAATTATTTGGTGTCTCAACTATGTTCAGTTCACTATAATGATGTCAAGGAAGAGAATGTCAAAAGTAATCCCACAGAGAGGGTTAAGGCAGGGGGGATCCTTTATCTCCGTATCTTTTTATCCTTGTTAACAATGTCTTATCTAGATTAATAGAAGATGCAAAGAGGAAAGGTAAGCTGAAAGGTATTTCAATTGGTAGAAGGTGCCTAGAGATAACTTACAGTTTCTTTGCGGATGATTCGATTTTCTTCCTAAAGGCAGATTTGAACTTTTGTAGGAATCTGAAAGATATCATCAACTTGTATTGTGAGGCATCAGGTCAAGCTATCAATCTTGGCAAATCTTGTTTATACTTTTCGAAAAATACCCCAAACCTAATTCAAGAAGAGATAGGTCATATCTTTCAGATTCATGTAGTAGAGGTGCCAGGTAATTATATGGGACTACCTATTATATGGGGAAGATCAAAAGTCCAAGCCCTTAACTTTGTCATAGATTGTATGAAAAAACGGTTCAAGGGTGGAGGAAAAACTATTTATCTTAGGCAGGGCGAGGGGTTTTGATTAAAGCAGTAGCCAATTCTATCCCAGTATATTCAATGTCTTGTTTTCTCTATCCTAAAAATTTGCTCCAAAGATTAGAAAGCATTGTTTCCAAATTCTGGTGGAAAAGTGAAGAAGATAGGAGAAAAATCCTTTGGGTGTCTATGGAAAGAATGAAGAAACATAAGTTAGAATGGGGGTTAGGTTTTAAGGATTTCAAGACCTTCAACTTAGCTCTTCTTGCCAAACTTGGGTGGAGAATTCTAAAATTCCTAGATCAATTGTGGGTAAAGCTCCTTAAAGCCAAGTATTTCCCTAAAGATAGCTTTCTTGAGGCAAAAAAGGGGAGGGCAGTGTCATGGCTGTGGTCTAGCATTCTAGAGGGTAGAAGAGTATTAGAAGACCATGTACGTGTGTATGGGAAAGGGGACAAAAGCACGAATTTGGGATGATCTATGGGTTAGTAATCTACCCAGGTATAGATTGTTTTCTCCTTGCCCTCATGAATCATTTAGGAAGCTAAGGGTCGAGGACATTATGAGAGATGAAGGATGGGATCTCTGTAACACCCCAAATTTTATTCACCAAAAATATATTGTAATTATTTGAATAATTCAATAAAATGGTGAATATTTATGAATTTGGATCTTATGAATTTTGAAATATTCATATTCATAAGGAAATGGACAAATTAATTCAAAATTGAATTAAATTACAAAGGGGATAGCAAAATCATAATTTTGTCAATTTAGCCCAAGATTAATAATTTTTCAATTAATTTGATTTAATTCGAATTAATCAAGGAAAATAAAAGAAAATGCATAATTGGATTATTCTTGGTAGATATGTGCTTGTGACAAGTGCCACATTATGGTCCCTTGATGAGATCAAGGGCTAAAAGGCAAGAAGACTCAAATGATGAGGGAGTATGGCATAAAGTGGAGAAGGTATGGTTGAAGGTATGGGAGGAGGGATGGTGTGCATGATAGATGTTGAAATGTCAACCCTTGATTAGATCTATGGCTAAGAAGAAAGATGACCAAAATTAATAAAAACATTCTCCTTCCTTTTTCAAGCCATATTTCACACAACACCAAAGAAAAATAGAGAGAGAGAGAGAGAGAGCTTGGGAAACTTTGAGAGCTCGAGAGAAAGAGGAAGAAAATCAAGATAAGAGCTTGTGTTCCAAAGTGATTTAAGCTTCTTATTTTGTGTAGTCATCCTCTAATCTCTTATTCTTCATGAAAATCATGGTTTAGCAAGCTAATCTTCAAGGTTGAGGAGAGAGAGAGGACTTCCTAGAGAGAGAAACATCAAGGATCAAGAGGTAATCTCCAAAATCTCAACTTCTTAGTGTAATGAAGTTGTTGTTGGTGATTGTTGTTTGGTTTTGTGATTTTTAGGTTGAGTTGTAAAATTAGAAAAGCCATGACCCTAAGGGGTTATGCTGCCCAAAATCCTTTAAATCATGATTAAGAAGTGTTTAAGTGAGTTAATCAAGGATTAGAAGTGAAAAAGTACAAGTTTTGGAAGCTAAAACACAAAACTCTATTTTTCTATTTTTCCTTTAATATTTCGGCCAGGACCAGAACTGGTAGTAGGAGTTGGATTTTCATGAAATAAATAGTTCCATTGGACTCAGTGGCCAAAAATAGGTGGGGTTACAGTTGGGCACTTTTTCGATAGAGGTCGAAAAAGCATAATTATGAAAACGCCACTAAAATCCCTAAATAGGGGCTGTCAAGGGCATTTTCGTAATTTGACACTGAATTTGGTGATTTCAAGCCCGGAAATAGATTCCTTGGGCGAAAATAAGTCAAAATAGCTTTGGTCAAAATTTTGGTAAAACGTGCGATCGGACCGGGTACGACAGGGCCAGGCCGGGTTCCCGAGGGCATTTTTGTAAATTTTCACCATAGACTAATGTAACCACAATAAACACCATGGAAGAGTATAAAATGATACTTGGATAGGTTATAACCTATTTCTGGTACATTTAATATTTTAGGACCGAGTCGGACGTTGGGACAACACGCTTTACGAGACACTATTAAATAGAGGATTATAAAGCTTGGAGGTAGGGACATTATCCTTCATACACTATGCCATAAGTTATGTGATTGTGTGGATGCCATTGTTTTGTAAATGAACTTCATTAATCAACATGTTTTGCCTAGAGAGGGGTAGTCAGTGCCAGAGGTGCACTTACACTGGGAGTTGGCAGAAGTCCAACCGGTGTAGATTGTGGGGCTTGGCCCTACTCATGTATACATGATGATGAGTCATTCATAGTAAATACCAACAGTTCCAAAACTCTGTAGAGAATCCAAGAAGTGTGCTGGCTATAATCCCCTCCGTAATTATTATTCGAAATACGTGATTAAAATGAATTAGAGGCCGTCGGATAAACAAAACTTAATTTCACTCCCATCCTTAAGATAGGGTTTGTACAAATCTTTTTAAAATCCAATTCATCTGGTCTCATATTCACAATTCGAATATAATTACTTCACGAAAATAAATCACATTCATATATATCAGAGTGCACAACATAATTCCCGGCAAATCTCGAGTTCATACCTTTACCAAGGATTTACAAATGCCTATTAAGGGGATTACACAATATTCTTTCAAATACACATCCAAATATACATCCCAAATACGTATCCGAAATATATACCATAATCCTAACCAACATTGATAACCAACTACCAAATCAAATATCCATAGGGAGTCCTCCTGCCCTTGGTTGCTTGCTACCTCCTCGAGCCACTTGCCCTGTCTAAATTGTTGGTAGGGGAGGGTGAGATTCGAGAGAATCTCAGTAGGAAACAAATATCAATATGTATGCAAGATAAGTGCTTAATGCATGACATGCCTACATTACATAAACACATGCTAATACAATAACATATCTGCATACTCAATATTTCGTGTAACAAAACTATGGCCATAGTATAAACAAAAATAGAGATTCAATCATTCATATATGTTTTACATAATCAAGCAAAGCAACAACATGCATCAATACATAGCACAAATATCAAATACATGCAGGAGAAGTAAGTTCTCTACTCTTGTTCTTTCCACGTGTGCTCCAGCATCAGCCACGTAAGATCAGAGCGACATCAGACTCTATAACTAAAGTAAGGACATAAGGTTATTCTCTATTCCAAATCTTTACTTCCATAACACTTAAAGTTGGTTATCATTCACGACCTTTAGGTAGCTACTCAAAGCCTAAACATATGCCTAAAGGGTTGGGAAAAACTATACTAAAAACCATCTCTTAGAAGTGCAAAATACTGATTTTTTGGGGGTTGGCCGCGGCCAAAAACAGGTCAGAAACATTTAAGCTGCGGCCAAGAAAATTATGTTTCTTGGCTGAACTTCCAAAAATCATAACTAATTCCAGAAAAATCGAAATGAGGTGATTCCAAAGCCAAATGAAAGATATTTAAGTCCTTTACACAAGAAAAATATGCACCAAGACTGTCCATAACCACACATATACAGACTTACACAGAATCCAACACTGCTCCAAAATAAATTCCAGTTTTAATCCTAAACTTTGAAAAATCATTACTCCCATCTCACAAAACAAAATGACACAAATTATATGTCCATTTTGAAGCTTGGAATGTGAAATTTAAGATTGAAAAGTTTCAGAATTTTTAGACACTATTTTGTCATTCAAAGCTTCAATACAAACATAATGCCCAGAACAAAATTCACATTGGACAAGATTTCAGTTTTTGCACCTTTGTTCCCAATGGTTCCATTTTCATATGAAACACCATTTCCACACAAATTTTCACAAGGAATCCATTGGAAACATCAAATCAACCAAATTCACATTACATTGACATTTTTTCCTAATACTCACAATATGTCAACACAATTCACAATTCAAACATCAACATTGTCATTCCTTTCCATTTCACATTCCAAATCAACTCCAATGACCATATCACACAACAAAACACCAATGGCACCACAATACACAAGGCAATTCCTCCATTTCACAATTGTACCAAATTCAGGTCAAAATTCACAATTCACAAAATTCAACCAATAACTACAAAACTTAGGTCAAAATGCATCAAATACTCACCACTTCCTCTTCCCCAAGCTAATTCCTTGATTCATCAACCTTCCAAATTCTTCAAACTCTCAAACAACTTCTTTCACAAATCTAAAACCATAGAGTTGAAGCTCTCATCACTATGAACAACATTAAAGAAGGATATTTAAATATTAGAGGACAACAAACCAACCAAAATCTCACCTTAAGTTTTCTCTCTCTTCCCTTAAGCTTGGCGTCCATGGAGATGAGAGGAGAGAGAGATGAGATCGGTCTCTTGGCTCCAAATGGCCTTCATAACCGACCCAAATGGAAAAGGGAAGAGAAAAAGCAATATTTGACACTTTGACCAATCCATGGCTTATATAATGCCACTTGTCATAATCTTGTTTCATCTTATTTTCTCTTTTAGGGCACACATGAGCTCATACACATGGGATTCCACCGTCTTAATCTCATAATAATTAATCACAACCATTGATCTTTGAGTTACCAATGAGCTTCCTATTCGGTAACTAACCAATTGGTCGGTAACTTTCCCGTTTTGCCCCTGATTATAGCAATTCTTACTTAATCACCACCAAACACATCTATTCTTTTCATTTCACCATATTATATGCCCTCCCACTATTTTAAGTCCATTTAGATGTTAATCCACAATTAAACTTAAATACAGGGTTTCGATACTGCTCATATCACATTTGAATCACAACTTATATCATATTCTCCAAAATTCACCATTTTACTTTCTTTAATACCCCAAAGATATAAGAATCATTAGGGAATAAATTTGGGTTCCTGCTAAATTGGGGCTCAGTAGTCCACTTATTTCAGGCTTATTCTCTAGCCTCAAATCTCAAAATTTGGGGTATTACACTGGTAACCTACTAGTGTGAAGGAATAGTTTGTTGAACCCCAAATCACAAGCTCCAACATAATCAATGAGAGTAAGGAAACCTTAGAGATAACACACATATAATAAGCACAATCTTAAGTTATTATGGGGGAACCTATAGGTAGCAGTGAAACCAAGAGGTGAGTCACAATCTCCCACAAGCTTCATGAAAAAATATGTCATGAAGTTATGTACAATTGAATAGAAGTGAGCAAAGAAGGAAGGACCATGATCAAAGACCATCACATAACTCAAATTAATGAGTTGATCCAAGCTATTAGAGGCCTTGAGAGAATAACAATGAAGTAAAACATATTCATAATAAAGATCATTTTCCTTGTTAATTTCCATTTCACTTGGAGATAATTGCTTAACTGAATAGACAAATAACATCATAAATGCATATTTTGAGAGCCAAGCATTCTACACTATTGAAAACTTGTACTTGCTCCCTCATTCTAAAAGCAAAGAATCAGGATAGGTCGTAGTTTAATTTTCATGCTCCAAAATAAATTAGCATATGAGTTTGTGACCAGAATTATCAATGGAAATCACCAAAAAAAAGTCAGATGACAATTATTCATGCTGTGATGGTAATCCACAAATGAGAATACATAACAGACATCATGGTCATGGCTTGTCTCTTCAATTTGCAATAACCCAAATGAAGACTTGAAGATGCAATATGAAGCAACAATCTTAATGTTGATAAGGTAAATCTTCATACAACATATCTGATTGTGCTTCCAAAAGGGAAAATAGATTATCAATACTTGGTTGCTAACTACAATTGCACATAGAGTCACTTCACTTGTCCTTTAATTGGAGAGAGAGAGAGAGAGAGAGCTTTATTACCAAAGGTTCAAGGGAAATTTTCTGTAGTAGTGTAATCCCTCTTCCATGGAATGTGAAGAGCTGGAGCAAAACCTACTTCTAAAAATAAGGGTGGCCGAATAAACTTGAAACACCAATGTCCTTTGTCACTTCCATAGTCAAAATTCGTAAGAAAAGGTGATAATAATAGAGGAACACCAAGATATGAATCAGGAATTTCAACCCGTAAGGTAGAAGGATCAATGATGGAATTTACCACACACAAGCTACGTATCTCAACAACACCCATCAGCAAGATACTTGCGCGTTCAACTGGGAAAATTATGGCATCAACATATCTCAAACTCTCATTGGTTATAACATCTCTAGGATCAAAGACAATATCAGAAACTATAAGACCAATGCAACAGCATGCCAGTATAAGAGGCAATTGATATATCTCAGCGACCAAATTCAAGCAATAATCTCTTTTAACTTGCCCAGTATCAAAAACCAATCTTGTAGGCAAATAAATATAACAAAGGATGGTAGTGATAGGTCCAGGGTCAAATATTAAAGGGATAATCAAATCAGCAGAGAACCTTTGCCACTTGATAAGGAACTTACTCAACTTAATTCCATGGCATGAGAATTCTCTAAAGTCAATAAACCAAAAATGAGATGCTTGTAAACTATAATGCTTGAAAATATATGGTAAAATAGGAGCACCTGGATCAAATGCCACGCAACTAACCAAGCCATGATTATTCCTATGATAGTAGTCTATATTGTGACCAGTCAAGAGTGTAACATCCTAATTTTTGCTAGCACTTAAGATTAGTTGCAGTCTAAGTTTTATTTAGTCAAGAGTATATGATAAATTAATATTTTAAAAGAAACAGTAAATTCTGAATATTATTCTATAAAAAAATAATACAAATGAAATATCTCCTTAAAATAATTATTTCAAATATATGGGTATATTTATGTAAATAAATCTTATTATTGGAATAAGTAAAAAAAAATGTCTGAGTATTATTGCCACAGCTATTATTAGTATTATGAATATTTTTTAAAAAAATATTATTTTAATAAAAAAGTGAACCCTAACCCTATCTTCTCTCCTATAAATCCTTCTTCTCTCACATACTTCTCACACTTCGACGCCGCATGTGCTCTCGGATATCCAGGTCGATTCTTCTTTCTTCTTCATCTCCCTCATGCGTCCTAAATCTGGTCTTTAACTTCATTTCACTGTGACAATGTCTTTTCAATCATTTTATTACACCTCCCATTCTTTTTATTTTTTATTTTTATTTTTGTTGTCTTGTCAATCACTGTGGCTAGGTGTATATATATATTCATCATTTCTCATACCCATTTCCTTTTCGTGAAGCTGTTGGCCTAGGTACATATAAATATATATTTATATTATATTACTTCTTTCACCCTTTTTCTTCATTCATGTTCAACCTCCTCCTCTTCCATGATTTATTTGGCGTGAGTGTATGTCTCTGTGTGTGTGTTCTTCTATGCAAAACGCTTCCAGTTCCCACCAATTTCTATTAAAGTTTTTATGGGTAGGTCTCAGTTTTTCTTCTACCTCAAAATAAAATAATCTATTTGGGTGGGGCATTCCCTGTTCATACTTTTATTATTCTCACTACTTTAAGCTTACTCAAATAAAAAGATATATATTGAAGAATTTGTGTCCTCACTGTCACTTCTGTTTTGCACTGACACCTTTAAATTATTCTCTCTTCTTTAATATATACATATATATGCAAGGCATCACTGCATAAAGGGGCTTTCTTTGCTTACCAGAATGCACACATATGAGTTCTAGGTCTTCATGTTTAATATGATGCATTTGTATAATTATTTTTATTTCTAGAAAAGTTAAATCTAAATGTAAAAGTGAATATGTGGTAACTAATAGGTATGTATTCCTATAATATCAATTTCTAGAAGGGTAGATTTAGGCTTTAGAGTCGTATTAGAGTAACGCCAATGTAGTTTTGAGTTATATATTGATAGATATTTGTATTGGTGACCTTGTAGACTCTCATTGAGAGCTTTGGAGTAACTCTTGTGTGATTACTTATGTGCTAAGGAGTAGCAGGTAACTCTGAATATTCTTCCATATACTTGTGAATTGTGATGATTGTGAATGACTATCTTTTATTAAAAAAAAAAGGGACTGAATTATATGTATATGTGTATGTATTAAAAGTCCCAAGTTAGTAATGTTTCAAGTAAATTTCTTTATAACTCACTTTATTCACATAGTTAATAGTTTAATTATAATTAATGTATGGTTGGATTATTGCTTCCTTTTAGATGTGTTTGAATATGTGATAATATTTTATATGAATGGAAGCATAATTTATTGTACCTTGTTTGTTAATTATATTATTGGTGATTAAACATAACTGTCATGGCGGTTGCATTTGTGATGGGTTGGAGTAAGGAGGAATTTGTATGTTGAGATCTTTTACCACGTGGTATGCCATCACTCGGTGCACAGTGGATGGCACTTGTCAGGGCCCCTTCTTCCATGTTTTCCTTTGGCCGGGATTGCATTGGAGCTGTGGGACATGTGACACCTCCTTAGTTGTGTTCTTTTAAGGAGGGGAGCCATAGTCCAGACTTAAGCTCTACACCTTTGGCCGAGTGTATCTTAAGAACTGGTGAGCTTGGGACAATCCAGTCAAATGGATGGGTTTCTGTTGGACTATGTGTTAGCCTATGGCTCTAGTCAGCGGAATAAGGATGGACGGTGATATAAGGGAGGTTGCATCTTACATATTGCATATTATATAATCATATATTATATGTTATGATGAAAATACAGATTGACTTGATGATGATTAAACTTGGTTTTGTCTTGTATGAGGATCCTAGTATATACAAGTATATATGGAATCAGTTCCTTCTTTTTATCATATATGATTTGCTTGTGTACGGTAGAAACTTTCAGTAGTTATTGAGACGTTGAATCTCATCCTATTATATTAACATTTTTCAGGTGAATATTGTAGTAGGAAGCAAGGGAAGGCACCTGTGGAGCGAGCCTCGAAGGCTCTTTTGTGCTCCATATGCACTTTTATGCCACTTTATATTTTATTGCCATGACACTAGGATCATTTTTCATCGTAAAATATTTTGGTTGATAAATATTTGTTTGAAACTTTGAACTAATAGTTGAAAGTATCAAGTAATTGTTGTTCAAGCTTTGTTCGGATAGAATCCTCAAGTTCATAAGTGACATTTTAAAGGATTGAATGTTAAGTATATATATGTCTTTTCAAATGAGGTGTTACAAAGAGCACACTATCAATGATGGTAAGATCAGCATGAACCCATTGCTTCCTCACAGTAACCCAAGATAAAGGAAGGAAGAGATCAGTGACCCAATCTGACTTTGGAATAGGGACAGTGTTCTGAAATTCAACAAACAAATCAGTGTTCTCACAACAGTTATCCTCGACCCCCTCACAATCATTGCAAACAATCATTGAAGTCTCATTCTAAGGCTACACATTAGGTTGTATAGCCAAAAAGGAAGCGAAATCAAAGTTCAGATTTTCCACGGCCAATTGTTGGTGGGTCTGATCCTCACTCGCTATCCAAGAATCTAATGATGGGAGATAATTAACAGATACTAGGGCATGAGTCTTAAAAGAGAGACACCCTTCTTCCGGTCTATTTCCGACTTGTTCTATCCTTCAATTCAAGCTATCCACCAACTCGATTAGCTTCAGCAATCGACCCTCCATTCGATCAAAACAGCCCTGGCATCTTCAATAAATTCATTCACCTTCTTCACATTAGCTTCAAGCTCATCTAGTGTGGCTTCATCAAAATCGTCAACCATGGCGGAAGGGGTTGCGACTCTCAATGAAAGCACCAATTGTAACGATCATGAAACAGATGTGAAGCACAATAGAATAATATTCCCAAATATAGATTCGAATGAACAATATAGTGCAGTTGCAATTCTTATAAACATAAGGAAATCATAGTGTTGGTCTAGTACAAGTAAAATATAACAAAAAAGGGAAATATACAGTGATAGAAGAAGGTCCAAAGGAAGGAAGAGAAGAGATTCCATAGACAATTTAACTATGGCCACAGAGAAGAGAGACATGAAGAGAAGAGCCTTCACATAATTCATCACACCCCCTCAATCATAAATTTTGTCTTCTTATACTCATGTCTTGACCTATCTTGACTTGGGCCTTCTTTTGAGCCATATTCCAGGCCCAATTCTTTTGGATATGTTACATATACTCTCTACATTAATAATAATAATAATAATAATAAAATCTTCTAAGGTTGATATACAAAATGTTGTGCTTGAACCAACATAGAGTTGGTCTAAACCGTTGGATCATTCTTGATTGTGAGTTCGAGTCTAAGGGAAGACATATATATTGGGAGGGGTAGCCTCGAATTGGATGCCTGATAATAATATAAAAAAAAATGTTGTGCTTTATGATGAACAATTAATAATTGAGCAATTTTTTTTTTTTGTGCCAGCAATAATTAAGCAAATCAAGATTAGTTAAAGAATTAACAGAAGATGAGCTAGCGGGGACGGTTTGGGGGCGGGGTTTGCAAATTTTGCTGCGAAAAGCGAGGGCGCAAACAATGAAAGGAACTAAACAACCACTTAGTTGACTCTCTAATAATACCCAATCCATCATGCTCCCACGCATAACGCATTATCTCTATCAAAAAGTTTGCTTTCTTCAATTACGCCTCTCATCTGTCCCCTCTTTTTGGCAAATCCCACTTTTAACAAAAAAATTTAAAAAAAAAACCAATTAAAAAAAATGTAATCTTTCTTTCCTCTCGTTGTCTTCTCTCTTTTTTTTTTTTTTTTTGACTGAAAACTGGAATTCATTAATCTATCATAAGATTACAACAAGAGACACCTCACGAGAGAAAAGCAATCAAATCTTCCTCAACCAATTCCTGCAGATAAAACAGGTGGAGGTTGATCAAAGATGACAAAATACTCAGTGCTACTATGAGCAAGTTTTGCTAAATAATCCGCCTGGAAATTTCTATCTCTAGAGATATGGTTTACAAGGACACACCAATCTCTAGATAACCACTCTCTAGCCTCATTAATGACCTCCTTAAAAGGGTTAACGTTGTCTTCTCTCTAGTAATCGCTGTAAATAAGTTTCTTTCTCTGGGGGCTCATGGCCGTTTGATCAATATTCCCCCAGAAACCAGATTTCTCACCCCTTCATAAAACAACATTGCACATTCCTACCTGAAGGAAACACTTGGGGGCGTATTGATTCTTTGTGAGATATAGTTATTTGGGTTTTTCTTATTCCTCCTCCAAGGAACATCTAATACTGGGTGCTCTCGATTCATCGCATACTAAGGGTTTTTTTTTTTTTTTTTTTTGGCAGATTGGGGATAAAACAGAAATTCATCGGAAGGTACATCGGCTTCATTTTGTTTTTTTGTTTTGGTTCATTTTGTGTGTTTTTATTGGGTTTTCTCGAAATTCACGATGGAATCAAACAATCTGTACGACAAACTGTTTTAATATTTAAGCGAGTGGTTGAGCTTTAACACTCTGGTTATTCACTGCTTGCTCTAGCTTCAATGTTTATATGAGCAAACCTGCAGAGGCTAATTGACTTTGACAGTTACAACCAATTCGTTTGGGGGGGGGTCTCAGAAACCTCGTTGGAGTTGTTGGTAGTTTGGTAAAAAGGAAGAAACTCAACGCAGACATGTCGATTTCAGTTGGGTGATTTCGGATTGATTGAGATTTGACCAATCTTTTGAGGATATATCTCTTTGGGTGAATTGTCCTGAGGCGTGAAGTTTAGGACCCTTTTATGAATCTGATTCTTAAGTGGGGCTGATTTGCTTAAGAGGGAGCCATGAGGTTTCTAAGCCTTGTGGGGAATTCTTTTGGCTGTTCAGCCTCTGGGGAGAGATTGGTTTCTGCGGCAAGAGATGGTGATGTTCAAGAGGCCAAAGCCTTATTGGAATATAATCCTCGTCTCGCGAGGTATTCCACTTTTGGAGTTCGAAATTCCCCTCTGCATTACTCTGCAGCTCATGGCCACCATGAGGTATTTGCAATTCCCTAATGCGCTCGATCTTATTGGCATATGCATTACTCTGCATATCTTTACTGTTCTTGATTGTGTTTTGCATGCTTTGTAGATAGTATATCTCTTGTTGGAATCTGGAGTTGATATAAATCTCAGGAACTATAGGGGTCAGGTGAAGTCATGTTCTTTTTCCGGAATGGTTTCTTGTTTTACATTTAAATTTCCTGCTCTATAAAGCTGTTTGTGCTGTTGATATGAATGTTGTTATGTTTTGATTGAACGGTCTTCGTATAAACAGACTGCATTGATGCAAGCTTGTCAACATGGTCACTGGGAGGTGGTACAGATCCTGATTCTGTTTAACGCCAACGTAAATTCGATACTCCTGGACAATTTGTGTTTTTTATCAGTACCAGCTAAAGTTTTTTTGCATGAAATGAGTGGTGAAGAGCTGTTTGTGAAATCGGATTGCAGATTCATAAAGCGGATTATCTTAATGGAGGCACAGCACTGCACTTGGCTGCTTTAAATGGCCATTCCAGGTGTATCCGTCTCCTCCTTGCAGACTACATACCTAGCGTCCCTGACTTTTGGAGTAAACTACAGAAAGGTGATCATAAATCGATACCGGACTTTGATGAAAGGTAGTTTCAGTTTTATCCCTCAGATCCTATTGGAGTCATTATATCATATGTTATGATGTTAGATTGAGTTTATTTTGTTTTTCATTTGTTGCATCCAAGTGGTCTTCGTGAGGCGATTAACAAAACTTCTGATGGGGGGATCACTGCTCTGCATATGGCAGCATTGAATGGCCATGTTGAAAGTGTGCAATTGCTCTTAGACTTGGGAGCTTCTGTGTCTGAGGTTACTGTAGAGGATGGAACTACAATTGATCTGATTGGTAATTTTCACATTCTGGCATTCTCGGGTTCTTGTGATTTTTTTTCCTGGAATGTGATATTTTGACATCAAACGTTTACTTTGGAGATCACATTTATTTTCCCAAATCTAAATGAGTGATTTTGTCACTTTGCTTCTGCTAACTGTGCCTATTTTTACTTGCAGGTGCTGGGAGCACCCCCCTCCATTATGCTGCGTGTGGTGGAAATGCACAATGCTGTCAAGTATTTTTCTAACAATTATTCTTCTTAATGAACTCACAAAAAAATGTCTATAATATATTACTGAATTAAAGGTTAAACTTCTTTTCTATTCTTTGTGTTTTACCCTGGTTTTGTAATTTTTGTTTGCTTCAGCTTTTGATTGTCAAAGGTGCCAGTCTAACTGCTGAAAATGCAAATGGGTATGTATTTAAAGTTCCAGCTAGTTTCCAAGTGTGATAATATCATATATACTGCCTTTTATGGTAAAGATTTGTAAAACGTGGTCCTGTACTTAAGAAATTGAAAAATTTGCCAAAGGAGCAAAACAATTCACAAAGTTTTTCAGCAGAAGCTTAAGTTGATTATATTCTTCTACATTCGTGCTTTTGATGTTTTTTGTTGCATCTTGATGAGGAAACCTACAATTTATACTGTTTCAGGCACTAGTTTATCTGAGTTTTAAATTTGCTAGCTTACTCCTGACATGTTCTTTGGTTTGAAGATGGACCCCCTATATGGTTGCTCGTTCATGGCATAGAAATTCGCTCGAGAACATGTTGACCAATGGGCCGGAAGAGGACTTGCAAGTTCTTCCTTCGCCATATTTATCTCTTCCACTTATGAGTATTGTGAAAATTGCCAGGTATGCCTAGTCATTGCTATCCATTTTCCATTTCAACCAGTTTTTCCTCTCTGTTTATACATGATTCTTTCAATGGATTTGGTCTCAGAATGAGGTGAACAAGAACGAGTATTTAAACAGTTTTTGATGGAATTTGCCAATTTGGGATCTTTTAGAGGCAAATGCCATTGCTTGTCTGCAAGCATAAGAATTTTGTCTCATTTCTTTTAGTCACGTAGTTAGGTTTCTAACTGAATAATTCAAGTCCATTTTAGTGCTATTATTTTCATGCGAATTCACCAAAATTAGATTACAGGTCAGATACGAAAGATTTCTTCCATCTGGGCTATTAGTAGCACAATTAGCTGAACTGAAGTACTCCGCCAAGCCATTAGCACTAGAGTCGTTCTCACTGACTAATTGACATGTTTTGCGAAATTAAAGTGTATAGTTAGCTTCGTATCATACTGACTCGATTTGATTAAGCGAGTTGACCAACCTTAAACATAAACTTTTTTGAAGGATTGTTACTGATACTCCTTTTCCTCTCATCTTTTTTCCCACATTATGTCATGATCTCTGACAGAGAGTGTGGATGGAGGGCACTTGAAACAACAGCACCATGTTCTGATCCATGTTCTGTTTGTTTGGAAAGGAAATGTATGGTAGCTGTAGAAGGTACATGTTTTTTTTTAAACATGACAAATTTATTTCAATAAAGGAGAAAACATCAGGCGCTCACATGTATAAGCTTCGTGCTTTTGACGTGCAGGCTGTGACCATGAGTTCTGCACACAATGTGCTTTGTATCTTTGTTCAACAAACTCGGCTTCAACAAATAATCAAGGACCACCAGGCTCAATTGCATGTCCACTTTGCCGGCACGGCATTGTGTCGTATGTGAGGCTTCCCGAGACAAGACCGTTGGTGAAGGATGTCTCGAGGATCACAAACTTGTCCCTATCATTTTGCACCTGTTCCTGCGAGATGTTGGAGCCTGAGGATGAGCCAACCAACATGAAAATCCCATTTTGCAAACCAACACACCGAGTTTCCCACTCTGCGTCCTCGTTTCGCTCCCTGAGCTGCCAGAAGTTCCCATCTTTCAAGCTCAACTCAAGCCTGTGCTTGGGAGCCGATGTTAGCTCCTCCGTGGTTCCTAGCCGGAGTCTGAGGAGCCACTCGCCCCGATGTCCCGGTTCTGGTTTTAGAAGAACATCTTCTGCCCAAGAGGGAAGGAAGTCATCCTCTTGGTTTTGTTCACTGAATCAATCTGTTTCCACTGGAGATGGATGCTGATTTCATTTTGGGGTCTCTTCATTTCTTCATTTATTTATTCCACAAATTTTAGTGGCGCCCTGCCTAAAATTCCCATTATGCAAAGTTTCAAAACTCTGTTGATAGTCCATATTGGCTTGTAAATACAATACCACCCATTTGTTCAGCAGAGAAAATAGTTCTTGTTTATTTTCAACAAAGTTCACATCACAGTTTCTAGAACAGTTATGGCCCCCCACAAGTTCTATAGGGAAATTCAACGGTTAAGGATAAAGCCTACGTAGTGCAGAGACATTGTTCAAAGGTTACATGCACATCTTATGTATTCTCTCACAGCCATGTTCTGCAAATTCATGTACTGGTTTTCAAGATAATGTGAAAAATGAAAATTACAGCGTATTTTTTGGGAAATATTGAATTTTTTTACCAACAATTTCTTCTAAATTTATAACCGAGCTTTTTGCTGGTGGTTAGGATCAAAACACACAAATGCCAAAAGAGGCAGTACATTAGCCGTACTCTGTGAGAACTGTGTGTCTGAGGCGCCGCATCTTTGAGGTCGAAGGGTGAAATTTGTTTATCACGTTACAATCTCAAAGTGTTAGTTTTATCTAAAACTGAAGTACACTCCTTCGCTGCATTCAACTGCAAACACACGTGCCTACTCACTGTTGTTTGTATTATGCAAGGCCTTTCGGATCACGATTGATGTACTCACAAAGTTGATTTTTTTTTTTCAAAAAAAAAAAATCGAAAACTAACTAACTGAGTGATTAAAAGGCACCAAGCTGGGCATCAAACTGCGAAAGAAAACTTTACTTATCTACTTATAGGAGATGAGAAATACAAAGTACACAACAGTGGAAAAACCAGATTAAACTTCTACTGTATGCATAAAATAAGCAGAAAAACGCTTACATGGATGCCATTTCATATAACCAAATTAAAGCTCAGGAGGAATAGTAAAGAAGCATTAAGCTGGGAGTGACAGTCAGAGTGGAAGAAAAATTACGAAGGAAGAGATGGGATACTAGGATCTGATAACAAACTTGCAAGAGCTTACAAGCCTTGCAAGGTCAAGAAAGAGAAAGATCTTATTAAAGAAAAATAAATTCTCATAGTTAAAGCTCAATTGGGATATCGCCGTCACAGTTCCACCTCCTCCTCCTCCTTCTTCTTAGGTCTCCGTTTGTTGCAGTAAATAGGGCCAATGTCACCGATGGCACCATGGGAGAGAGATTGGATGATTGAAAGAACCAAAAGCATTTGAAGGGACTCAAAAGACAAGATTTTGAAGTGATATAAGTGGGAAAGAAAAGGGTGATCACAGAGGAGAAGGATATGGGGGTTGATATAGTGAGAAATGAGAGAAGAGGGTTGAAATAAGAAAGCCAAGAGATTGCAAAAACATACCAAAAATGTGTACTAGTTTTGTGGATCCATAAGAGAACCATTGGGTTTAATGAGTCTTTCTGTGTTGATGTGTCTGCAAGTCCTCTGTCTCTCTGAGCTCCAGCGAGAGGTCATGTTTGGTTTTCATGAAAGAAAGAAAGAAAAAGATGGCAAGTGATGTGAGTGGAGGAAGCATAAAGTACGCATAAGTATTAAGCAATGTGACTTGACCATCTCTCTCTATGTGCGTCTCTTTTGTACTCACATCTTTTACCCCCTCAGTCACGTAAATTACTGAGAAAAGCATACACACAATAAGAAACCAAACTCATGTGTGGGAACTTGGACTCAAATTTCCAAGAAAAGCCAAAAGGGCTTGGAAGTTGCAAGTTGAAACAGTATGGGGCATGGCTACAATCAATTCTTACGAGAGAAGGGTAAGCACTTCAAACACATAAATTAGACAAAAGAGAAGAGAAAAATAAACGAAGGGAAAATATGCAATGCACTAATTAATCTTTCTGATAAGCTCACATGGTTACTGACTTGAGCTTTAAAGGGTGCAAGCAAAGAGAAAGATTGATACTTTGGTTCCTTTAATGCAATATGGGGATATATTGTGCCTTGGTATTAGCCTTTTTTTACCAGAACAGGAAGCGAGAAACCTGATAGACAGGTCCAAGGGATCACACAATACTGTACAAAGGGAGGGTAATGGGGCTGAGCTATGGATTTTTGGTGAAGCTGCTAAATGAATGCAAGGAAGAATTTTTGGGAATTATGTTTGGGGTTTTAATTTGTTAGGGTAATGATGATGCATGGGATAAGTGAGAGTGATGAGACAAGACATAGGGGGAATCAAGTGGCGTACTTTAAAGTGAGAGGGCAGAGTCCTATCCCTTTCGACCATTGAACTTTGTTGCAGCCGCCTACGTAAGACAAACATAAGATCATGCAACACCTACACTACCATGCTCTTTCCCGCTTCTCTAATTCCTTATTCCTCATTCTTACAACCTACCTCACTCATGGTGTTAGGTACAGGATTGGTGGACAGCAGATTTTTTTTAATATGATTTTTATAACTTTAAGATATGATAAAAGTTATATTATAAATATAATTTATGTTTAAATTCATAATAGTAGAAGTAACTTTTTTTTAAACTGAAAATTATTTGAATAATTATTTAAAAAGTAAGTTTAGATGAAAAATGATTAAAAAGGACATAAATTTAATTAAATAATACATATAGGGTTTTTTCCCTAATTAATGTAATTTTTGTTTTCTCTATTTTTTCTTAAACAAAACGCCAGATCTAAATTTTGTTAAACATGACTATTGAATATTGTTTTATTTTTTACAGATTTTCAGAGATTAATTAAATATTAACTATGGAGATCAATTGGGTTTGGAGTGGACTCTCATAATTAAATTTTATCATTTAATTTTTTAGGATATTTTTGAAACCTAAAGTTATTGAGTGTTTTACAAATGTTTTATTTTTTTTAATGAAAGCATGAGCATGGGTACCCTTTTTTCTCCAATGCTCCTCTTTTCTCTCTATGGCATGGTAGTGGCTTTTGTTGAAAAGCAATAGGAAGCTGCTTCGGCTAATACCGTGTGTTGAGCCCAAAAGTCAAATGACTAAAACACCTTTCCAAACACCCTTTTTTATCCTTATCTGCTGGTTTGGGATAATTTATTTTTGACTTATAAATATTTATAAATTGTGATTTATGGTATACGAAATAAGTATGTGAGATAAGTGTTATCTCGACTTATGTAATAAAGACTTATTGTCTAAAAATATGCTCGTTTGGGATAACTTAGTTTTTACTTATAAATGCTTATAATTTGTGATTTACGATATACAAGGTAAGTATGTGAGAGGAGTTTTATTTCAATTTACGTAATAAGTTCTTATTTCTCAAAAACAAACTATTCCAAACATTTACAATGATGCCAAACACAAACCATGCTTTTTTCCCTTTAATCGTATGTTTGCCCCCTCCTGATGCCAACTCAAACAAATCCTTCCATGGTTGGAATTTGGAAATTGGAATCATTGGTTATGATTGGAGTTGCTGGTTTGGGAGGGCCGCCCCCTTTATGAACCTTTGTAGTACCCAAATTTGGATTAATCTAGGTTCGTGGATTATACGATAAGAATTTTATATCATTTTACGTGAATAAGCATTTTTTTAGAACCTTAAACATGATAACAAACAAGCATACTTCTAATTTTGTTTTTTTTAAAAAAAGAGCATAAGCACCAAGCACTTGATTCAACTACTAAAATATTGTAACGGTTTAACTAGAGTTCTTGAATTCAAACTCTGAAAATACAGTAATATTAAATACTTGATAGTAAAATTTTTGCCGCCTTTGTGATATTACCAAGCTCAATCTGAATTACTTTAGATCCCAATAAATCTTTTGAGTTAAACTCATCTCTGGACTGTGGGGTTTGGGACATGGAAAGAGAGTGATATGTCATCTATTTTCATGTGAGGTTGAGGACGGAACCAGCCTACTTTAAACTCTTTGTTCAGATTAGAGCGCTGACAAGACGGAGTTCAATCCCTCTATTTATTACTCCCTCTTGTCCTAGTATAAAAGCTACCCAAGATGCTATCCAAAAAAGTTACACAAGAAATTTACTTTTATGCTAAATATAAGAAATCAATATATTTCATCCCTAAATTTATAATTTTCTCTTAAAATATTCATACATTGCACATGCTTAGGGGATTTTCATCGTAGTTTCAATGGATGTGATTAAAAACACTATTTTAGTGAAACCAGCCCTCTTTGTTACAAATAATTAAATTAATTTTCTTAGTATTGGTACTTCTATTTATAAGACAAAAAGAGAAAAAAAAATTAATCTTATTTATAAGTCACATCATTAAATTTTCACATGAATATGGTATTTTGCCATTTATTTAGTATTGGATTGACTTTATTTTCATGGGTATAATATATATCAAACAGGGATAAAATTAAAAAATTGTTAAATTTTATGACAAATGCAATAAAAATTAAAGTTTTTATTAATTTATGTGAAACATGAAGTAGCTTGTGAATAAATCCCGGGAAAAATTTCAGAAAAATATAATTAAAAATGGGAAAAGATAAATTGGTGCTGTGAATTTATCAAATCTCATGTTAGAATTGAAATAGGAATCCGGGATTTTCAATTTTGACCAAATTGTTCTGAGTTAAGTGTATGAAACATGAAAGTGAAATCGTCAATCTGATGTTATTAATATAAATACAGATGTTGTTATTGATTCATGAAACTTGCGCCCTCAAAATTATCCCTGGTTTTTGGGATATGAAGTTGTCAAACATGAAAGTAAGGTCATTAATGTAAAATTTGATGTTGTTACTATAGATACAGATATTGTTATTGACTCCTGAAATTTAAGCCTTTAATTCAAGGCATTTTAATCATTTGGTTAGAATTGAAAATCCTAAATTTCTATTTCAGTTTTGACTTGGGATTTGAAAAATTCGCAGCATCAATTTATGTTTTTTCATTTTTAATTATATTTTTCTGAAATTTTCTCATAAATCCTGAGTATAAATTAGTTATAAAAAATCTTATATTAAGCTCAGTGGCGTAGTTTTGATGGCCAAGTCTCAAAAACGGGGTCATTAGCTTTTTTCTTATTTGAAAAAGAAAAAAAATGAGTGACGGTCCGCAACTCAGCGAATCCAGATTTTCTCCCTCCCATCCTCAAAACGGTGTAGTTTTGGGTGTAAATTGGGAGGGTGTTTTATTCTTTTTTTTTTTTTTTTTTTTGAGTAGAGCTTTATTCCCTTTTTAAAATAACATTGAAGCCTCTCAAATATTTTTTCTTTTTTTTGCCAATCCCTCAAATATTTTTTAATAGTACTTAATATTCTAAAATAATTTTTTTATCTATTATGTGGTATAAAATAATTTTTTAGAAACACCCAATATTTGACAAGATTCAATCTAAACTATTTTTTTACTTACATTTTATATCTTAAATTTATTTCTATCACATTCAGCACACTAAATTATTTTTCTAATTGCAACGAAAAGACTCTAAAATATTTTTCTAGCGGCAATGAACACCATAAATTTGGGACACTGAGTGTTAGATGGATTAAAATTTAATTTAAGATATAAAATGCTATTAAAAAAATACTTCAAGATGTAGCTTGTATCTGTACTCCTGAAAATTTATTTTATGCTACATAATGGATAAAAAAAATATTTTAGAACTTTGAGTAATATTAAAAAAAAATACTTGAGGGTTTATTGTTATTAAAAAAAAAAAAGTGAGGTACTTCCCAATTTACCCCAAAGCTACACCTTGGAGAGGTAAAGGATGGGAATGTAGGGAGAGAATCCGGATTCCAAGTCAGCAACAAGGAGATCGAGAAGAAGGAACCAAGAAAGATTGGAATTTGGATGAGGGAGAGGGAGAGAGTGGAGCAGCGCAAGAAAGGAATCAGAACCAAAAATGGCTATTGTTTCTTCGTCCCCTCGTCCTCCATCTCCTTTTCTCCTCAATCATCTTCTTCATTCTCCTTCCTCCTACACTCCCAGGCTTTGCTTCACTTCCTTCAATCTTAGCCCCCAATCATCTTCTTCCCCAATCTCTGCAATGCCTCCTCCTTCCCCCAAAATCGACACCTCTTTCCTTACCCTCTCCGAATCCTTCTACAACGACGAGCTCTTCGCCGCTTCCTCCCTCCGCGTCCGCTCCTTCCGCGACTTCCCACCGGAAACCATCGGCCTCCAAGTCAGTCTCTACTTCCTTCTCTTTTATATTCACAATTTTCATTATTTAATTACTCAGAACTTGCCATAATTTGGGGTTCAAATTCTGAACTCCCATTTTCTTGTTCTATAATTGACTGGCGCTTCATAGCGTATTACTGATAACGTTGTTATCAGCTTCTTTTTTTAGGTTATTGTTAAGGTTTATCATCGGTTTCCTGATTTCATGTCATGTTCATTAAGTGTTATTAGGATCTTATGAAGTGCTTGACTGAGCGAGAATTTGAAGCACTCAAGGAACGTATTTCAGGGATGACAAGAGCAGGCTTTAGAAGAGTCTCTTGCATAAATGCTTCCCTTCCCGAATCTCATGTATCAAAGATTTCCACTGAACTATGCTCTGCATGTAAGGTTTGTTTCCGAGTGAATTAAATTTTTCCCAAATACATTTCCCACAGCCAAATTAGGCTTATACCTAATAGCGAGTGTTACTTATTGACATACTTTTGTATAGACATCAACGTTGCTTGGTGGTTGTGTTTAATCTCATTATATATTTAATACTCCTATCGGTTCTTAATATATGATATATTTATCTAATTTGATTAAATTAAGGAAGTTAGTTGAGTTAGTTAATATAATATATATTTTCTAAAACATCCGAGTCATCTTTCTTAATTCTCTCATTCCCTCTCCCCCTTAATTATTGTTGAAGGAGTAGGCTAAATTAAGAAAAAATTGACAAATATGAAAATGATGTCTTATATTTAGGACCAATGTTAATTCCCCAAATATGTTCTATATTAAAGACTGAAGGAGTATAACACTGACTAGGCAGTAAACAAGCTGCGTAATGGGTAATAACAGAGAATGGAAAAAGATTACTGCTCCAGTTTGCACTATAAGCTAGGCCTTACATTTAGGACCGGAGGTATTACTGGTAATTTGTAATACTTGCATAATTGAACTAAGCAATAAATTAGTCTCACTCTTTTGAGGCCAGAAGACTCCCAATTTTAACAAGCTGCATTATTCTTTTGTGTGCCCACTGCCCAATAATGTGCAATAGCTATGGTCTATCTGCCAAATAGTGTGTCGCAGCTTTGATACCATGTATTAGTTTGTGTGCCCAACCTGTCCAATGATCTATCCTTCGCCAGCATAATGATGTAGGGCTTCAATTGCAAGTTTGTGTCCAACATATTATATCTGGTTCTGTGTATAAGATCTCGTTTATAGTGTAAATCTATAAACAAGATCTTATATCAATGGCCGGAGGTAGTATTTCTTCTGTACTGGTCATTTTCACAATCTGCTGAGAAATCTTAAGTCTGCAGTCTGTTCATAACTTCATATACAAAATTATTTATATTTTGGTTAAATTTGTAGTTTTCTGCCAATGGAGAAGATAGAGTTGTAGTTGGTACACTGGATTTAAATCAGTGCCTCTGCCTACCTGATGAAATTCCAGGAATGAGGCCACAGGTATATACATTCCTGAACATTGTTAATATGAACATCCGCGCACTAAATGAGCTCACATTATATTTCGGCTAGGAATTTATTATAACTATTCTGTGGTTGCTTATTTGAACGATGTCGAATCCATTGATCAGGTGATTGGATCTGATGTCACAAGGGCGTACCTCAGTAATGTCTGTGTTGCCAAAGAGTTGCAGAGAAATGGATTGGGCTATGCTCTGCTTGAAAAGGCAAAGATGGTTGCTTATGATTGGGGTAACTTGTAGATATTATTTTCGTTAACATTTTCACTTTTAAAAGAAGAATAATAACTAATTATATGCACTCTTTTTTAAAGTATCCAATTGCCAATGTAATTTATGGAGCTTGCTGTTTTGCAACACTTTCCAATGTGGTTACTATGGATATCTCTGTTGATTTGAAAGGTTTCTTTAGTTTGAAATTCTTTGGCTCTCCCTATTTCTTTCCTAATAAGAAAAGACAAAGAATTACCCTTCTCCAGTTTTATGTGAAGCTTTTCTTGATCAATTACCCCTCACAGTTTTAAAATAAATCAAAAGGGGAGGTATTTAGACCCCTATAAAGTGTCTTTTATTCCCTTCTCCAGCTGATATGGGACTTCACACTTGTTTCTGTTACTTGGCTGATTTGATTCAATTACTTTCTCATCCCTACCTACCAAGAAGCATTCTGTTTTTGATTTTCTAGTCACCTGAGTTTCAATCAAATTGCCTTGTTTTTCCACTTTTTTCATTTGAATATATACAACTGAGATGGATGAATCAAATCAGGATGATCTTCTAGTGGAGGAGAGGCACCTAATTCTGTATTTGTTTTCTTTTTCTCAGGCATAACAGATCTGTACGTGCATGTTGCTGTGAACAACGAACCGGCTCGGAAATTGTACATGAAGAGTGGATTTGTATATGAAAGTGATGAGCCAGCATGGCAAGCCAGGTTCCTTGATAGACCCCGAAGACTCCTCCTATGGAAAAGTTTCTCAAGTGCCTAATTCTATACTGCTCTTTACTCTCTCATTGTTTCTGTCTGTACTATATAGATTATAGAAGCTCATTTTGTCCAACAACCTTAGTTTTCTTCCTTCTGATTCCATTCTTCTTCCTTTTTCATTCCAATTCCAAATGTAAATTATTGTCATAGTAGTAGTAATTATGGATGACCAACGAATTCTTATTATGTACTGTGCTGGCTTGAAGTATTTTTAGTTGAAGAAATACTTCAGAGTCCTCTTTTGCACTAATGTTTTCTCTTCTCAATGAAAATAGTGAACTTGAGTTACCATGGGGTGCTTGTAAACCACCTTTTAAAAGCCAATTGCAGTATTTTGTTACCATTTGTATGAAGACTAAATTGGATGAATTAAAATTCTTCTGGTGTTTGTTACCAAGTTGGTTTAGTAAAAATTTATGTCAATAGATCAATGTCTAATTGTATCGATTCGTGAGTTATAAGTTTTATTTATTTATTTATTTTGACAAAAATGATAGAGAAGCCTTCCCACTCATATGGGCTAGAATCCGGGCCTTCACACCCATTAAACCAAGAATGCATCTGATGGACCACATCGATTCTACTATTTTTCGTTCTCATAAGAAAAAAATATCTACAATATTTTGGTTGTTTGGTTTGATTAGAGACTACTGATCACTAATTTGTCAGGCATGGAAATTATATAATAAAATTTGGTATGGTGTTATGTTATTTATGACTTATAAACTGTACATATTATTTCTTAAATTAGAACCATGCGTATAAATCTCTTTCTTAAAAAATTAACAAATGACAATACGTATTAATTTCTAAATTGATAAGAAAGTATGTAACTGTAAGTACTAAAGGGCTTGTTGGTACCGTAATTATCTTGAGGACGAACAATTCTACAATTAATTAATTAGATGGTGGGAATATGCAGTTACTCCATAATTTTCATGAGTATACTATAAATATCCTTTTGCTATTATAAAAACAAAAAATGGCATGCAATGAAAAATATATAATACTAAACATGTCCGCACCCACTGTTTTGTTGAAAGTTAGGCAATATATTAATTGATTGAGAAAGTGACAACTACGCTGTCTGTACCGTAAAGCAATATTTTTAGTTTTTATATATATATATATATATAAAAGGTTAAGGTGCATCTAACATTCTGAAATATTTAACACTCTGAAATATTTTTCTAGGTACATTCAATGCTATAAAATATTTTGCAGTACACTCAACATCTTGAAGTATTTTTTTTAGTATGTCTAACACCATAAACTTTTTTTTTTATGTATCTAATATCCTAAAGTATTTTTTAGTTGTATTCAATACCCTAAATTATTTAAATTATTAAGTGCAAAATTGCAATAAAAAGTTTTTAGAGTGATGGATGCCCCTAAAAAAAAAAACTTCAGGGTGTTGTATGCAGTACAAAATACTTTATGACACTTGATGCATTTGGAAAAATACTTCAGAGTGCTAGATGGACCTTAACCTATATATATCTATATATAAATGATGAGGATCATGACTATACATTTCATTTTCTTATATTCAAAGCAAAAGCTCATTTTATTTGTTGTTTATTTTAAAAAATTCAATAATCATAATATTAACTTGAAGTTTTAAAAGCTTCTCATGACCCTACGAATTAGCGAACCTGATGCATATTGATTAGGTAGTTAAAATGATGCATCTCGTCGGTGAGACAGAGCTTTCCTCTGATAAGGATCTTCCCAAATACTACTCACTGCCATATAATTATGCTTTTTATTATTTATTTTTTCTATAAATCCATTATTTACTTTAAATTGAATGATTATATATTTTTCATGTGTGTGTGTGCATTGTTTTTCATCTTTGTCATAATATATGTGTAGCATAATGAAGAGAAAGCAGGAAATTTGGCTTATTCAACAAATAAATAGATTCCAACTTACAATCTTGTTTTGGAGTGTACTTCTTCAATAAAGCGAACACCACACAACCAGTTCGTTAGCTAAATCCAGGATAATTAGAGAAAACATCACTGTCTATTGTAAATAATAACCAATATATATATATATATATAATAGAACACACAAGCCGGCCAAACAATGAAATGAAACTCGGCTAATTATGAAAAAAAATAGGCCAGATTAATCATAACGTCTAATTCAGCAAGCATGTCACAATGAAACTTATATAGTATTAATGCGTTTGAAATATTCAAACGATTTCTGTTGATCTTAATTTGATTTTTCTACATTTGCATACTAAGTTAAGGCCATGCATTACAAGATACACATCAGTAGATCCTAGCTAGTGATCGAGTATGATATCATATTATTTTAGAATTAAAATCGTTCATGCATTATTAGGTGGATATGAAGCAGCTAGTAGATCTTTAAATTCGACTAAAATAAGGACTACTTTGAAGAAATTTCAGGTATATATATTTAACTGTAGTGATAATAACAAAAAAGAAGAAGAAGAAGAAACGAAAAGGCAGCCTACTACTCGAAGGCTCCCACTAAGTGGGATCTGAAAAAGAAAAAGATAGATGTACGCAGCCTTATTCCCACAACTGAAGAAGCTATTTCTAGGATTTGAACCTGTGATTTTCAAATCACATGACAAGAACTTTATCGCAATGGCAAGACATCAGATTGTGAATTTCTACCTTCTTGCAGTGATAATAACAATAGTTATAAAAACAACCAACAGTTAATGACGTATCTATATATCAGGCACATACGAAAACTCTAATGCACATATACAACAGATTGTGAATTTCTACCCACTTGATCCTCCATACCTCTCTTGGCTTTCTAATTCACTTGATGATGTAAATGAAGTAAAAAGTTGGAAGAATCACATAAAATATTAATACACACCACACATAGAGAGTCACAGACAGTCAAAATTAAACTGAAGCATTAGGAGAACCAAAAAGCTTTTGATTGACAGTTGCATATGTTTCCTCTGTTCTGTACATATATAATAGCCAAAGGAGCCTCTTTCATTTCCTCCTTCTCTCACTTAACTATCTTCCAATCCATTCAAAAACAAGAATATAAATATGTGTATATGTATATATAGCTGGTGTATATGATGTTGATAAAGAAATTAAGAAATTAAAACTAAATAATGGCCACACATATATATACTTTGATTATCTTATTATGAATTTTTACGAATTTGCGATGAGGTCAGAGGCAACGGCAAGACATCGCATGACTTCAACTTGAGCTGTGAGAGATTGTATGTAATCTAGGGTTTCTTCTATCAAAACGGCGTCGTCTTCCATGGATTCTCCTCCTGGTAACAGACTTTTGAGCATTCTCGTTCTCTTCTTCAGCAACCTCTTTGCCATCACCTTTGGTGACGCTATTTTCTTCACCTCCTTCTTCTTCACTACTCTACGAACCATACGACGTCGTTTCAGGATCCTTCTGCTTCTGCAAAGGCCAGAAGAAGAAGACGATGTCGTACCGATGAAGACCTTCCCTTTCGGGCTCTTCTGGTTGGCCGGCGGGGAGCCAACTACGTGGTCGATGAGGATTTTGTTGTAGCCGTTGTCGTCGTCTTGTGAGGAGGCGGCTTGGGCGATAACGGCTCGGCTCCACCGTGTGGCTGGGGTTCGGGTGGAAGCCATGGCTAAATCAGCAGACAGCTTGATGGCTTTCTTTCTCTCCAAGAAGCTCATGTTGTTCTTCAACATCCTGCATTTTCCAAGACCCTTCATCCATTTCCTCAGGAATTCTCTCTTCATCACAGAACTCGTGTTTCGCATTCTGTTCAAACAATTATCGCACATATATATGGTGTCAGAAAAACAAAACTCGTGCGATTACACACTACAGCTAGAGCATTTTTAGATGACAAAACATCGTCAGGTTTCTTAGGGTTTGCTTTAAGATTCTGTGGTAAAACGATGGTACATATGTGTGTGTGTGTGTGTCAAATAACTTCCACTGTGATTATTTATTTCATCTACCTGTTATTACTATTTAGAGTCTTAGAACAAAATATTTAACTTTAAAGTTCCTTTTTTTTTTTTTTTGGTTTAAAGAATATATGCAAAAGTTAGCAGTGTTTCAAATTGCTGATGGTGATGATGATGGTGGTGGTGTATATTTAAGTATCTGGATAGCGTAAGGAGAGATATAATCGCAATTATATATTATAGAAAAAAAAAAATCATACCATCATGTGAATTTGCAAAAATAATTAATCACAAAACATGTTTTATAACGATATATCACATGCGATGTTTACGGCACTTGTTGCGATTCAAGGCTAATAAAAGTGAGAAACATAATGAATACCTTGCTGGAATTCTTGTATCAGACTCAGACACAATAGTAGAAGAAAGAGAGATTGAAGTTGCAGATGGAAGGAGGAGGAAGAAGAATGATAAGAAGAAAAAGAGAGAAGAGAATGAATAATAAGAAGAAAGAGGAAAAATGAAAGGGAAGAGAATTTATGTGTGGGAAAAGGAGAGAGAGAGTGGTGGGGCCAAGAAAGAAAGACCGGGCACATGGTGGCACATGGAGGGGAGGCCCCACAACCAAAAACCCTAGAGAATAATGTTAAAAAGCACAACAACGCATTCGTTCGGATTAATTAGTATTATACCAGTAAAAAGCATATATAAACACAGCGTACGTACATATATACAAGCACATAAAAGGCGAACCTTAAAAGTAATAATGCAATGTTGCCAACCAAGACATTTGTAGTACTCCTCTCATCTTTAATATAAGACATAGAGATTAAGGAAGTTAGTTTAGTCAGTTGAAAAGACATATATTTTCTAAAACATTTTAATCATATTTTTAATTTCCTTATTTTGTTTGATCTCCTCTTTGATTATTAATATTGTTGAGGAAGCTTTAATAGGAGTAAATTAAAAAAATATTAATATTTTATATTTAAAAATAAGATCAACTCTCTAAACATATCTTATATTAGGTCGAGGAGGAGTATATGTCCTAGTCTTTCAATGTAAACAAAAAGCCTCACTACAATACGAATCACGTCAAAGAATTTTTCTTACGCTATATATCTGTCCCCACCACCGCTCCATGACAAGTTGATGCCATACACGTATGTATATATAGAAACGTTCAATTAATCTCTCTTCCAACCTTTTTAATTTGTTTGTATATAAAATAATTGTGACCTGAGACCAATAATGTTCATTCATTTATTTATCTCCTGAAAACTCCCTCTTGACGACGTCTCCTGAAAATAAATTGAATATTTTTTTTTTTTTAAGTTTTAGGATCGCGTGTGTGTCGATATTAGATAATTAACATGTGTATGGATATGAATAGCTAGACCATAACTATTACCTATGATACTTTGGCTTCCTTAGAATGATGGCCAATTGAAGGAAATATATGTATTACTCCGTCCTCTACTAAATATATTGGAGTTTGTTTTAATTCTAAATGTAATATTTCAATTTACTTTACTTTTTATGTTTATAATTTTTTTCCCCTAAACTCTCTATTGATTATACATATTAAAGAGTTTTTTTATTAAAAAAAAACAAGTATTCAATGTAAAGGATAATACAGAGGTACTACAGGGAAACAACATATTTTTTAACAAATAATTAACTTGACTAATCTTCTAAAAGGAATTACGATAGGCCTTAAGAAAAAGATTTAATTACTAAAAAGTCTCAATAACAAGTTAGATGTAAAGACCTACCATCATTTTTTATGTTGGAACTTATTATTATATTTTCATTACATAGTCATCCATTGTTATTAAACTTTTGGGTAATTAAATCTCTTTTATGAGATCTAATTCTAATTCCCCCAATTTTTTAAGGACGAAGTAGCAAAATCTATCCTGGAAGCATAGGCCTGAGAGTAATGTTGTTCTGGAAGTTTTTCTTATCTCAATGTCGCTCCGAAAGTATTAAAACATAGCAATGTTGCCCTTCCCGTTAACAACGTTAATTATCACCATTAAAAAGACACGTGACACTCTCACATGGCACTCAAATTGCCACCTCATTGCCACCTACTTCTTCTCCCCTCTCCACCTCCCATTCACATGGGTAACATTGTTACGTTTTAATACTTTTAGGATGACATTGAGACAAGAAAAACTTTCAAGATAATATTAGTCCTAGACCTACACTTCCAAGGCGGATTTACTACTTAACCCATTTTTTAAATACCTACAAGTTGGCTTTCTAACTATAATATTTATTACGGCCACCAGAGTGGGTAGTTGATATATAATTGGTAATGGATTTGGCGTGGCACGGTAAAGTACTATACAGCAATAGTCGTGTGTTTGTACGCATGAAACCCACAGAATTCTTTTGTAAGAAAAATACTCTCCAGATATATATATATATATATATATATAAAGGATCAATTGTTTGATTATTGTAGTAGAATTAAAGAAGGACGAGTAAAATTTTTCGCATGTGCAATTAATAATAATTATCGACATCACTATTCATTATTCCATGCATGAAGATGGCTGTCAGGAGGAAAGGTGAATAATTAAGGCTCCTCGTGGCTGGAAATTAAAAAAGCGATACATCATTCAATAATATGTTGGGATTGTTACTATTTGTTTAAGTTTCAATCTAATTTGTGAAAACAAAAATTATATGCACCTTTATTCTGCATAAAATTATATGCATGCCTATTGATTATTATGTATTCTATTAAAAGTTTATGTACACCGCACCGACTATCGTCCAGTGTGAAAATGAGAAAAAAGCTGAATTTATAAAAATTGAACGATAAATAATTCCACACAAAAGGTAAAGAGTATCACGAGCTTGTTGCAGTAATAAGATCTGAGGTATAATAGTAATCAATTTGTAGATAAAATAATTACTAAAGGTCTAAATTTGTATATAATATTATTACTAAAGAAAATTATTAAATATAACATATGTTATATAGTAAAATTTAAAACACTCTTGACATAAATACTCTCTCAAATAAATTATTGGAATATGTAGAGATATTCTATGTTAATGAAGGGTAAAACAAAGAAGAAAATATTGAATCTACTCGCTTAAAAATTCTAAAACAACAAATATTTTGAAAATTTACAAAATAAAATTGGTTTCTTCTAGTCCTAAATGTAAAAGGTAATAGTGGGATTTACTTTGGTTCTAAATATAAGACCACAATACACCTTATTATCTCTTAATTTATATCTTTTCTTAAACTCTCCTTATTTGATTAAAATGAGTATTTTAGCAGAGCTGATACATATGTTATTTTTATAAATAAGTAAATTAATTAATTTTTTTATTTTCGTATATTAGTCATCTAACTTTCACGGGCAAGCATTATGAAAGCAAAAGGAGTATGAGTTGAAATGTTGAGTTTGTTTGGAAAAGAGAAATGGCAGGATCCGGAGAACATGCCCTTGTGACTCCCTCACTCATAAATTATCTTTGGCACTTTTCTCTTTTTCTAAAGCCTCTTCTTTCATTCTCTCTGTCCTCTTATTATCTTTAAAATTGCGTGCCCTTCTTTAATTTCCCTCTCTACCTATACTTTTTTTTTTTTTTTGGAAAAATTAATCTTAGTCCTTGTTATTTTGACCGTATTATAACTCAGTTCCTACATTTTTACTCGGTGCAACTCAGTTCCTATAATTTTAACTCGGTTATAATTCAATCTCTAAATTTTGATTCACTGCAACTCATCAATCTCTATAATTTTAATTATTTTATAATTTAGTTCTTATGTTCTAGAATAAAGGTGGAAGACTATATTATAAAATGGTCAAAATTATAGGGATTAAATTGCAATGAGTCAAAGTTCAAAGATTGAGTTATAACTGAGTGAAAACTATAGAGACTGAGTTATAATTCAGTTAAAACTATAAAGACTAAAGGATTAATTTTCCCTCTTTATTCTTCATTTCTTCACTTTTTCCCTTATAATATCGATCATACACTTGATTATCTTCTTCACTCTTGTGCCTCTAATTATTTTGCTGACTCTCTTAATACCTTCTTAAGTGTAATCATAGAGAGTACGTGTATCCCAGTCATAATCCACTTCAAAGTTGTAAATATATATAATATTAGCATGAGACCATGATTTTATATTTAATATATATATGGAGAGAAGTACTTGGTCAAAAACGAAAATTAAAATGGAAAGTCTTTTAGCATAGATACTTAGATGGAGAAAGAATCCAATGATATTTCCGAAGATGAGAATAGTATCAAATATAAGTTGAAGTATAAAATAAATCAGTGATGTAATTTATTAGTATTATTATCTTAAAAAAATTAGAAAAAGAAAGGAATGTGGTTAATTGGTGGAAGCACGCATGCATATGTGTACACATGGATGGGACCTACCACGTTGGAAGAAAGCCTCAATGATGAGTCATTCCCCTCTCATTCTCATTATAAAATTTCATATCCGGTTTTGAGAGAATTAATCTTTTCATATGCATGATTTTGACTCCGCTCCGTCTTTAAATTTTGACTGATATAACTCTTTTTTTATAGTTTTGCCTCTTTTAAAATTCAATCCTTAAATTCTAACTTTTAGTATGATTTTTGTAATGTGATTTAATACTTATAATTTTTACAATTTAAAACGTTAGTTCATAAGTTTCATAACTTATATATAAGAGTTAAAGGGTAAAAATATTAATGAATTTTTTGGAGAGCAAAAATGTACACCAATTTCGTTAATTACAAAATGTCTGTTACTTTTCTTTCTGTGAGTCTCACCTTGTATCCAAGTGTCACTAAATCCCATGGTCTCTCTCATCTTAATCAACTCTCTCCCCCTTTTCAAAGTTCCTCTCAACTTTCTTCTCTCCCTCATGGCCATGGAAACACCTTCCATGCTCCAACAAAATCACCCAACTCTCTAGATTTACCAAAAATGAGTTTTGCTTTAGAACAAATAAATTACACATGCTTTGCAATATTTGCTTAACGGAATTGGTAGTTTTGCTTTATTTTATAAAATTCGTGTGCATTTTTTCTCTCATGAAAAGTTTATGACGCGTGTCCATTTACAAAATGTTAATGAGTATTTTTACCTCTTAACCTAATATATAAATTACTCTCTCCGATCCCATTTATAAGCAACTTTCTTTTTTTTGGTACTGATCCTTTTTATAAGCAACTTTTTCCCTGAGTCTCAAAAATTAAATTTTTTTCCTTTTCTACCCCTATTAAATACATATCTTTATATTAATTGTTCCTCACTCACTACTAATTCTCTTTCAATTAATAATTTATTACACATTCTCTTTCATATTTTATATGTACTCTCTCATATTTGTTACTCATTCTCTCTCCTATGCTTATTTCTTAAATAGGAGCATGTTTGGAAGACACACGACATTTTTGACATATTTATTATTTTCTTAACTAATCTTAACCGCTAGTTTATTTTATGCAATAAGGATAAATGTTACTTATAAAAAGGACTAAAAAGAGTAATATTTTAATTAATGGTTAAAGTACAAGGATTAAGTTACAATCTAATCAAAATTATAAAATTGAGTTGCATTAATTTATGGCCCATTTGATATGCTGGAATTGAGAGTTGTGAAAATAGAATTGGATCTCAATTCCATGAGAAGGTTTGTTTGGTACAATGGAAATAGAAAATTTTTCAATTCTATGTAGAAACCAAATAAACTAATTCCACCCAAATGACTTCCATCCAAAAAACCTAGTTTTGCAATTCCATGATCTCATTTTCAGCTGGACCCTCTTTGCCTTTTCAATATCACCCACCATGCCCCACCACCTGGGACGCTCAATAGATCTCCGACGACAGTGGATAGCGACTCCGACGGCGAATCCAGCGGCCAACCCCTAATAGTGTGACAGCCATCAAGCTCGTGACCGATGACAACCCACCTTGGATCTAGAGGCTTGATGTAGGCAAATGGTGGTGGCGTGCGACGATATCATCTGGCCTCTTCATAGCCACCATTCCATCGTTTTACCTTCCCACTTTCATCGTTGGCCAACCCACCTTCTTCGATCTCCGTCAGATCTGCCATGTAGGTTTCTATGAACATTATGTGCACGGGATTCTCCAGTCAGATCTGGCATAGAAGTTCTGGCCAACCCAATAATCCATGGTTCTTCGATCTCCATCATTGGAGAATTTCTCTGGTTTGTGCTTGACCTCCGTCAGATCTGCCATGGAGGTTAAATCTTGGTGAAAGTGTTTAACTTTGAAGGAGACAAAGCTGGTTCTGGAAAGATTTTTTTTTTCTTTTAATTTAAGAAGTGCATTTTGGTCTTTTCATTTAAAAATTATGTCTTATTTTCATTTCATACTTTTAGACTCTATTTCTATCAAAATCAATTTTAGCATAACAAACAGACCCTTAAAGTTTGGGAATCCAATTACAACCAAATCAAAACTATAAGGATAAAATAAAATAAATTTTCCCTCATTTTTTGAATTGTTGTTCAAATCCATCCTCCTAAATACTTACATACTTCCACCTCCAATCTAAATTAAATTTTCTCTTCTCACTCTTTAATCATCCTTGACCCCAATATTCCTTCAATATATTAGTGAGTCCCTTGATCATGCAAATATGTTCCCTCTTGTATATATTTTCGTACACTAAACGTCAGTTTGGAAGCAACGTTCTGTAATTCTGTGTAAATATTGTGTTCGTTGCATGTGTTTACTTGTAAATCAGATTCATATGAGCATCTATCCACCACGATTATGCTTCATACTCATTTTCACGCCTAAATTTGGTATACCATTTCTCAGTGTTCAACAAAGGTGAGATTTACTTGATTTTAAAAAAAAAAATTCATGTAAAGGGACTTGATGCGATATATATGATAATTTAGTAAAGGATATATATTAGATTTAATTTGCAAAACTCGATGAAATTAAACCTGCAGGAATATCATACATAATAAAGATATAAATTGCAGCTAGACGTGACGTAACCAACCAGATTAATGTAGGCATCATCATTAATTAATTACTTCATCCTCAATATATTGCTTTCTGAATCCTTTTCCATGGCCATTAGGTTTTATGTTTAAAGTTTATGTGCTTGTTTGTTTTAGCATTTTAGAAATCTCTTTACGATTTACGAGGTAAGTATATGAGGGAAGTTTTGCCTTGGCTTGCAGAAAATGAATTCTAAATCCACAGTTTGGTTATTTCCCAAATAGACACTATGTCATTGTTCACTTTCTTAGAGCTTGTTTGAATTAGCATTGGAAAAGCACGTTTAAGCAAACCGAGATAAAGCTTCTCGTATAAATTTACCTCATGTATTGTAAATTATATTGGAAAAGCATTTCCTACCGCTAATCCAAACAATCACTTATTATATTAATGATTCATCATGCCTGTAACAAATGGTGATATGTTGAATATTAGATTCCTTTGTACTTCCATTCATACTTAACTCAAAATTAACTTAGCTTGTTTAGAATGACGATTGGAACTTTTAGAAAGTAATTTTTTAATCATAGTTTATGGTATACGATGTAAGTATAATATGTGAGAGGATATTTGTATCCGTTTGCATAACGCTTATATTGTTATTCCAAACAAGCATTTAAAAGTATATGAATCAATACAAATGATTGAAAAGATTATAAGGATGTAATAAAAAAAAACTAAAAGGACTTCATTAAAAATGAGATTAAATTATAGTGTCTTGCATGTTAATTTTTCCAAAAATATATTAAGAATTGTCATGATACATAGTGAGTGAAACTTTGAAAGTGAAGAACAATGACACATTTGTTTTTGATTGGTGAAAGGGAAAATAATATAGGGATTGATTGGTTGGATTAGAATGGTCAAAAGGTCGGTTTGTTTAATTGAAAATAAGGACTTTTAGAGGCAAAAAGTCAAATAAAGTAAGTGTGTGCCATGTTGATTGATTAGCATTATTATCACTCGCTTTAGACTAATCCATCATGACCTTGAATTAAGGATTTTGGCCGCTTCTAACCCACTCTACCATTTAGCCCTCTTGAACCCACCATCATCATTACACAAACTAATTAATTTGGTTGCTTGCTAATAGCTTGATTGTTAAGACCAAATATTGAATGATTAGGCAATTATAAAAAAAAGTTGTTTAATCAGTACTAGTATTTTCAAAATAATTTATCAACTCCAAAAATGATTATTCGCTTAATAAAGTTTTTGGTTTTTTGTTTAAATAACCATTCTTATCTTAGGATTCCACTCCCTCCTCCTTTTAAAATTTCTATATGATCACTTTAAAGTATTTATTTTGTTTTAACATACTTGTCACCACTTTAGAATTTAAATTTTTGGCATTCAATTTTAAACCACTTTATCCTTCATTACAAAAGCAATGACATGGGGAGTAAATGTTTCTCTAGAAAATAAAATGAAATCAATAAAAGAATTTTAATCAGATTGCCATTAGATCTTGCCGTCATTTAGGCTTAATTAATATACTATATTTTCTTAATAGGTGTTCATAACTTTAAATAACACACATACATGCGTACATATGTTGAAATGGGAAGAGTAATAAAGCATTTTTTTTCAATATTTCTATAGACTTATCAGGATATTCTAGTTAAATATTTCTGCCCTTTGAATTATTTAATATGTCTATAGTTTCTTCATGGCTTTAATTATGTAAACAGTCTGTCATGAATAGACATGATTTTAAGTATAATCAAAGGTTATAATTCTCCCAATTGATGAGATTTACAAGGGAGGCTCATAGTCAAGATTGTTGAATATTATCTTTCATGCATATTACTTGTTAAAATGGTTTGGTTCGATATACATGGCTTAATTAGTGCACAACAGTTCATAGGTTAGTTAGTGGGTGAAATTAATCAAGTCCATTATATTTGTTTGAATAAGGAAAAAATTAATTGATCATCATCCTAACTCCCTAGAAAAGTTTCACTTGTTATAAATGTCAAGGATGTGATTCATACTCCACAAAGACATGAGGTTGACTTATATAGGCTACTGCTATGAGGACTTTCACTGATAGATAATTTGTCAAAATTTAAGAGTATCTTTAAGTTATGATACTAATTATCTTGACATTAATAGGCCTCCAAGGATTAGAGTAAATTGACCTAAACTATTTAATATATTATTTTGTTTGTTTTTAAATGACATAAATCACATTCAACACCACGAGTAATGAAATCATGCATCTGAGTCTTAAAACAATTAGATTTGATTAAGGAGTTTTCTTTTCAAGACTTAAAAGTAAAAAAGGTTCTAGTCTCTCTCATATATTAAAGACAGGAGGTAATATTTATTCACAAAAATGTCACCGCACACACTTTTTACACTGGTTTATTTTTAACCGTTGCAAAAAAAATGTATAATAGTGTCGGTTGATGAAATTTAAATGTATTTCTTCGTTTGTTGGGGGTTTTGGAGAGTTATGAATGCAAGTCAGATACAATATAAACATTTGACCAGTCGTAAAACATACCAGACATAATTTCTTCCCATGTGCACTATCTCATTTCATATATAGTTAATAATGACAGAAAACTTCTTATTAAAAAAAATAATGACAGAAAACTTCACCACCACCACCCACACCCCAATGCTTTTGTATCTGAAAATGATTTGTGTGTGTGTTGTGTGTGGAAGCTGTATAGTATACTGTAGTAATGTGCAGAGAGGGAGGGAACAGAAACATAAAATAGAGTTGGGAATTATAGTATCATGTGCCATGTTTCATCCAACAGCAACAGCATCTATCTCACAACGAAGGCCAGAATTGAACGTGAAGCCAATCCCATCTCATTTCACAAACTAAAATCTTCCAATAAATTTAGAGACCACACATACAAATTAAAATAACTTTTGCCTTCAATTAATCAATGGTGAACGTAAAATCAAGAGTACTATCTTTCTTAATCATGTTGTTGTGATGCCAAAAGTAGAAAAAAGAAAAAGATAGTTGTGTTAATGAGAGAAAATAAGGATTGAAAATTTGAAATGATTGCAAAAGTTGTGGATTGTATTGGACGATGTAGAAGGAAGTTTGATGCGAGAGCCACAATGAGAGATTCTCGGATTCTGTTCTTCAATTTCGGGTCTTCTCACTCAATTGTGGGCCCAATATACAGCACACCTCTACTATTTGTGCATGCTTGTTTGGAAAAGCTTTCGCAGAACTATTTTTCAATCGTTATTTATAATATATGAGGTAAGTATGTAAAAAATGTTTTTTTTTTATTTACATAAATAAGTACTTTTAGGAGTTCTAATTACAATTCCAAACAAACACATAAGTTTGCTTAGGTTGAAGTGAGTATTTATGACTTATAAATAATATAGTACTACTCCCAATTTTTAATATAAGATTGTTCGCAATATAAATTGTATGACGAACCAAATTTTATATTAAGAATCGGACGTCGTGTCATCAACAAGCATGCACCTCAATTGGTAAGAGGCTGTGCCAGTTTAACCAATATGAACACAAATTTAAGTCCCAAGCATACAATTGCACTACATATTTATTGAGAGAATTTTACTATCCTTGTGGTCCTTTCTAACTTGACCTTGATTAATCAGAATTCGGTGTAGTTATTGGATATAAGTAAAACATGGTACTCTTTTTATCCTTAGTGTAAGACTTATTTATCTAATTGAAAAGATCAAGGAACTTAAATACACTATTTAATTGTAACATATGTGATATGATCTCTTTAAAAGGTTTTTATGTAACATGATAATATATACATTTATAAATTAGGAAAATTAGTTTGAAGAAAAATAATAAATAAAAGAGATAAAATGAAGGAAAATTCTTACATTTAAGACTAAAATTTGCCATCAAACTAGGTTTTATATCTTTTTTTTTTTTTTTGGTAACAACAGGCAGATAGGGCCTTTGGCCCCAAACCCGGATTCCCCCCGGTATCCGGCGCCTTTTCCTGAGTCCCTGGCCTTCTAACACTAGACCAGGTAACCCGGGGCAACCGACTAATCCGAAGCGAGGGATATTTTTTAGGCACACCCCTATAAGGTGCTTTGCACCAAAGGTGGGTTCCCCCTCCCAACTGGTGCTTCTCCCAGGTTCGAACTCTCGTCCAACTAGGTTTTATTTCTAATACATGATAAGTATTGTTTAGTTAGAAAGAGATAATAAAACAAATAAATAAAAGTTTGAAACAGACCTTGATGAGCCTAATGCGGCCCATAAATAAGGCCCAATCCCACCATCTGAACAAGTTTGGTCCATGACCCAAATTTTGTTTGAATCAAGTAATCAACGCTTAATTGGTTGAATCTATCAGGAGTGATTAATCCTTTACAATGTGACAAGGTAAAGTTAAAATTCCTGCTTTGATTATGAGGTAAGTATGTGAGAGGAGTTTTGTCTCGGGTTGCGCAAACCATGGTTTGAAACCATGGTTTTGGAAGTTCCCAAACACACACTTTTTAGTACTCCACAATGTCTAGAATAGAATCATCTTCTATAAAAGGACATATGTACTTCAAAAAAAAAAAAAAAACAACAACAACAACACTTGACAGTAGGGGTGAGCATGGTGTCTAGTGACCCGGTGTGCCCATCAGCGCTCGGAAAAAAATTGTCCAGCCTAGCTCTAAAAAAATGGCCTAAAAAAATTTTGGACAGCTTTGGGCAAACAAATAACCGGGCAGGGCCGAGCATCGGGCAAGGGGTACTGCCCTGCCTGAAAAATTATTTTCATTTATTTAAAATATAAAATTTCATATCAATTAAATATTATTTCATATATATATATATATATTTATTTAAAATATATATTATCTATTGTATAATACTCTTCTGGTCCTCTCTTTTTTGCCCTAGTCAATAAACACTATTTACAAGTAGATTTCTTCCTTTCTTCTTTACTTTGTGATATATTAAATTATAGTTGGTTTTTATTTTTTTCCAGATGTTTCATCATTTAATCAACTTTTGGGACATTGAATTGATGCAAACTACTTTGACTTCACGACTTTAATTGCAATCATTTTGTTTCCTTATTTATAATGGATTATGGATGTTGTTTAATTTTTAAAGTATGGATATTTGTTAAAACATGGTAGTTTTTAAATTTCAAGACTCAAGTAGATTTATTTTGAAATATCTCAATATATGGAATCATCGAATGTATTTAAAGTTTATATTATTTAGAGCGAAATTAAGATATATGGTATTAGTAACTACAGGAATATTCATGAAATTTATATGGAATTATTTTTTTCATATGTAGATAAAACAAGGCGTTATCACTTAGGTAGGGAAGCCCACCCTACCCAACCTAAAATGATTAGGGCTTTTAGCGGGTAGGGCCGGACATCAGACTGCATTTTCCTAACCCTGCCCACGGCATGCCCACCCCTACTTGACAGCTAAGTGTTGTGAGCAAAGTGTCGTGTGTGAGCCCCTTATCATAGTCCACCAATCCACCAATTTTCTTACATAACAAATAAGAATTCAAATAAATTTGTTAACTGCGTAAATAATAATCACAATAACCCCAGTAAAACCTTATTGACCAAAAAAATAATATTTACAAAGGAAACAATTAATCAATCCTTCCTTCGTTCTTGGAAGTGATGATTAAATCCCAGTAACTTCTTCAAACCTAAATAATATTCCAAGACTCGCATACATTTTAGAGTCGCCAACTAACTGGGTACTTATGACTAACTAATCACCTTTGAATAATCCAACCTTAATTAATATGTGGCTAGAAAAATCCAAGTTCATCTGGTATTATTATTATTTTTTGAGTTAAAGTGCAAATTGGCCCTAAAAGTTTTCACTAAGAAACAATGTTGCCTTGAAAGTTTTTTCAGGCTCAATATCATTTCAAAAGTTTCAAAACGTAGCAATGTCGCATCATACTGTTAAAAAACTAATATTGGCCGTTATGAAGTTGCCTATTAATTTTTTAACGGAAAAGAGCAATATTACTCCATTTTAATACTTTCGGGGCAAAATTAAACTTAAAAATACTTCCGGGATAACAATACACCTTAATAAAATTTTTCAGGGCAAATTTGTATATTAACCTTTTTTTTTTTTTTTTTTTGTCATTTGATAGAGAGGTTCATCTAGTAATTAGTAGAGTCTTCACTTGTATATACATTAAAAATAAATATTCACTCACTACCCCAAAATAAAAACTTCTGTCACTGATCAATTAGTGACAATTTATTTTGTGACGGAATCACCAAATTCTTTCGCTATCAGTATTTTTCTTAGTGATTTAGGATGAGGTTAATCTCATCCAAAAGTATTGGGATCCTTCTCTCCACAATTTTGTTTATACAATATTGTCTTTCATTGCATGCCAACTTTATGAGTAGAAGATTGTGGTTTTAGCCATTAGTGTTTGGTTTAAAATTTAAAACCATCAAAATCATAGTCCATGAAAGTAAGCAACAAATTCATTGGATAATAATGGTGCTTTCTTTCATCAAAATATGGATTTCGGTGCTTTATCCAAATTGGAAAGAAACGCGTTTGTAGTTAGTGAAAAAGCATCGCTGTGGAACGTAAATGCATGAAAGCTGGATTACTTAATATAGTTAAATGGCATGACGATGACATTTGACATCGTAAATTAATGCTACTGACAAACTAAATAATTAAATGTGATCATTACTCATGACAATTCTTCAATTGATTTTGGGCAATTTGTGATCATATATACGCCCAACGGAAGCATATTCTCTCATCATCTCATTTTTTTATCATTCCTTATGAGTCCATCTGAATCATTGATTGAGAAAAAAAGCCTATCTGGATCGTTGATTGGGAAGAGGAGAGGAAAGTCGAAGGAGCAATAACTTGATGACGTGGCTCATTTTTGACTTCTCAGATTGATTAGACGGACATAATTTAGAAATTATAAGAAACGCCCAACTGCCCATCCATCCAGTGCCTTTCATTAAATTAATTAACAACATTCTTTATTACAGCTCTTATCTTTGTTTGCTGTCCCCCGCCCTTTAATTTATTTTCCTCTCATAATCAAATAATTCTTCCTTTCAATAGTGATTGACAATTAGGTTTATTTCAATTGGACTTGTTGTAATGTTATTTTTGATAAAAGTCAAATTGTGTAATGTGATTTATGTTTGGATTGGCAATTGTTAATTGAGTTTTTGCAAAAATAAAACTTGTTTGGATTGACTTAAGCATAAGGGTAAAAAATCAAGTAAATATTTTAAAATTACTTTAAAATATTAGGTGCTACTAGAAAAATATTTTAGAGTTGGTGAAAATCAACAAATCAGTATTCTAAGTTTTGAGTGCTCTTTACTACTAAAAAAATACATTAAAGATAAAATTGTAGTAGGTCTCCTAAGACTGGGTACAACTGAAAAAATATTTTAAAGGGTTAAAATCATAAAAAAAAAATATTTTAAAGTAATTTTTGAAGCTGAAAAAGTATATTAAGGGTAAAATTGCAATCAGTTTGATAACACACTGGGTACAATTGGAAAAATATTTTAAGAGGTTAAAAGCACCGAAAAATATTTATAAATTAATTTTTGTAGCTAAAAAAATACATTAAGGGTAAAATTGCAATCAGTCTGATAATACACTGGACACAACTGAAAAAATATTTTAATTATTCAACCTCAATTGTAATTGAGGAGAGAGAGAGAAGAAAAAAAATACGTGGGATCATATGATATATTTTGGTTGAGCTTTTAACAAAAGCTCCCTGTTTCAGCTTTTGACAAACGTGGATCTACAATGTTTAATTTCTTAAAAGCTCAATTTCTCATTTTATCAATCAAACATGTCAAAAAAGAAAAAACGTAAATGTCAGTTAAGTTTTTATATGCCCAATTGGGCTTATGGAAACCCAAAAGCTGTGCTCCAAACACACTCTAATTTAAAATTTCAACCAACGAGGACTATTTTTCTTCTTTTTATGCTTGGGCCGTTCGGACCAAAGGAGGTGCAGCCCATGCAGACAAGGCCGTTAGAAGCAAAAAATGTAAGTCAACTTATCGGCCTAGACATTTTTTTTTTCTAATTTTTTTTCACTGACATATTTGTTAAACCGCCAACATTAGCTGACTCTTTTTTGATACATTTGAAAAACTTCATGTTTATTTTACATCTGAAAATTTATATCATCAGGTGCCGATGATGGAATACTTCATGAATAGATTTACACCTTGACCCTTTTTTTTAATCATGGAATGAAAACTTTCAAAAAAATGAATTTCTTGTATGCAAGTATAAACATAAAGATAAAAACTTTAGCAGAGTCTTGTAGCTGTACAACTAACAAAAGTTAGGTAAGCAATAATGGCACAAAAAGGAACAGCATCAGCATATCAACATATGTATAATATAGAGACAAATAACAAGTGGAAACAGATTTTAATAACATTTTGAATGACCACTTTTACAAGGGAACAAGCAAAGTAGAATTCAATTCTTGCGGGGTTTCATCATATCATCATAGTCATTATCTTCTCTTCTACCACGATGATAATACATAAAGGGATTTTCACACAGTTTCTTTTGGTGGGGCTTCCAAGGTTAGATCCTCACAAAATCTGTATGCATATATATATATATATATATTATACAGTTTTTGAAAAGATCCAAGCAACATCAACAAAAGAAAAATGAGATTATCTAAGGCATATTATATTGTTAACTAGGTAAGGAGAGAAGAAGAGGACGGAGAAGAAATAGGGCGGATGCCATGTTTAAGAGCAGCTTTCCAAACAAGATCGATCCGATCGACATCGATGGCTCCAACTTCATGATGGCTCCATCCTTCCAGACAGTGCACCACTCCTCCTGCATGGCATGCATGCACCACTCCTCTCTCCATTGTATACTGCATTAATTCAAATATTTATTCACTCTTCATTCTTATTATTAACAAATAATGTATATGAAGAGAGAGGATGATGGTGATGATGATATATAATTTAATTATTATACACTCTTGATAAAACAAAGTGAGTGCTATCAATGCAAAGTTGGTCTAGCAGCGTAAAACCCTGTTAAATTCTTTTGGATCTTGAGTTCGAGTCTCAAAGGAGACATCTATATCGGGAGGGGTAGCTTTGAACCCTAACCAAATACTAGATGATACTAGAGAGCGACTCAATACACAAAGCTCTCAATTTAGGAAGGGATAGATGTACACAGTCTTACTTCCAAAATTGGAGAGGCTGTTCTAGGACTTGGACTCGTGATCTCTAAATCACATGACAACAACCTTACCGTTGCGCCAAAGCTTGCCCTGTGGGTGATAATATCAAAAACAGAAAAAACAGAGTGATTGCTGACCTCACAACAACCAAGGCCTTCCACATCCTCTGGTAATCTCATGGCAGCTAAATCACCATAAGTGCAGTCTCTTCTGAAGGGTAAGATGGGAGGCACCACAAATTGATGGAAATGTGTTCCTTTTGGTGCCCAGTTCTGTTGTCTATATGTAATCCACTTACCCACAATCCATGTCTGAAATTAATTTAACCAGAGTCATAAGTCAGATTCATTAAACTTTCTTCTCTGGCTTTTACAAAATGGGTATAATTAATGTGATTAAGCAAGAGCAAGTACCTTGCAGTTTTGTGCTGCTTGATATTTTGTGACTTGTACAAGGTAGCTCTGGTATTCTGGAGGAGCTTCCTTTTGGATCGTTTGGAATCTATCAGCTGAAAGAGTTAACATCTGCAAATGTTGTACCTCTCTATCATTAGTAGTCTATCAAACGTTGTACCAAATTTAAGTTTTTTATTCAAATTTTTCAAATGAGAGAAGAAGAAGAAGAAAGCATACCAGAACTTTGATTTTCCTTCTGCAAAGATAGAGGGCAATTGCTCTTCCGAGTTTGGAAGTAGCTCCTGTTAGAAACACTTCTTCCACATCTTTTGGTATTTCATCAAGGATCACTGCAGCTGTTAACGTGTTTCCATGAACAACTCTGACTCTCAGGTTTGGATGCTTGTCCACAAAAAGCTTGCCTCCCCCATTTAGGGCTTCATTCTGTTAAATAAAAACCAAAAAAGGGGGGGGGGGGGGGGGGGGAAGTTATTTACATGTTTTTTTTTTCCTTTATTCAAAATTGCAATGATGTTACAAACATAAAGTTGGTATAGCGGTGTAACGCCCCGTCAGATCCTTTGGGTTCCAAGTTCAATTCCGAGAGGAAACACTTGTATTAGGAGAAATAGTCCGGAACCTGAACCGTCTAAGGCCACCACTAATAACTGGTTTTGGTATTTATTATTGGCAATGGATAGTAGTGATTTGAAAAAAGCTAGAGAATCACATAAATAATTTATATATATATATAGGAAGTTATGAAAAAACATGAAAAGGAGAAAAGACCGAATACTGATAAAGATAGTTTTAAATGTGAAAGATTCCTTTCTCTTTAAATGATTAGTAAAGAAAGATGGAAATAGTTTTGTCAGGTACCAGAGATCTTATTTACATTTACACCGATGCATTTAAAACCCTCAACAACCTCACTCAGATAACACCATAAAGTTTCACATGGATGAAATTAGACAAGGGGACAAACAAAAAACAATGAAATGTTAAGTTCACAATACAAAACCTTGTTCAAGGCAGCCAAGCTGATGACTTTAACCCCAATCCTATCAGCCCTCAGGATGGCATTCTCTATTTGCTTATTGATTCCATCAGCAGCAAAAGGCAAGAAATACTGCAAAAGCCCCCCAAAAAAAACTTTTAGTACTGATCTTTTACAGCATCATTCATAGTCATAATGGCGAAATGGGGGGAAAAAAAAGATGGAAGAGATTTCACAGACTGACCTGAAAGCCAAACCTTGGGACAGCCCAGGTTTGGTGCAAACCACCACGTAGGTAGTAAAAAGTTACTAAGAAGGTCTTAGACCAAAGCCACATGAGTATCAGAGATGTTAAAGCGATTGGCCAAAATGGGATCAAGAAGAACCTAAATCTGTAAGGGAGAGAAGTAAGGGTGCGCAGAGTGAATTGAACGTGCATACAGGATGAGACATCCACTATATGGGCCAGGAATACAAAATCAGGTACCCGGCTATTTTTCCCTGCATTTAATAAACGAACACATTAGTCATCACTTCATTGGACCAAATTGAATTTTGCGTTATTGTATAATAGGAGCGATCCAGTGTACAATGCTCTCATCAAGTTAGATCTAAGGAGAGATAGATGTACACAGTCTTACTCCCACAATTGGAGAGGCTGATTATGGATTTGAACCCGTGACCTTCAATATTACCGCTGCTCCAAGGCTCACCTCATTTTGCCTAATTATATAATTAATCTAATTTAACAACCTACTTATTAGTTTTGTGTTATTTCACAGCACTATAATATGCAAGCTCAATGAAGTAAGAAACTGCACATACTTGAATTGAAACTTATTTCTTTATGTAATTGCCATGATTTGCTGTTGAGGGTGTTGCCTAGTGCATCAAAGAGGGGCATGAAGAGGCAGAAGTTAGTGCCTGGATTAGTGTGGTGCAGGCTGTGGTATCTGCATAAATATTTAGCACAGAAAGCAAGTGAATAAATTTAGTCACTAGGAATTGAAAAAAATACTGGAATCACAATCAACCACTTGATAGACCAACAGAATGTAAACTTATTTAACCAAACAACATAAACGTTAAATTTAATCGCTTGATGTGTACCATATAGACCCACTCTTCTGTCATTTAACTCAAAAGGACACCTAAGACTTTGAGCTTCTAATTTCTCTCTCCCACTCATTTCCCAGAAAGAACTGTACAAGGTGCCAATGTGTGGAACCGACTTGAAGGCCCCATTTTGGTGTTGAAGTTAATGCTACTCTTTTGATTCAATTAAAAAATAAGGGTAAATATAATTTTTAGTCCCTAGAGTTTAAGCCGATTTTGATTTTCTTCTTTCAAATTTGAAATCTATGATTTTGGTCCCTCAAGTTTATTCCGCTTATCACCGTTAGTCCTTCAAGTTTGAAAAGGACTTAGTGACGCTTTTGATAGCGTTAATTCGTCCAACGTGGCACTAACGCCGTTAAAATAGCTTAGAGTTAATATATCTTTTGGTCCCTAAGGTTTGACCCGATTTTGGTTCTTCAAATTTGAAATCAATGGTTTTGATCCCCCAAATATACTTCGTTTATAACTATTAGTCCCTTAAATTTTGAAAGGACTTGGTGGCTCCTTTGAAGGTGTTGATTCGTCCGATGTTGGCGTTAACACCGTTAAAATAGCTTATGTGTCATGTCTTTTAAGACAGTTGATATGACAAATATACTGTAATATATTATGTTGTGCTTAAAAAAAGAAAGAAAAAAATGGCATCAAAACGAAACACGAGTCAGAAATAGTTTATCAGTCATGACTTTTAAATTCACTCGTTTGGTTTTGATACCCTTTTTTTCTTTTTTTTTAAGCGCAATATAATATATTACAATATATTTATCATATCAGTTGTTTTAAAAGGCATGACTCATAAACTATTTTTATCTCGTGCGTTTCATTTTGATAGTTTTTTTTTTATTTTTTTTAGCATAATATAATATATTATAATATATTTGTCATATCAGCTGTCCTAAAACGCTACATCGGACAAATCAACACCATCAAAGACACCACTAAACAAGGTAATTAAATCCGAATCAGTCACTGAACTAGCCGAGGTACTGGATTAAAGTTCAGTGGGTCAGACCGGAGTCAAACCAAAGCTCAACTAAGACTAAACCGGTGGGAAAATGAAGATTTTAGGGTTATTAATATGAAATTATAAAGAAAATAAAAAATTGATTTAAAGAAAAGCTGACCCCAGTTGATTACCAGACCAAACTAGTTCGCCATTTTCCAGACCCAACTGGCTAGTCCGGATTTCATAACCTGGCCGCCAAGTTTTTTTTTAAACTTGAGGGACCAACCGTTATAAACGGAGTAAAATTTAAGGAACCAGTACCACCAATTTTAAATTTGAGGGACCAAAAATAAAATTGAGTCAAACTTTAGGAACCTAAAATTATATTAACCCTAAACTATTTTAATAGTATTAGCGTCAAGTTTGACGAATTAATGCGGTCAAAAGTATCATTAAGTCTTTTTACGATGATAAACAGAATAAATTTGAAAAACTAAAAGTTATATTTATCCAAAAACAAAAAGAAAGTAAAGTGTAATTGTTTCTGTTTTCATTTTCCACCTCAAGGGAGAAAATTAAATAGTCGGTGGTGTCAGAGGGACAGAGCAGAGAAGAGGAAATTAAAAAACTTACGTGGGCGTGTAAATGATATATCTTAGAAGAGGAAATGCGTCGAACAGTTGGTGGGGGATAATTTCAATGTTGCTATGGCCCATACATCTGAGAAAATCAAACAACAACAGGTGCGCATAAATCAAAAGTCCCGATCCTAATCCGAATACAGAAGCTCCAACGATCGGAATTGCGATTATTGCTGTTAAAATTAGATGCTCCAGAGGCGTAGCATTCCCAGCTGTACGTAACCATCAATCAATTTAAAACTTCCCCAAGTCAAGTTTCAATCAAAGATTTTGACCCATCGGGGAACTGTGTCAGAAAACAGTTTGATTGATATGCATATATAATATATTATAATGAACTCGTGCAGAGTTGAATTTAAACGCATGACATGATAACAACGATGGAAGAAAAAGACAAAACGTTTAATTGCAATGGGATTCTTGTCTTTGCTTTTCTTTTTTGTTTTCGAGAGGTTGTTTTTTTGAAGATAAGGGAGATAGAATATTACTATATTAATATTTTTTTTTTATTTTACTATTACATAACAAAGGGGAAGCACCAAACTTTTGGATCATTCTGATTCTGTAGCTGAAAACGATTTTTGGAAGGATATGTAAAAAAAAATCAGGATTTGGTGGTGGTAGTTTGGTAATTCATTTACCTGTGACGGATTGTGTTACAGTGGCTGAGTGGTGAAGAGAATGGTAATGGTGGAAGAGATAGCCCTCATGGAACTTTCTATGAAGCCAGTAAAAGAGCGGTTCTGAGATTCCCACATGAAGAAGCAGAGCAACAAGAAGACCCTTCACGTTGAAGAGAGGCAGATCATGAAGAAACGGCAAGTAATAGCCGGCCATGGCAGCAATAAAAGTTTGAAGGATCAAGAAATTATCCCTGTTTTCGAAACATCAAAGATAAATTAATCAAGACACGTTCTTACTATAAAAAAGATAATGGGGTTGTTGGATTGTTGCGGGGATGATTACCAGTCCCATTCTCTATCAATCTGGTTGAAATCAAGCCCTTGTTGAAGAATCCGGCGGTTTCGAGTGAGGAAAAGCATGTTGCTATAGGAATTCCAGAACGTATAAGTCAAGCCTCTGCAAACGTAGAGAAGAAGGAGGTGAAAGCACAAGCTGAAACTGTTGTTTTCCTCATAGAATCTTTCGTACAGGACTTTGGAGACGAAAGGCCCATATAACAGATACTACAAAACAAACAAACAAACAAAGCCATGTGAGAAATGAGAAGGAGGAAGACGGGTTCAAAACAAAAACAAACAGATAAGGGGAAGAAGGAAGACCTTGAAAGCGCCTAAGTTTTGCCAGGGCCAAGTGGACAAAGGAGCAGCAATAGCCATTGAAAGACTATATATGCTCTGCTTTACTCTGTATGGGAGGCAGAACAGAGGAACAAGGGAGGGAGGGAGGGAGGGAGGGAGGGAAGAGGGGAAGAGGAGTGTTGTTGAAGGGAAGTCATTGGGAAAGCAGTATATATAGAGGGAGAAAGGAGGGAGCATTGAGGGAAAATATAGTTGGAACTCGGAAGTGTAGTGGACTGATGAGGCCCCACCGTATATATGTATGTACGAGAGAGAGAGAGAGAGAGAGAGATGTGAAGAAGAGAGAAGGAGGAGGGTACAAGGAATGGAGGAGGATGACTTCATGCTGACCAAATCCAAATGGGAATTAAGCGCGTTTTCCACCTGTCATGCAGTCTGATATTTTACAACACGTTACAAGTTCATGCTGACCAAACCCAAACGGAACATGTTGTTTTTATTTGGAATAGTTTATTTTTAGATAATAAATATTTATAAATTATGATTTACGGTATATAAGATAAATATGTAAAAAAAATTTTATTTCGACTTGCGTAATAAATACTTATATTTAAAAAATAAGTGTTCCCAAATATGCACAACGAAACACATTTTGAAACACATCTAATTTTTAAAAAAAATCCTGAAAAAAACCAAATATGGATGATTTAGACTAGATGTCGACAATCCAAGTATGCTTAGCTTTTTCTACTAAGCAAAGATCTGAGCAAGAAAACCGGTTCCATGAAAGCTCACATTAGTTCGTTTGTAATCTAACACCATTAGTGCCTTCCTCATAATTAAGAAAAACATGAAAAAATCAGGTGCTTGGTTGGATTGATGTTTTAAAATTCCTGTTTAATTTTTCAATCATGATTTTATGATTTACAAGATAAGTATATAAAAAGAGTTGTATCTTCAATTAACACTTATAATAAGCAAATACAAACAAGTCCTACGTCTAAGTATATAACTCAATATCCTGTTCCAAATCTTAAGGCCTAAGTTTACTTGTCGTAATTTAAATTCTCATTTTATTTTTAAATATATGTCCTATTCCAAACCTTAAGCTATAATTACCTTTGCTAGATGGGTCCGTATCTACAAGCAGGGCATGCTCATCCCCCATTTTTGGATGAGGAAACCCATTTTTTAATCTTATTATTATTATTTATTTGGATTAAATGATATGTTTGACCTTAAAATATTTTTAACTCCCGCTATCTCAAATAAATTAATTTGTAATATATCCAGCATTTAAAAATATTTTTCCTATACCACCCATTATTTTAAAATATTTTTCTAGCAATACCTAATATTTTGAAATACTTTTTCGGTAGCATCTAATATCTCAAATTATTAGTGCATCCAGTATCATGTAATATTTTTTAGAGTATTAATCCATAGTGTCAGATGCACTAAAAATTAATTAATTCAGAAAAAATACTTTGGTGTTGAATGTACTAAAAATTAATTAATTTAAGATATTAGGTGTTATTAAAAAATACTTCAGGCTTTTAAATACAACATAAATCAAACAAATAAAAAAATTAATGAAAAAAAATTAAATAAGCCTCTTAAGTTGGGGATGAGCATTCCATGCTCATCAACGTGGATTCCTGCTAAATGAAAGGGAATTAAATATAGGCAGTAAAGATTTAGAATATAGAATGATATTACATTGAAGATTAAAAAAAAAATTAAGGAAATATTGTGTCTTCTTCATCTGTGTGTGGTAAATACGGACGTACGGAAAACGTGTTACTATAATGGATATGCATGCATGAATCCTTGTAACTTATCATTAGTATTAAAACTTCTGGCAAAAAAAATCATTAAATTTTTTTTTTCCATCAAAAAATCATTAAAATTAAAACAAGCCAAAGAAATTTTTTTTAGAGAAAATCACATCAATTTATAATTAAAAATAATAATATAAGAAAAACTTCATAATTTATCAATAACTTTAAGTGTACACATATTTCCTCATAAGACTTTAAAAGACATGAGTCTGTCGGTAAATATATACATACATGCATATATATATGTGTGTGTGTGTGTATCACGAGACATGTTTGTCTTAACATAGATGTCACGTACCTCTGGCAAAACAAAAAAAAAAAAACATGATGTAAATAGATGCCTGAACATATGACCATCACAGGTTTAATTATTTTTTCTTGCATCAAAATAATATAACTTAGTATTTTATGGAAAAATAATGATGTATCAAATCATAATTAATAATAAGCCAATGTTAATGACGTAGATATGGGTAATTTTTTTTGGGAGAATTATACTTAAGTCCCAAGGAAGAATATAAATCAAAAAATAGTCCTTAGAGATTGTAAAATAAAAAAATGATCTCATTAACAATTTCAGGAGCCTGTATTGACAACTCATTAACAACTCCAAGAGCCTGTATTGACAACTTCATGAGACCATTTTTTCATTTTACAATCTATAGGAATTATTTCTTCATTTTTCTTTTTCTTTGGAACCTAAGTGTAATTCCCCCCTTTTTTCAACCTGAATATCCCTGGACAATTAATGAGAGCGGAAACAAATTAAGACGAAATTAAAAGTGAAGAGCAAACTTGAAACTAACAAGAGAAGGAAGCAAATTCACGTCTCTCTTTCCCTGTATCCCCATGAATACAAATTCTTATGATGATTAAAATAATATAATTTAACTAAAAAATATAAAAGTATTTATATATAACCCTAAATATAAAATTTAAATAAAAAATAATTAATCAAAATTAAATAGAACATCGGCCTATAAACTACATATAATCCCACAAAAGAGAGTTACTAAAGTATAAGTCTAATGTACTAATTTTTAATTAACTCAAAATGATGTTGTTTTAGGCTTAGAAGGAGAGAAAAGAAATAATAAAATTCAGGGTCTGTTTGGTGTGAGGGATTTGGAGGGGAGGGAAAATTTTTATGAGTTGAATTTTAAAATATTGAAGAATTGGAGCAATAAAATTTTAATAAAAAAAAATATAAGATAAAAGAGTAAGAAAAATTAATTAAAAATTTTTAACCCCATTTCTCTAATTTTTTTAAATTCAACTAAAAAAAATTTTCCCTCCATCCACTTTCCCCCTTCCCTCAGACCAAACAAGCCATCAATCTAGTTGGTCCATCCACAACTCTTGATCATACCGACAAGAGGAGTTATAAACCAGTTCATTGATCTAACCCTCCAATTTGAGTTGGGTTTTAATAGGGGGAATGAGATGGTAAAAATAAAAGGAGGAATGAAATAGAATAAATGCGAAAAATAGTATATAATAAATAAAGTGGTTGTAAGTTGTAGCATACAAGTGGTGTTATGTGTGTGTGCGTGTGCGCATGTATATATGTGACTTTGATATTGATATGTGCAGCATTTTGGAACCGTATAATAATGAATATTTAAAACTGCCAAGTTCAAATTAAACCAAAAAGAAAGTGACACAGCTTGCACGTTTTGCTTATTTTCTATTTTCTTCGGGTGTGTTTGTTTCGACTTTTGTGAGCTGCTTAACTTAAATAAGTCACATTTTGACTTAAATTTATAAGTTTTTATGTTTGGTTAACCGATGGACAAATGGTTATTTGGTTGCTTTTAAGTAACTTTCAAATAAGCATGCCAGTGTTGCTTTTTTTTTTTTTACTGTTGTGGGTATTTGGTAGGTAAGGATCGTTATTTATTATCATTAATATACCAACCTAATTATTAACCTGTCTCTCCCCTACTCCTCGTCTCCTCTCACTTGACATTTGCTTTGTTCTTGCGCTTTGCTTCATCCTCAGTTCCTCACAGTCGCGATCTACTCTCGGCAGGCAGGGAATCGAGCGGGTGGTGGGTCTTGTTCTCTCCATCTCCGTGTTTCCTTGTCCGGTTGTCGTCGGCGGTGGCCGTCAAAGCGTCGTTCGGTGTCAGTGGCCACTGGGCTAGAGGTAAACGGTGGTGGCTTGGAGTCCGACGGAGTTGGGTCGAGGCCGGTGGAAACCAAACGGAAAATGACGGTGGCAGATCTGTGTGTTTGAAACCGGATTTGGGTGACTTTAGGTCTGCAACGGTTCGAGCTGGTGAGCTTCGGCGGCGTGATCCGGATTAGCATTATACGGTTGAAGGTGGTATGGTGGTGGATCTGCTCATTCGTGGTTATCTATGCGCATTGTGAGGCTGGTCAGGTATGTTAGCTCTGCCTTTGTCTATGTTGAAGAAATATTCACCTTTGCTCTGCTTTTCGGTTCCTTTTGCTCTGCGGTAACTGTGATAATGTTGTGTGGTTCGTTGTCTTCGGTTGACGTTCGAGTTTCTCTGGTTGTGTTCTTCCATTTTTTTTCTCTGGTCTGGGTACATCGACATATGGTTGTGTTTGCTTGTTTTTCTCTGTTTTCAGTTCGTTTTTTTCCTCTGCTTTTGGTGTGGTTCGTGTGTTGATCCAGAAAAACATTTGCCATGAAGTTTGTAAGTGCCTTTGATATTCTTCAACTCACTTGCATTTCGGAACCCTCAGACAAGTGATGCGGTTGATCTATTAAGCATTGAACTCAGGTTATGGCTGTGACTGTCTGCCATCACCCCCTTTCTCCACGCAAGAACGCTGCAGAACTCTGAGTACTGTTTGATATGTAACTCTCATCCATGGCTGAAATTACAACTGTTTCTGTTAATTCCTTTTAGGTCATTTATGTTTTAAGCCTTTTGAGTGAAAATGTCTGAATGGTGCGGATAAAAGAGAGAGCTCTGTTGTGGTTTATTGAGTTTGGAAGCTCAAGAGGTTTGAGCATTGCTAGATTATTGATTACTAATGGTTATGGGTATAGTCATGCCAGTTAATTTGTTTTGTGACTATGATTTAAACAAAGGTGCGAGGAATTAATTTGATTGGATAAGAATTATTTAGGATTTTATAATACCAAATTGAGAGAGAATTGATTTTAATGACGCAAGCCATGAGTTCATACTTACAAGTTACAGTAATTTGTTTTTAATTGAAAAAGTAAATGCAAACTTTGATAGGATTACTTTTTATCAAAAATGCATGCCATCTCGTTTTTAATTGAAAAAAGTCATAAGACTGTTCATAAAATCTAAAGCCGCCTGTAAGGAATTCTGTTAGTTTTTTTTCAAACCTTGAATCAAGATTAGTGAGGATTAGCAAAATTCTACAAGCACTAAATAAACTGTATATCGAATAATTTGGTTGCCTTGTGTGTTATGTGTGACCTTTGTGGTATAGCAATATGGAGACAAAAGCTGTGTGGGATTTAGAATCAACAGACATATTTATCAACGCATGCGTAGACCAGATATACAAAAAAGAACGCAAAGGGCAGTTATTTACACCAACAGGATGGAAGAATATTATTTCCACATTCACTGAAAAGACTGGGAAACTGTATGGGAAGAAACAATTTAAAAATAGGTTAGATATCTTAAAGAAAGAGTTGAAGATATGGGATTGTTTAATCAGAGAGACCGGTGTGGGTAGAGACCCTGTGACGAACAATGTGATTGCATCAAGCAACTGGTGGAAGGAGAAATTACAGGTAAAAAATATTATGTGCACACTTTACAAGTATAATGAGTTCGCTGTTTGGTATGTACTTGAGTTAAATATTCATTTTGACTCTTGTTACTTGTATGCATGTAGGAGCATCCCGCATATAAGAAATTTAGGTATGCTTGCCTAAGGAATGAAAGGGAGTTACGAATAATATTCAAAGACGGCTCGGCGATGGGAGACCGCATTTTCTCAACCTCTCGCGTACATGAGGAGACAAATAAGGAAGATGAGGATGACGTTTACAGACCCACGATGGATGAACAGGAAGGCTCTGGGGACAGCAAGGATGAGCATTTTGGTGTGGCCCCTGCGTTTAGTACAGGAGTGACAGATGAAATGGCAAGCGTTGGGTTAGAAGCAGCAATGCCCTCAGGCAGTGGTCCCAGCGCATCCAGAAGTTCACAGAAAAGGAAGAGAGGTGAAGGGCGTAGCAAAAGCAAAAAACAGAAAATTTCGGCCGCAAAGCAAATAGCTGACGCCGTCAGTGTCATTGCTAATGTGACTATGGATTGTGCAACGGCTTTAACGGCACCTCAAGAAAATAGCATGACTGAGGTTGCGAACCATCTACTCGAGCTTGACAAGGTGAAGGCAGACAAAGCCTTTGGAGTTCGGTGTATGCGAGCGCTGGAAAGCAAGACACGTCGGGATGTGTTTGTGACATTGAAGAGAGACCCTGAGTTCCTCATGGCTTATTTGCGTCATATCATAGATGACGAGTAGTTGTTGTTGCATTTTATGTCTAGATAGTTGTTGTAGAACTAATGACTTATGTTTATTTCTTGTTTTGAAAACGGATTGATTGACCAGTCGTGTAGAACGGTTTCAAACCTTTTGGTATTTATATTATATGTTATGTTTTTTATTCATCCTGCTCACACCACAATTTCACTATAATCACAGGTACAATAATGCCAAATCTTACCAACCAAAATAGGTTGCAGGGGATGGAGGAAGATGAAGAAAGTGATGACGCCTCAAATTTTGAGGCTGAGTTGCAACTACATGGACACTTATGCGTGTTGCTCTGTCAATACTTAATGCCATATGTGTGCAGACGACAGCCTAGAGCGAGTCAGGGAACAGGCCACTATTGGGTACAAGAAATGTTGACAAATGATGGTTCACAATGTCATCAGATGTTTAGAATGGAAAACATGTTTTTCATAGGTTGTGCATTAAGTTGTGTGAGCATGGGTTAACAGAATCTAGGAATACTGGCATTGAAGAAATGGTTGCCATGTTCTTGCTCACTATTGGACACGGAATAGGAAATAGGCCAGTACAAGAAATATTTAAACATTCGGGCGAAACTGTAAGTAGGCTTCTACACAAGGTTCTAAAGGCATGCCTTAAGCTTGGAACCGAAATTATTAGGCCGTGCGATCCAGAATTCTGTCAATGTCATCCAAAAATAGCAGCCGATAATCGATATTACCCATATTTCAAGGATGCCATTGGAGCTATTGATGGTACTCACATCAAATGTGTCGTAACTGGACCGGGACGAGATGTGTTTATCGGGAGAAAGGGATATCCCACACAGAATGTTATGGCTGTTTGTGATTGGGATATGTGCTTCACCTTCCAGTTAGCGGGATGGGAAGGTTCAGCACATGATGCTCGTGTTTTTCACTCTGTTGTCTCTTATCCAACCATGAATTTCCCACATCCACCACAAGGTAATTTTTTGTACACTTCAATTACGTTTCTTTGTCTACATTTAACGTTTAACTTAATCTCACATTTACAATTATTTTAACACCTTTAGGCAAATATTATTTGGTCGATTCCGGCTACCCAACAACGGTTGGTTATCTTGGTCCGTACAGATGTGAACGTTATCACCTCCCAGAATTCAGAAATCACCGGGGGTTTCGAAACCCTAATGAGGCTTTCAATTTTTATCATTCAAGCTTGAGGTGCACAATAGAACGAACTTTTGGAGTCTGAAAAAATAGGTTTGCAATCTTACAAAATATGTGCAAGTATAGCTTCGAAACCCAAGTTCGCATTGTCTGTGCCACAATGGCTATACATAATTTCATTAGAAGAAATTCCCAAACGGATGTGGACTTTAGGGAAGCAGAAAATGAGAATAATATTGTTCATCTAGATAATGCTCAAGATCAAGACCCATTGTTGACAAATGATGCTCGGACTCGCTCAACCCAAATGAATCATGTTCGTGACACGATCAGAGACCAAATTGTACGGGACCTTTGATTTGATTATTTCTGTTATATTTAACTTCATCAAAAACTAAGTTTCTACAATTTGTAATTTATTCGTATTGTAATTGTAATTTTATTATTTAGTTTACCATTGGCATACTTGATCCGTTACAATGCTCTGTCGTTTGAAACCTATGCTATTTGTCGTGTAATTTTTGGTAAGGTACCTACCGATTGGAAGATCCAGATTATCGGACCCAATTAATGTCCCCGAACAAAAGAAAGATTTGCGAGTGAAGAGTGTGCCAATAACTGTTATCTAGATGGGTTAGCAGCACCAAACTTTTGAGTATGTGCCTTGTGGTAACACTGTTGCCATTGGATGGTTTGGATCAATTTATCACCAAGAATGTCACTTTAACAAATGCATCTTCCCAGGTCCCATTTGATAATTAAGTTGTCAATGAATTCATTTTTCATAGTTAGTCCTTCATTTTTTCTTTTTTCATACTTTTTTCAAAATTTTTCTCTTAAATAAAACAAAAGCTACTTATGCAAAAGCCAAACCAAACATCTTTCACTTTTACATAAGTTACTTATCCAATCGCTCAACTAAACACTCATCATTTTACCCAATCTTACTTTTTTCCAATTTTCAGATTCCATAAGTCTAAGCAAAAATAAGTCACTTATCCAATCGCTCAACCAAACATACCCTTCATCTCTTTCAGCTCTTAGTCGATTAAGTTTTGTTTTTCTTTTTAGGCTAAACTACACAAAACTTGCCTAAACTCTGGGTTAGTTATATATAACTCTTTGATATTTTAAAATTTAAATTTAACTCCCTTGACCTTTCATTATTTAACTATTAACCCCCTGGTTTAAGTGACCTTTATCTTTTTAATTAAAATTATTACATCATATTATAAAATGACACGTGACATTCTATGTAAATTACTAATTTCATAAAACCACATAAACTTTAAACAATTGCAGATAACCCTTTGAACTTTGATCAGTTATAAATAATTCTCTTGACATTTCAAAATTTAAATTTGACTCCCTTAAAATTTTGATTTGTTATATTAAAATTCAAGTGGCTACTTTTATCATTTTAATAAATTTTTAAGTATTTTTACTATCATTTGTCAATTAAAATAGTTTTTTGGTATGATAAAAACAGAACAATTGGAAGAATAATATTTAAAAAATATAAAAATAAAAATTCCATCATTTGTATAACATTTATTTATTTTTTTGGGATAATTAAACATTGATAGTATTAAAATATCATCATTTCTGTGAAATATATTATTAGAATGATTGAACATTGATAGTTTAGATATTATGTTTATGTAAGAGGATAGCTTATACCCACATTAATTTTTTTATTAGGAATGCATATTTTTTCATGAATCAAATGTTGGACATGTATTTTTATATTTTTCTAAATATTCTTCTTCTTCTTTTTTCCATATACAAAAGAACTAATAGTATTTTAATTAATAAATGATAGCAAAAATCTTAATAAATTTATGAAAATGATAAAAAGTAACCGCACATAGTTTAATATCATAAATCAAAATTTTAGGAGAGTCAAATATAAATTTTGAAATGTCAAAGGGTTAATTGTAACTGATCAAAGTTTTGAGGGGGATTTCTTTGCAATTATTCAAAGTTCAGGAGGTTATCTGCAATTGTTCAAAGTTCAGAGAATTTTATGAAATTAGTAATTTACACAAGATGCCACGTATGATGCCATGTGTCATCTCATAGTCTGACGTGACATTTTCCGTTAGAAAGATAATGATCACTTAACGACAAGGGATTAATAGTTAAAAAAATGAAAGGTTAGGGGGTTAAATTTAAACTTTGAAATGTCATGAAGGATATATACAATTGACCCAAAGTTTAAGAGGGTTTTGTATAATTTAGCCTTCTTTTTATCATAAAAATTGCTTGTGATTCCAATCATAACCACATTAATTTATATTGTTTTTTGCGGTCCAACACATTTATTTATACTTCATATGCTCCTATTTCACCGTATAAAGATGTTTTTATCCAAGTTGTGGAACCCCGATCGGACCGGCCGGTCTGGCCCAGAAATCAGAGAACCGGCAGATAGACCGGTCCGGTCCAGGTTCCTATTTTTTTAAAAAAATAATTTTTCTTTAGAATGTCATATTAATAGGTCTAAAATTTTTAATTTCTTATCGGTTTGGCCCCGGTTTAGCTCCGGTTTAGTTCCGATCTGACCTACTGACCCTTAACCCAATACCCCGACCGATTTAATACCTAGTCCAGATTTTAATATCTTGATTTTTACACAACACTAGTTGCGATCCATATATCATTACTCCAAAAGTTATCGCGTGCAGAAGAAGTCAAATAATTTTCATTTATTATTTATTATAGACTTTATGTAGATAGTATACGATTAGGGGTGGAAATAGGCTAGGCTAGGTTTTACTTAAATAGGCTTAAGCCTACAACAAAGATTAGTCTAGCCTGTATGTAGTTTTTTTTTTTTTTTGGCTTGAGCCCAGGCCTTCAAAAAGCCTGACGAGATATGAAGCCTATTAAAAGGCCTAGTTTAAATAGCCTTTAAAGCATATGACTCCAAATTCATATTTAACCATTCACGCTTATTTACAATCATATATTATGTTTTAAAAGCCTAACATTCATTCTCATCATAATATAAGGGTTTAGGAAGGAAAAGGAGAGAATGTCTACCAACAATAGTTGTCCGAGTAAGTAGGTATAATAACAAAAACTAATCGCTTGTTGACCAATGAGATATATTTTCTAAAATCGATCAAGTATAACAAGCCGCATATAAAATTAGATTTTACCTCTTTTACTTTTCCAATAGAAATTGGGGCAAACTCCTTCTACTAAGATTATAATATTTCATTTAGTACTAAAATAAACTCATAGCAATTATTATGCTTTAGTGGACTATGCAAATCATGGGGAGGAGAGTGAGTTAGCGTTGTTATCTCGAGCAATCGAAGAGAAGAGAGGTGGGGTGAATGTTTCATGCAAAAATAAGTAAGAGTTGAGTGTAATGAAGATGGAATGTGAAACTTATGATTAAGATTAAGTTGGTAAATTTATAAATAATTTATAAAATTATTTAAGTGATATTATATATACTTATATAATTAAAAAAAGTTAAATGGGCCAAGTTTGTAGGTCAGTCATTATGAAAATAGGCCTAACTTGTTTATCTAAAGGGGCTTGATATGCCTGAGCCTAGCCTATTAGTACATAGGTCAGGTGTAACACCCAAATTTTATATTCACCAAATATATTATAATTATTTGAAAAATTCAATAAAACGTTGAGTATTCATGAATTTGGAATTTATGAATTTCATAAATGTTCAATTTCATGGGAAATTGGGAAAAATAATTATGGAATTAATTTGGGTAATTTAAAAAGCCCAATATTAAGGTAAAAAAATGAAGGAATATTAGAGAAAATATTTGGTCCAAAAATATATGGAAATTTGCCAAAGAAAAATCAGAAAAGAAATTGGATTATAAAGGTAATGGCAAAATCGTAATTTTGCCAAAATAACACAAAATAAATTATTCTTCAATTAATTGAAGTTAATTTCAATTAATTAAGGAAAATAAAGGTTAAAAATATATTTAGAATATTTTGGTCAATTTAATTTGAATTTATGGAAAATTTGAGTAAAAAGTGCAATTCTGACCAAAATTAAGACTTTACGTGTATACGTAATCGGAACAAGTTGTGAAGCCAATTGAGATCATAGGGAGGGACCCCTAGGTGTCTCCTACACATTGCAAAAGGAAGGAAATATTGGTTGGGCTTAATGAGCTTAGTTACAGATGTACATAGGGTTATGTACATAAAATTGATTTTGGAATTTTTGAAAATTCCATAAATCATTAAAAAAATCATATAATATAATAAAAACACTTTACCATCATCTTCCTCAGCTCATTTTCGTGCCCAACCAGATCTGAACTAGTGAGAGAAAGTGTGAAATTCTAGAGAGAGAAAGAGAAGAAAAACTTGCGAAAGTAAGTGATTTCTTCGGTAAATCGGTTCCTAATACGTATAATTCCATTCCTAAGCTACTCTACTATGTTATTCATGGTTTGGAAAGCTCAAATTTGGTGTTTTAAGGTTAGGGTTTTCAGCCAAGAGCAAGAAAAGCTAGTGGGAGCTTGAGGTAACTTCCAAACCTTCGTATATTAACCATTCTAGCTGCTGTGAGCAATTTAATCGGTAAAATTTCGCTGGATTGCCATTGGTTTTAAATTTTGGAAATGTGACATTAGAAGGGTTATGCTGCCCAATTTTAGTTCAAATGGTAGTTATAACTCAATTAGATGGTTAATAAAGTGGTTAGGAGTAGAAAGGAATACGTTTACGGAGCCGAAATCGTAAAACCCCGATTTTTCCTGGAGAATACCATAATTTCGGCCAGGGATGTTTGAGGACCTTAGAGTTGAATTTTTAATGATTTGATGGTTCCATTGGGTTCAGGAGAGAAAATTAGGTGGGGTAACAGTTGGACACTTTTTCAGAAAAGGTTGAGAAAGTATAATTACGGAAACGCCCTTAAAACCCTAAAAGTATGGCTGCCAAGGGCAATTTTGTAATTTTACATTGAATTTGGTAATTTTGAGTCTGGAAATGGATTCCTTGGACGAAACTTTGTCAGGATAGCCCTAATCAAAAATTTGGGAAAACGTGCCATTTGGCCAGGTAGGATCGGGCTGGGGTCCCAGAGGCATTTCGGTAAATTTTCACCATAGGCTAATATAACCACAATAAACACTATGGAAGTGTCTAAAATGATACATGGATAGGTTATAACCTATTTCTTGTACATTTGGTATTTCATGACTGAGTTAAGACTCTAAGTTAACACGTTCCACGAGGCGAGCTTCTCAAGGTAAAAAAGGGTTGAAGTATGGACTACTGTCTCTCATATACTATGTGACTATTGTATGTTATGTGTTACTGTATTTTGTGATATGAATGCGTGCTAGAGGCACAATACTTGGTTGTGGTTCGGTGCCCAGCCAAGGTATATCAAAAATCCTAGCTGTAGTCAATGACTCGGTGAGGTACATGTAGGGGTTCTAACTCGATGTTTGGCCTTGAAACGTGTGTACACATATGAATCAAATTGAACTTTCATTTTACTTAATATGGTGCATTGCATATTTAATTTTCACATTTTATATGTCGATAGTATATTTCTACTGGGATTCTTCGGAATCTCACTCCTTTTTCTAAACCAAATATCTCAGCGGGTGCTAGTGAATCAAAAGGCAAGGATGTAGATAAAGGAAAGTGACTGGCACATGTCTCAAGGCGAAGTTAAAGCTTGTGGTTATAGATAGCCCTTTTGTATCTCGACTTGGGACTGTAAACAAATACTTTTATCAGTATATATGTGCTTTTCTGTATGCCTGTGGAACTTGAACTCTATTACTCTGTGTATATCGAAATAGAAACGGGTGTTGACATCAGGCTAGTTCGTAGGTTTCTATTAGAGGCTTGACCTATTTCTACCCCTATATAGGATAGGGTAAAAAATCCAAATCTAAATATAACTTTGTTTTATTCTTTTATAATAATATGAGATTATATGTATGTGTGTACGTAGGTCTATTTTAGTTGTATATGTACGTTAGTTATATATAAATATAATCCGCAAAAAAAAAGTTATATATAAATATAATTTCTCAACTTGACAAATAGTGCGTTTAATTGTGGCGCTCAGATTTGACATTACTTGTCTAATTAATTTTTATTTCAGTTTCCCCACTATTTATTTGTTTACTGTCTATCAAAGTATTTATTTTAATATATAAGCTTCATGTTTTTTTCTTTTTCTTTTATATTTTTGTTGCGTTCAGAATGCTTGCACCATTAATTTTTATGCATACTTCATTATTTTGCCAACTAAACTAGCTCAAGTGGGGTTTATATTAATATATTATTTTTTCTAAAAAAAATTATGTGGACCCCTCATACATTGTACAAAGTTTAATGAGTTACTATGCTTACACTATTTTTTTCTAGGGCATTTGTATTATTCAAAGCATTATAATTTTTGCCAAAAAAAAAGAATTATAATTTACTGTAAAGTTTATGTTTTACAATAAAAATTATCCATAGCCCCTTCAGCCCGAATAACCTTCACCACCTTTAAATTTTCACAAAAAATCCCACAAAAATTTACTTTATTTAGAAAATTCCCTTATCTTTATATATTTATGTGTTTATAAGAAATTTATTGACTTGACATCGCCAAAACAAATTAGAACATTTCTTTTAACTAGATATTATAACATATTAGCTGTCAATGGAGGTTGATTTAGTTGGTAAGAAGTTGACTCTTGATTTTATAAGGTCATGAGTTCAAATCTCGCAACCAATATAAGGACTTTATTTGTTGTTAGGCAACTTGTAATTTCTTATGTAATTGCTTTCTAAGACTAGAGTAGGCATGCGCTGGTTCTAGTGGTCCCCTGGGACTCAACTCACATAAGCTTTTATTATATAAAAAAAAGACATATGTTAGCATGAATATACTTACATTAGGGTTAAAATATATAATAAACCAAATTTATGAATGAGAAGTTCAATTTGAAGAAGCCAACCTAATAGTATAGGATATCACAAATTCAAATAGCCAGAGATAGAGAAGATGAATGAATGGGAAGGTATATACTTTGGCTATACATTAATGACATGCCTTCCTCCAACCAACTTGTCCCGCGCCAATATTATACTATGCCGATATTTTGTAGTTAGTTGATAACGGCTATATGTATCTATCATATGTACCTAACAAATTCTATTTATATGGTTCCCTTCTCAGGACAACCCACTTGCGTGCTCATACGGGAAAGACTATATATATATATATATATATAATAAAATATAAGTTTAATATTATTATTAATCCTTCTAATTTAATGGAATTTTATTTTTGGTACATCCCTGAACTTTTAAATTATTGGTTCTGGTCCTTATAATTTCATAAATATTTAATCAGAGTTTAACAAAAAAGTAGGCATGCATAACAAGTTATTTCATGCCTCTTTTCTTACTTTACCCATGTTTATGTTCGAACGTGGTGAGAAAACTACTCCAATAGATTATATATATCGATTAAAAACACTCCTTAAATAGTCTTCAAAATTTGTAATTTGTCTTATAAATAGATGTAAATTATGTCTTATGAATGGGAACGAGGCAAGTAGTTTTTGCTTTATAAATAAACAATCAACAAAACTTGGAATTTGGAAAAACTAATACCCCCTCTGGTCCTAATTATAAGATAAAGTTGATTTTTTTGGAGAAATTAAGGAAGTCAATTAAATTACTTTAGAGTGTTTATATTTTTAATATCTTTAGACTATATATTATTTTATTAGTTAAATTAATTATTTTGAAGAAAAAAATAAAAATATAAACACTCTAAAGTAATTAAATTAGCTTCCTTAATTTCTCCAAAAAAATCAACTTTATCTTATGATTAAGACAGGAAAGAGAGTGTATATATATATACACATGAGTCACGGAGGAAGGTGGCAGGACATATATCCGCCGCCATGTGGAAAAAGTCAAAAAGATTATCAGATGGAGGACGTGTAGTTAGGATTATAAATGAGTTCGTTGAATTTTCAAATTAATGATTAATTTGTTTATTAAAAATGAATCATGCATGAGCCTTATTGCACGTGAAAACACATAAAGCACATTCCCCCCTCGCAGGGCAATTAATGCACACATGAGAGAACACAACCAAGGGTTTTTTTTTTTTTTTTTTTTCATTGTAAACGTACCATATATACATATTGAAAATGTTTGAAATCAAAAGCCACCTATTATTAATAAGGTCAATGCTTGAGTCGTTGGTCTAGAGGCTTATCCCTAACTACAGCACAATTAAAATTGAGAGAATTCCTTCTAATTAAATCTACTCACCTTCTTCCAAACTATCTTCAACTTCATTAATTACTTGCAAGGAAAGTCGAAGCATAAGGCATCGATCTATACGTAACTATATGCGTACTCTCTTCGGTGCCAAATATAAGGCATCTTCTGGAAAATATTTGATCAATAATAATATATTTAAGTCATTTTGTATGTTGTTAATGAGATTCTTTCAAATATTACTCCTAGTACAAATGATTAGGAGAAGATTTAAAGTCTAATACATGACCCGTTTAGTTTATGGAGTCAATGAAAATGTAATGAGGTGTAATAGTTTAGAATGTAATATAATATATATTGATGATTATGGTTTGATATGCTATTAAGGAATCATGAAATAAAATTTATATTTTATTTTAAGAAAATAAATGTGAAATAGCCTTTTTAATGCTATTAACATAACTAGGCAAAAAATGAAACGTATAAATGTCTAAATATTGATACATATATGAAGGGTATAATTGTCTATATGCTAATTCATGTAAGCTTGAATCCAGATCACATGGCTAAAGCTATATATGTAATGAGATTATCTTATTTGTTGCAATTCATTGCGATTAAGATTACATTAGAATTAGTAGTGTTAGTAGTTAGTAGTGTTTCTTTGGGTGCTTTTAAATATATAGGCAAATTGAAAATAAAAAATTAATTTTAAAATAAAATTTAATTAGTCAACCACCACTTATTATTATGGTAAGATAGTTAGAAAAAACTTGTAATATGAACAAAATGCACAATACATCTTTTGATCCTATTTGAAGGGCATGGAGATAATATTTTTATTACCCTTAATATAAGTCACCCCTCATTTATTATTCTTAAACTTTTGAGTAGTTGTCACTCATTCCTTCATACATTAAATTTTAAAATAGTGTTAATAAAATTTAAGATTTTTTCTTAATTCTGTTGAAACATGTTGAAACAACCTTATAAATACGATCAGAAGAGTACTATTCTTTGAAATCATAAATATATACACTCGTTTTTCATCATGTTACATATATAACATTGATCTAAAAATATTACTCTTCTGATCCTTAATATAAGACATATTTGACAAGTTAATATTGATCCTAAATATAAAACATAGTTTTTATATTTGTCAATCTTTTCCTAATTTATCTTTACTGACGCTCCCTCAATAATAATCAACAAATAGAAGGAATGAGAAAATTAAAGGAGATGACTAGGTTGTTTTAGAAAATATATGTCTTATTAATTAATTTAACTAATTTTCTTAAATAATCAAATTATGTAAATATGTCTTATATACGTTAAGGACCGGAGGGAGGAAGTATTGTAAATAAAGGCTTGTCTGGTTAGATGGTTAGTAAGACGCACCCTAAATACCTCTTTGAATTACAAAAACATGTCTCAGTGCCAAAAGTCATCGACTCATTGAAATAACACTTCCAATTCCTAGCTTGTTTGATTAGATTAATAAAATCAGTTAAGTTAGTTAATATGACATGTGTTTTCTAAAATACTCTAATTATTTTCCTTAATCGCCCCATTCACTTTCCTCCTTAATTATTGTTGAAAGGCATCAATAGGGGTAAATTAGAAAAATATTGACAAACATAAAAATATGTCTTATATTTAGGATTAAAATCAACTCTATAAATATGTCTTATATTAAAGACAGGAGGGAGTATCTTAATTAATTAAAATAATATCTTGCATGTTTTAAGCATGAATTTTGTCACCTATAACCAATTGTACTATTTCTTAATTAATTAACCAAACATCGTCATAAGATAATTAGTTAGAAGTTAGAACTCATAAAAAAGATCGGAGGGAGTAGCGCATTTGGTCCCCCCTTGTCTCAAGATCTGTGTGTAGCTGGATAATGAAAGAAAATAATTCAAAAAATTGAAAAAAAACATGTTTAAAGGATAATAAGAACAGTCAACAGTATGATATGTGGATATGTGGTTAACTGGTTATAGAAGATAACGAGCAATTATCCGAACGACCATTGATGAAGATAAACGACCATCAATCGTTAGTAGTTCTATTCAATTACTATTAATTATTAATATTAATATATTATATAATTTTTATGATAGCAAACCATAATATTTATAAATTATTAATAAAATTTTTTTTTTGAAAAGTAGCCAGTTGTCCAGTCTGGCTGAAATTGGACTGAGCTAATTAAGTTGAGATCAAGCATGTGTTTGGATTAGTTTTTAAGAATAATTTTTATAATTTATGAGATAAGTATATAATAAAAATTTTATCTTAATTTATAAAAAATAATTTCTAAAATTATAATTTGAGCGTTTCCCAGACACCCACCAAAAGACACTTAAAGGAAAATTCATCACTCTCGTTAAGGGGAATAAGTCGGCCATTAAATTCAACATATGCACGTGTCACTTCTTCCATGAATGCTTCCAAGTTCCAACAACACCACCGGAAGTTTTTTTTAATCATAATATATATAGTCCCTCCTGTTATTAATATAGGCTATATAATTTTGATGGTAAATATAAGATATATTTTTTATATTTGTTAATCTTTTTTCAGTCCATGCCTATTGATTCTCCTTAAACAATAATTAACAAGTGAAGAGAATAAGGAAATTAATAAAGATGACTAATGTGTTTTAAAAAATACATATCATGTTAACTAATTTTTTTAATTTAATTAAGTTAGATAAATATATCTTATATTAAATATAAGAAAGAGTATTATAATACTTTTGGAGAGGGCATATAAAGCAAGGTCATTTTTCATCTTTAGAATTTCTTTATTTAAAAACTAAGATCAAATTTTACTGAAAAAGGAAAAACAGACCAAACAAGATTGGGAAAATCACTGTCAGGTCCCAAGCAAGCAAAATATTGTCAGAAAAGTCCCTGGAGATTCTGAAATATCAGAAAATTCCCTAGGGACTTTTTTGATATTATTTTGCAAAGTAAAATGACACACATGCCCCTAATTGAAAGTTAAACTCTTCTCCTCTCCATTTGAAACAGAGCAGCCCCAAATCGTGCAAGAAGAGGATTTTCGAAAACGTCCTGCTGCCTCTCCGTGGTGGTCTGGTGCTGCGTGGTGCGTGTCGGTCGTTGATCCGGTCATTCCTCGAGCCTGTCCGTTGCGGTGGTCCAGTCGTTTCGGCGTGCGTATCCGTTGTGAAAATAACTCATTTGGTACAGGGGGACTTTCATCAGGTTGCATCAATTGCTTAACTTCATGCTATGTTGTACTTACAGGGTGGACTTTCATCAAGTTGCATCATTTGCTTAACTTCATGCTATGCTGTACTTACAGGGGGGACTTTCATTTGGTACACTATCGGGTTTGATAGATCCCTTGTGAAAATAACTCATTATGTTGTAAAAACAGGCATTAAGAGTTGTGAAAATTTGCATCAGTTGCTGTTAAATTTTGCAGCAGGATTTGTAATAAAATAGGCATTAAAATTAGTTAAAATGATGGGTTACTTAGGTGATAATGGTAAGGTGCGAAGTTTATAAAGTCATGGGAGACTTACAAGTCACTTGTGCATGTGTATAACGCACTTGATACAATAGGCTAATAAGTTATCAACAACTTGATCAATTATGATACAATTCAGTTGTTATGAGCTGCTTATAGGAACTACTGATGCAGTCACAGCATCTGGTTGTGAAATGAACTCAACGGGTTGTTAATACAGGCTTTACTAGTTGTAAATAGCTCAATTGGTCATGCTTAACGTGAGAAAACATAGTGCCAGAGCGAGAGGTGTTGGAGGTTGTGAAACAAACTGAAAAGGTTGTTAATACACGCTTTACAAGTTGTAAATAGCTCAATTGGTCATACTTAACGTGAGAAAATATAGTGCCAGAGGAAAGGTGTTGAAGGTTGTGAAACAAACTGAACGGGTTGTTAATACACACTTTACGAGTTGTAAATAGCTCAATTAATCATACTTAACGTGAGAAAAGTGTTAGAGAGGAACGTGTGGGACGTTGTGAAACGAAGCACTTCACTTACTTTGTAAGCAAAGTTGTAAAGCAAGCGAAGTGCTTTGTTTACAACTCGTCAAGCGTCCATTTACAACACTTTGAGTCTTTTTAACAACTTCTACCTCACATTTGACAGAAATAAGGTTTTCTTACATTAAGTAAGTGAAGCGCTTTGTTTACAACCTGTCAAGCGTCTATTTACAATTGGTTGAGTCTTTTTAACAACTTCTACCTCACATTGGATAGAAACAAGGTGTTCTCACGTTAAGTAAGTAAAGTGCTTTGTTTACAACCCTTCAAGCGTCCATTTACAACACGTTGAGTTTTCTTAACAACTTCTACCTCACATTGGAGAGAAACAAAGTTTTCTCACGTTAAGTAAGTGAAGAGCTTTGTTTACAACCCATCAAGCGTCTATTTACAACTGGTTGAGTCTTTTTAACAACTTCTACCTCACATTGGATAGAAACAAGGTGTTCTCACGTTAAGTAAGTAAAGTGCTTTGTTTACAACCCTTCAAGCGTCCATTTACAACACGTTGAGTTTTCTTAACAACTTCTACCTCACATTGGAGAGAAACAAAGTTTTCTCACGTTAAGTAAGTGAAGGGCTTTGTTTACAACCCGTCAAGCGTCTATTTACAACTGGTTGAGTCTTTTTAACAACTTCTACCTCACATTGGATAGAAACAAGGTGTTCTCACGTTAAGTAAGTAAAGTGCGTTGTTTACAACCCTTCAAGCGTCCATTTACAACATGTTGAGTTTTCTTAACAACTTCTACCTCACATTGGAGAGAAACAAAGTTTTCTCACGTTAAGTAAGTGAAGGGCTTTGTTTACAACCCGTCAAGCGTCTATTTACAACTGGTTGAGTCTTTTTAACAACTTCTACCTCACATTGGATAGAAACAAGGTGTTCTCACGTTAAGTAAGTAAAGTGCTTTGTTTACAACCCTTCAAGCGTCCATTTACAACACGTTGAGTTTTCTTAACAACTTCTACCTCACATTGGAGAGAAACAAAGTTTTCTCACGTTAAGTAAGTGAAGGGCTTTGTTTACAACCCGTTAAGCGTCTATTTAAAACTCGTCGAGTCTTTTTAACAACTTCTACCTCACATTGGATAGAAATAAGGTTTTCTCACGTTAAGTAAGCAAAGTGCTTTGTTTACAACCCTTCAAGCGTCCATTTACAATACGTTGAGTTTTTTTAACAACTTCTACTTCACATTAGACAGAAACAAGGTTTTCTCATGTTAAGTAAGTGAAGGGCTTTGTTTACAACCCGTCAAGCATCTATTTACAACTGGTTGAGTCTTGTTAACAACTTCTACCTCACATTTGACAGAAATAATGTTTTCTCATGTTAAATAAGCGAAGTGCTTTGTTTACAACTTGTCAAGCGTCTATTTACAACACATTAAGTCTTTTTAACAACTTCTACCTCACATTGGACAGAAACAAGGTTTTCTCACGTTAAGTAAGCGGAATGTTTTATTTACAACCTGTAAAGCGTCCATTTACAACTTCTTAAGTATATGTTAACAACATGTTGAGTCGTTTTTACAACTTCGTCTCATTGATGGATGAAACTATATTTATTTGCAACGCAAGATCTGACAACTGCATCAGTATTTCCCATTGGGGGTGTCAAAGCAGCTGACTTGTTCATAATGTATCAAGTTATTAACAACTTGTTATGCCTATTTTATCAAGTGCATTAGTTACATTTACAAGTGAATTGTAATTATCCCATGAGTTTATAAATTGCACACCTTCCCACTTTCACAGATGCTAACCATGATTTTAACTCATTACTGTGCTTATTTGATTACAACTCCTGCCAACAATTTTTACAACAGTTGACACCAATTTTTACAAGTTCTAATGTGTGTTTTCACAACATCATGAGTTATTTTCACAAGGTGACTGTTCAACCAGCAATAATCTGCAAAATTAATGTCTCCCCTGTAACTACAACAGATCATGATTTCAAACAACTGATGGTACCTAATTTTGCAATTTCATCACTGTACTGTCACAACTAAATAGCAAATCATATAACATTAAAATATTAAGTTGTATGACGGACGGCGACTCGGAGCGGAGCAGCGACGCACAACGACTAGGAGAGGAGCAGCAGCGACGCATAGTGAATGGGAGCGGAGCTCAAGTAACGCACGCCGACTGGGAGAGGAGCATCGACGGACAAGGATTGGGAGTAGAGTGGCAGCGACGGAAGGCGAGAAGCAAGGGCAAGGTCTTCAACTGCTGCTGAAGCACGCGTCTGATTTTGAGTGAAGGAGATTAGAATGTGGGCATCTTTGTTATTTTACTTTAAAAAATAATATCAGAAAAGTCCCTAGGGACTTTTCTGATATTTCAATTTGCGTAGGGACTTTTCTGTGAATATTTTGCTTGCTTGGGACCTGACAGTGACTTTCCCAACAAGATTTCCATACACGTGCCAAGAAATTTTCATGGCAAGCTTGTAGTCAGTCCTATTTAGATCTAATCTAATAAAGATTTAACGCATCGTTCTGAAGAATGGTGAGATTTCTATATATTAGAATAGACAGAATTTAGAAAGACAAAACTAATAATTAAAAGACACGCAAAGGGGAAAAAAAAGACAATTTTGCCTGATAATAGTGCATAATTAATTAGTGATGCAGCTTATTATAGGCGTGATATATATATATATATATATATTGCCCGAAGCTTGATATATATTTTTTTTGGGTAAAATAGACTTGATATTTTATGTTATTGATTATATTATTTCATATTGAAACCGGTTAGGTTTTTTGGTCAGTTTTCTTTAAAAAGAAATAAGACGAAGTGTTGACTGTAGAAATAAAATTTATGGAACGCATCATAATTAATTTGATTTTACATTTTTACATCGTACGAACAAAAATTGAAGATAGAATAAAATTATAGGACCAAGAAAATTAATGTAGAATGGAAGTCGTCTTCTTAGTAGCATCAATCTCAATATACAAAATTGACATCCAATTTTTTGTACACCCACATTTCTCTCCCTTTCTCCTAAAACATAAAAGTCAATCCGGCAGGAAGGAATTTATTCTTAGGCTTATTTTTATGTTAATATAATATTTAATCCTTATAATTTATTTCCATTTATAATCTCTATAGTTTAAAACCATAGGATTTGACCCATGAATTTTCCTTCCCTCTAAAATATTAGTTTTAAAGACTTTAACGGTGTTAAATATGACGATGTAACACTAACATTGTCAATTTTACTGATACGACTTGATGATAGAGCAAGTTGCTTTTTTATTATTTTTTAATAATAAAAATATTTTAGTCTTTTTATAATTTATTAAGAATTATAAAATAAAATCAATTCAAATATTCTATTTAAATATTATCACATACTAAATGAAATTTTAAATCCTCAATCCCAATTTTAATATTAGTCTCAATCATAATTCCAATTTATCAAAATTCAGTGCCTCGTATCAAACATGCCTATAGCATAAAAGTTTAAGGGGAAAAAAAAAACAAAGAAATCAGCAACAACGTCCTCCGCTTCATTACCATCTTCACAGAGAGCGCCATGGGTTATTTTCATATTTTCCCATCCTTAATTATCGTATTTGCGAATTAATGAGAGGGCCCAAAGAGATGACATCAGCATTTGGCGCAAAGAATTTCGCCACCGGTGCAAGGCAATTGATGTGGCTTCTATTATTAAAGTAATCAATTAATAATTAGGATAATCTATTAATATAATATAGTGATAATTTATGTTATTTTTCTAAAGGGTAATCTCTAGATTTTTTTTAGAATTGAATTTAAGTGATAAAAAATATAATGGAATGAACCTAAATTAAAATACAAAACTCTACTATCTCAATGCAATTAAACTAACTAGATGTAAGATACAAATGACTCTAAAATCTATATAAGAATGAAACTAACCTAAATAAATGCAAATGCAATTTTTGGGGATTTTATTTATAAAGAGGAATTAAGGTCTTAAACAAAAGATTAATTAAAAGCAAGATCAACAACAAGAATTTAATTCAGTTATGATGATGAAAGGGACAACTTAGCATTCACATGGAGTCAACTTTCTTAACTCAAATTAATTAATTAAACCAAAAGGAGGTTGATGAAAAATTAGAATTAATAAATCTAATCACTTAATTGAGACATGGGAAATCCTCAAGTTCAATAACACATAATTCGCTAGAAAACTCCTAATGAAATAAGTGGTGATTAATTAAATCCATTAAAAACCAATCACAATTAATTTCAAATAAATTTGGAATTCTTGTTTATAATTATCTAATTAAACAAATAGACAATTTACCAATCCAATTAAACAATCAAGAAGATAAACCAAATTGACAATTAAATTAATAATAAAAACTCAATTAACAATTCAATTGACAATTTAAATGTTTGCAAGCAAAAATTCCAGTAATTGTCTTAGGACAAATCAATCTAATCTAAAAGTGATATGTCTACCATCTAAAACTATATTGTTCTTAATTATTACAATTTAAAATCACTAAAACTAAATAATTTCAAGTCTTGAATTAAAAAGATAAAAGAAAAGACACTCCCTTATTATCTTTAAATGCATATCTTAAACTCTAGATTTCTCCATATTTCTCTCAAGTTACCTCCCAATTAAGCTCAAGCTTCCATTAAAGCGTCTCCTTCCCCAAATTTCTTAGAACCACGGCCATGAGATATGTTAGTAATAGAGATGATGATTACTTGGTGGGTGTTAAATTGGTGGGACCGTGGCTATTGGATGCGTTGAATAGAGGATGATGCTCAGGAGGAAATTGTTAATGAAGAGGAGAAATATGTAACGGTGAACGGTGAACTGTGACCGGTGAACGGTTAATGGTTATGGTTACGGTTAATGAGAGAGTTTTGGGTGTAGAATCAAAGCCAATTAGAATTTAATTAGCCTATTTAAACTCAACCATTTGATTTCTTCAAACTTCTCAGATTAATTCTGCATCTTAGGATTTAATAATTTTATTTTTTCGACCTACGACAATTAAATAAGATCATGATCTGTCTTATATTTAAAAATATTATTTAATCATAAGATAACAATCAAAATATTAACAATTTAAACCCAATAATCTTATAATCAATTCAGATTTATATTATTTTTTAAGATTGGCTAACAATTCAAATATTATCTAATAAATTCATATTAACCTAAAATAGTCTCTAAAATAAATGAAAAAAAGAAATAAAATATATAAAATTTGATATTTATCAGTTATATGACCCCGAAAACATCTCCACCTGTCCGCAATTTTCTTCCTGGATGACAGACGGAACAATGAAGCACAGAAGCCAAAGGTGCTTGTGCAGTGCCATTTTAGATGGAAGGAAACTTCAGGGATCAAAATTAAATGAGGGTAAATTATAAAAAATAAATATTTTATTAACCTGTTATTTTTAATAAGATTAGGACAAGTGACATTTTTTTGTCATTGACTCTTAGGATTAAAGTATTATCTTATTTTAAACTTTTAAATTCCACCTTACCAAATTTAATTGGAAAAAGGACCAAAATATGAGGTTTTCCCCCCACTGGAACTAATCTAAGATCGTTAAATATGAGTCAAGAATATTCTTTAGGGTTGACCCGTTAAAAAGGTTAAAGTTGCATCCATCGTCCTTTAGTATTTTCTCATATGTATTCAGTGCATTAAAATTTTTTAAAATTGCGTCCAATATTCTAAAATAATATTTGTGTTTTGGTGCTGGATGCATAAAAAAATATTTTAAAATGCTAAACTCACATGAAAAAATAATTCAGGGTGTTGGATGTATAAAAAACACTATAAGGTGCTCGACGTATGTGAAAAAAGAATATTTTAGGATGTCAAGTAAACCATAAAATATTTTAGAATATTGGATACATTTAAAAAAATATTTTAATATGTTGGATATATCTTGACCTCCTAAAAATTGGTTTTTTAATTTTTAATATAGCTATACTTTTAGGCTTGGCCTTAGCAACTGACTCGAGTTAGGAACTTAACTTTTTTTTTTTTTAGTTAATCACCTAAACTCCTTAGTAAATTAATCCCTCGCGCCACCTTCTCTCAACTTCTACTTAGTAGGCCCATTTTTCAAGGGTATTTTTATTTTTTAATTAAAATTAGACTTTATACATTTCTGTACTTTTTTTAACCATTATATATGTCTGTACTTTAAATCTTGGGTTTGTTTTTTTTTTAACTTTAAAACATTTTGATATGTCCGTTTAGAACTTAATCTAGCAACGTGAAACTTACTTAAAAAAAAAAAAAAAGGAAGAATTACATTGAGGTCCCAAAGAAGAGGAGAAATGAAGAAATGGTCCCTATAGATTGCAAAATGAAAAAATGGTCCCATGGAGTTGTCAATACAGGCTCCTGGAGTTGTTAATGAGTTGTCAATACAGACTCATAGAGTTGTTAATGGGACCATTTTTTCATTTTAAAATCTATAGGGACCATTTTTTTATTTTTTTTTCTTATATAGGACCTAAGTGTAATTCTCCCAAAAAAAATTAGAAAAATGGGATTTAGGGCCCAACATTAAGCCCCGTCAAGAAACGAGTTTGTTTAACTCAATATTTACTAAAAGTTTGTTTAACAAATGCAGGCAATTTATATACTTGAATTGACATACGCTTTGTACTACAGCTGAATTGTCGGCAAAATCAAATTCATGCAATTTATATTTGAATTGACAAGCAATTTCACAAATTTTCTCAGTGAACTCAATGTATTAAATATCCACACACACATATATAAATATAATCCTTTCTCTGATTTATTTGTAGAGTGAGCACTTTTTTCTATGTCTCCAATTTCAGTAGTAAAAAGCGGTTCTGGACAACTTAACCCTGAGACTTGAATTGTATCTCCCTCCGGTCGGACCGTCTGGTCTACCTTTCAAAATGTTAGTCATTATTATAGTCTTTTTCTATAACCTAACTTGTAGTTGTCATTCAATACATGTTTGTATGACAAGTTGCAAATACTTATTTTGATAAAATAATTCCATTTTTCAAAAATATTTAAATCTTAATCTCTACTATCACAAGGGATGCTTTTCGCATGAATTTTTTCTATTGTGGTAGTAATTCTGAAATCTTCTAATATTGAAGATCCCTACAAAAATAAAATCACAAAATTGTTTTAGTGGCATCTGGAGATAAAAATTAATGGGTAATTTAATTCTGTTATAATGATTGGGATTTAGATGGAAATGTCACATTGAGTATATGATGGATGAGTATCATTAAGACAACTGCTAGCCAACAATTCTGTTGCGAATTTCAATTAATGAAACAAAATTTTCCTTGCAATAAAATCAAAATGGAATAATTCAACTTCATTGCAATTTTCAAGGAGATATATTTTTTTTTGGACTAAGTTTTAGAGGGCTCCACATTCCATTAATAATACCCCATGTTTGAAGTATTTGGGAGCTATTCAATCTCGGATTAATTAGTCATTTGCATTGCTCACCTAATATTAATCATTTAAAACAATTATAACGTGTCATAAATAAATATACCAATAAAAAAATTCGATTACCCAAAGAATATGTCGCATCTTATAGTATTAATTACGCAATAATTTCTGTTTGTTTCTAGAGAAAGCAACGGATTCAAAGGCAAGCACCAATAGAGATATAAGATAACTATACATAACTAACAAAGCACACAAATAAAAATAAATAATGGCATGCGTTATAGTAGTAATTAAGAAACTTCCTAATCATCACAAAAATGTTTGGTAAATATTATTTATTAGTTTTTATTACTATCTTAGTATCATAGTGGATATAATAGGTTATGATATGAGGAAGAGAAGAAGCAATAAATGAGAACCACTACTTTTACTTTCTGAGAAAGCTACACACTAACGCTTTGCCTTGTCTGTTATCTTAGATATTTCCCAATTATACATTATATAATTGAGACTATATTACTCCTCTGGTCTAAAAAGTATGACCTAGTTAAAGGGTAGATTTTGATCTTAAATATAAGACATTCTTCTATTTTATATGTATCATTTTTTTCTAAATTAATTTGACCAACTTATAAACTGATAAAATATATCTAATAATGTTATATAGAAGTATTGTAGTGAGATTATGTTGCATGTGTTACAATTAAATCATTTATTTATCTTCTTTAGTCTCTTTAAAAATTAGATAAATTGGTTTTATATTAATAAGTAGGGAGTAAAAGATTGCACTTAATCCACACAAGTGTTATACGTTCATGTTAAATGAATGGCAATGTTAAATGGAAAAATTGGTAAAAAGTCACAATTTGAAAATTTTATTAGTAAGAATGATCTATTATATTTTTATCCATAAAAAGTATTAGTATTCTATATGATTATATATATAAAATGGTATTAGAATTTAGGTTCTTCTTATCAATAAAATTTTTTAAATATGGACTATTCATTGATTTTTCCGTGTTAATAATAATAAAGTATTTCATAAAAAAGTTGGTGGTGGTGGTGGTTGTTGTGATGATGGTGATGATGATGATTGTCCAAATGAAACAACGATAATCTATATTGTTCTCATATCAATCAGCTTTAAATCCACATTAATCTCTAACTAATCTAGATTGAACTTGGTCAAATTATATGAGTGCTAAGCTCTTAAAGTGATAATTGTTTTTCATTCAAAAGAATAAATCTTAAATATTTTATTCAATAGAAAATAAGGGTAGGGAGCCAGTTAAATCAAAGCGTGCTTTAAAAATTTGAGGTGATGGATGTCAGATGATTTTTTTTTTTTGTTAGAGCACTTTTATTTAAAAGTGATGAATAGTGGATTTAGAAAAAAGAAATGCAAGAGTGATTGCATGCAAATAGCGAAGTTTATTGGCATATAAATAGTGGAATTTTATTAGAAGAGATAGAATTCCTAAAATGTGGAACATATGCCTCTTTTTGCATAGATTTAGATTTTAATTTATCGTTATGAGTAATTAGTGTTTTATATTATAACAGACTCTAATTGATATGATTAATATAAAGTTAGTCTAACAATGTAAGGCTTTGATTAAGTTTCAGAGGAGATACTTATATTAGGAGGAGCAGTCACGAACTCTAAACCGAATACTATAAAATAATTTAAAAAAGAAAACTCTAGTTGATATGAAAAGTAGATATGAGAACGGGAGGATGAAGCAACGGCCAACCAATAACAACAACGGGGTTTAAAAAAGAAATGAGGCCTACGAAGGTAGTAGTTTTTTGTGTTTTTGTGTGTAGATGTGGAATGGGACTACATAGAAGTATGACACGTGTCCTGCATAGGGTGCGTGAGTAGAAAAATTCATGAAGGTGATTAGAGGGGAGGATGCGTGTTAGGTCCTTCATGTGGTGTTGGATCTTTGACACTTTCTTTGCCATATTGCTCAATTCAATGCTAACAAATGCTTCAACACCCTTCTTTTTTGTCTACTCCTCTAATTTTTAATATAAGATATATTTGAGAAGCTCATCTTGATTCTAAATATAATATATAACTTTTATATTTATTGATCTTTTTCTAATTTACGCTTATTGATGCTTCCTCGATAATAATCAAAGAGAAGAGGAAAGGAGAGATTAAGGAATATGACTATGATATTTTAGAAAATACATATCATATTAACTAACTCAACTAATTTCTTTAATCTAATTAAATCAGGTAAATATATCTTATATTAAGGATCAGAGGAGTATTATAAAAGTGTGGCTTCAGTTCAACAAGAAAATAATAGGGAGAATTACATTCAGGTCCCAAGGAAGAGGAGAAATGAAGAAATGATCCCTATAGATTGCAAAATGAAAAAATGGTCCCATGGAGTTGTCAATACAAGCTCCTGGAGTTGTTAACGAGTTGTCAATACAAGCTCATGGAGTTGTTAATGGGACCATTTTTTCATTTTGTAATCTATAGGGACCATTTTTTTATTTTTTTTTCTTCCATGGGACCTAAATGTAATTCTCCCAAAATAATATGAAGTAGCAGTTGTACGTACTCCTTTGCCAATTTAATTTAATGGTTTCGTTAATTTCTTCCATCCTAAGTCTCACATTTTAATATTTTATATGACATGAAATAGTGCAGACGACTCAGGAGACATCTTCAATTTTGAATTTTCTTATTCCTTTACACAACATGTACATCTCATGCTTTCACCACTTCTATCATGTTCCACACCCAATCTTCTATTTACTTCTTCACCTAGTTTTCATTCTTTTAATAGCTTTCTGAATGGGTTAAATTCGAATATTGTTAAGTTTAATTGAGGATAACTCTTCTAATAAAAGGCGTTTTCTACATTTATATGACTCAAATTTAAAGTCTTATACTTAAGTGGTCAAAGCTCATTCTGTTGGGATCAACGTTTGTTAATGTTTTAATCCAATTTTTACAACATTTTTTTTTCTAATTCAATTTCTTCAAATCATTATTTGTTTCTCTATAAGCATTCTTTGACTAGAATATTTTTATTGGTCAAAAGGAAGTAATATGTTTTTATACGCAAAAAATACCAACACTCTATAGGATTTCAAATGTAAAAAATACTAATACTTAAATTTAGGCCCTCTTAACCAACAAATTTTTAATAGGGGCTTTTAATCTTTTTTTTTTTTTCTTTTTTACAAAGGAGAGGGCAATCACTCTAAAATGTAAATATAGCTAGCCTAAAGGGGAATTTAATCCTATACAATCTGTTTCTACTAAAATCCAAATGTAAGAAGGACACTCATCTAATATATGGCCCGTTTGGATTAGCGGTGGCATAAGTAATTTTTTTTTAATATGACTTTTACAAATTTAAAATAGGATAAAAGTCAGATTTTAAATGTAATTTATGTTTGGATTGACGATAGTAGAAATAATTTTTTTTTTTTCAAACTGAAACTTGTTTGAATAATTATTTAAAAAGTAAGTTTAGATATGAAAATGACTAAAAAGAACATAAACTATTAAATACTATGAGTACATATCGTGACAAGGGGACAACATTTTTGTCTTTCTCCTCTTGGGTGTTCTTCTCTCCCTACTGTGCTAATGAGCTGCTCCCTTCTGTTCTAATTATAGGACAACATTTGAGAGTTGATCTTGGTTCTAATTATAAGACAGAGTTCTAATTTTTGTCAATTTCTTCCCAAAAGACCCCATATCGATACTTTCTCAATAATAATTAAACACATTAATAATTTAATAAGAGTAGATTGGAAGTTGTTGAGGGAGATTGACGACGCTGGATTGTGTGAGAGCTTGGAAAAGCCGTGTTTGAGGTAGGAGAGGTACAAGAAAAAATAGAGAATCGACGTAATTGGATGCCATTTTAAATTTTAAATAAGGGTATTTTAGGAAAACAAATATGATTAACTAATTTAACCACTATCCTTAATTTCTTCAAAGTTAGGGAAATATGTCCTACAATTAGGACCGGGGGAGTTTTTTTTTTTTCCCTTTAAAGCAACCCCTAGGGTGCTTCACTTTCAAAGCACGGTGGGACCAATAAGTGCATTAAGGGAAAAACTATGCCAAACGGGTGTTTTACAACTCAACCGTGCTTAACCTTCAAAAAGCCAAGTTGGATGGCTGAAATGCTATCCTAAACAGGCTAATATATAGGTACTTGTCAACCCTTTTTTTGCTAAAGCATTGGCAGCTTTATTCTGATCTCTTGATATATGACACATATACAGAGTCCAATCAAACCCTATCACACTCAAAATCTGCAAGAACAATAATCTGCAGTTGTTGTTTTTGTTATTTGCAGTGGCTTTTAATCTATTTTTCCTCTTGTCTTGCAAGTTGAAACACTCTTGGGCCTAGAAATCCCAATGGCATTAGTCATTCATGTCCATCATCCTCTCTCTTTCTCACACACACAACTTTTTTTGCACAAGTTTAGGTGAGTTGGATCCTGGGACTCACAGGATCAGTGTGTGCCTTCGGGCTCAAAAAATGCTTATAGAGATACTTATAAATCACTTACCAACAAGGTCCTTATAACAGTGGGATTTGAATCTGTGGCCTTATAGCTATGAGCTAACTCCTTTACCAACTGGACCAACCTTTGTTGGCTTTCTCTCTCAATTTTTGTTTCTTTGGGTTGTGATGGAATGAAGCCCAGATGATGTAAAATACTGTATCGACAAATTTGGCCCAATGGGCCTCAATCTCCATGAATCTTTTAATTGAAGTACTTTTTGTTTTGGACAATTAATAGCAAGCATTTGAAGGGAACGTGTCGGTGCGTTTTTAGGGTGTTAAAAAAGTATGGTCTGGCCCAAAAGAAAGTCAAAGCATTTATGGATTCGGAACTACACAGAGTTCCCAGGAAATATGTTGTCATTGCTGAGGCATTGGCATTATATTGGAGGAATCAGCCCAATATGCTTGTCAACAAGAATAGACTGTACAATGTCATGTTTTGAAAATGATAATAAAGAACTAGTCTCATCTATTATGTGATAGTTTGCTAGAGAACAACTTTACTGAAAGGAAATTTATTTGGTGATTTGGTTAGCCAAGACTCTTCTTAGGGGAGTGTGTCCTTCAGACTGGGCTTTATGCCCACCACCTCAGCTTTTAAGATTACTAATCATTAGATTATATATATTAATTTATAAGTGAAACAAATTAATTTAGAGGAAAACGATAAAGATAAATATTTTAATGTAACTTATTTAGCTTTTTTAATCTCTCTTAAAATAAGTCAACTGACTCTTATATTAAAACTGAAAACAGTATAACATTCAGGTTGTTCATGTGTTTGTTACTAATAGTGTATGGCCTTGTGGGTGTTGGTTGATTTGTTATGGTTGTTTCCTTTTTCTTGTGTGAATTTAAGTTGTAACTATGACTGTTTTTGGTGATAGTTTTGATTTCTGGCCAAAATAAAAAACCTTTAGTTTTGATTCGAGCAATTATTGAGCATATTTGTTTTTTTTTTTTTAAAAAAGCATGACATAGTCCTTGATTTTTAGCTTGAATTAAAATTTTTATGAGTGAATTTTTTCTTCAGCACTCATATTTCATATTTTCCATATTTATCTTTCAGATTTCCGGTATTCAGTTTTTCAATTTTTGCCCAGCAACTATTTTAGATAAGTATTGAAAATATCTAAGATAATTACTAGAAAATTATTCAAGATGTCAACTTTTTTGTTTGTATCTTGATCACAGTATTCGGCGTCCGAGGTAACTGTAGTCCTCATGACTCAAGTTTTCAGGTATGTGTCTGGGTAAGCCCAAACACGGTTTCAAAAGTCTTTTTTCGTAAATTGAAATAAAATTTTTCTTATATACTTATTTCATAGATCGTAAAAACTATTTTTCAAAACCTAATACAAACACACAACAGTTCTTCGACGTGAGAAGTGGGAGTTGAAAACTGAAAACGTGTTGGAGAGGGAGACAGAAAGTAAGTTCACCATGTGGAAACACGAACAAGATGAGTCAGCCACGTGACTACGTAAGGCCACCTTTTTTTGTACGTAAATGATGCATCAAACATTCGAATTCAACGCCGTCTTAACTTGTCAACACCAGTTGAGAGAGACCATGTGCTGTGTACACAGTTTTGCCAAGAATGCACGCATTGAGTTTATTATAATTTGGTTATCACATGTTAACGATCCTATCTAGTGGGATAAAGATTTTATTGTTGTTGTTGTGATTATCACATGTTATAAGTCTTTGCCTTTAATTAAACCAATTCTAAGCGTAATCAACACTCATTACCTCACTTATGTTTGGTGGATATAGACAAAGAAGGCCTCATGTGTGTGAAGTCAAAATACTTAATTCTTGTAGCCGAGTCAATAGTTAGGCATACAAATTACAACCCCTTGACAAAATCAACAAAGCCGACCATGCAACTGAAGCCAGTAGCACCCACCCCAGCAAAACCTAAGCCGACCATGGAGGCCTAATCAATCAATTGGTTTTAATATCATGACACTACATTAAACTTTAAAGCAACCCTTCAATATTTTACAATTTCATTGAAATGCATTTATTTAAATTAACGTTAAATCTAAAATTAATCTAAACTTCTTGAAAGCGTTCCATTATAGTAATATTTTTACACTTAATTAATGAGACTAAGTTCAAGAAATTGAATATATAGGTCCTCATCCTCCATCCGTTTATTAAAAAAAAAAAAGGTTATCGCACATGAATAAAATAAAATACATACTCAAAATACAGCACAAATAATCAACAAAATAATATGCAAAAACAGTAAGAATGGAGAAATTTACACGGAGCATAAGATACATAATATCCTGTCCTGAATCAAACAGTGCATGAAAAAAAAAAAAAACCAAACAAGCTATAGGCCAATAGCTACTAGATTAGCATGCCATCTACATTCTAATAGCAACAAACACAGCCTCTAGTATCACTTCCAATTATCTGCCCTGTTATTCCTGAAAGCGCAGCATCCAATGGAATACACAATGATGAGGAGGATGAGGAAGATGATGTTCACAATAGCTACCTTCTTCCAATCAGTCTTTATGTTCTGAAGAAACCCAGCTTTGCAAGATTGGCAATTGAAGCACAGAACTTTCGGATCATTGTTCCAAAGATCACAGTCATTGTCGGTATAGGTTACATTTGTTGCTGGCTTGGTCCACTCCGTTGGGTTCACATAGGTGAAGTTACATACTTCCGCTGGCTTACAACACCCAGACTGCACAACACAATCAATGTAGAAAAGGTTGGGAAGTAAGACTCACGGCACTCAATTTCTTAGATATTTGTAGGATTTATATTATATTGATCAAGTGTTAATTCCTGAGAAGATTCAAACAGCTATTGCAGAGAATTTTCAAAGCGCGTTAAGAGTCATGATCAGATTAGGTAAGCAGACAAGGGAAAGGATAAAACTAACACGCATGGAATGATTTCACATATTGAATTATGAGATACTTTTTGTGCCAATCAGTGATCCACTTGTATGGTTAAGGGCTCCGCTACATTGAACTGATTGAAGTGTTGATGTAACAATTATTTACTTCATAAAATTGAAACTTCAGAATCCATGTTTTTGATTCGGTCAAGAGAATTTAAACAATTTGTGATTTAAGTTTTGTGAAGAAAACGCTATCATTTTTTTTGGCCAATAGGGAGGAAGGGAAAATCATATAAAAAAGCAGTTAAGTGAGAGTAATTCTTATTCAGATAAGACAGATGTCAGTGGGATCGTGAGACTCAATATCGACTATCATAATTGAATTCACCAAATAATAAAAAAAAAAGATTAGCATTATTAACAAAGTCAATGTGACATCTTCATCAAAGAATGAGAAAAAAATACAAAGAAAAAGCAACCACACAATAATGCAGCATGGGAACAGGATATTTTCTATGGCAGGATGGAGAGACATCAAGTCATGAACATGATGCTAGCTCACGAGAAAGAAGTTAAAGTTCTTGGCCAGCTACCCAGGCACAAATGAACTACATAAATTAATGGCTAGGAAAGGCAATAAAAAATAAGCATGATTAAATATAATAAAATAATCTAACCCTTTTCAGACTAAAACCAACTGGATGCAAAAGGCCATCATCTTTGTAAGAGGAACCTTTGACTGCGTTGGAAATAACATGAAACTGGACACATTTTCCCAGATTAATCTGAGAAAGGTTCACCTTTTCCCAGAAGGGGGCTTTTTCATGAGAACTTCATCTCTCAAAAGTAGAGCAGAGCCCTTGTCAATTTTCATGCATCCAAAAGCGTTTTATCTTTATTTTTCAATTTATAATGTTTATTGTGAAATATTTAAAAACAAATTAAATTTCAGCCACCGCTATATTGCGAGTCAAACTCAGATTCATGCCCCAAAAACATATAAATACGAGCCGGGTTCAAGTGGAAGTTCAAATTTTACACAAACAAGCAGATTGTTAAGGGGGAAATACAAGTGAAATTTGCCTCCTAAGAAATCAAACTTATATAATCCAAATTCCTATCGTAGTGGGGAAAATGCATATATTGGTTATAGACTACAAATCCAGATCTAATAATGAACAAAAGCAACACAGCTGTAATATCATACTCAAAATTTGACATTAAACCCAAATTAAAACAAAGAAAAAGCGTCTGGTATTTTCAACAAACAAGAATATTATTGCAATTGTAATATCACAGTACCTGAAGCGCCGACAAGTTCTCAGTATAGAACTTCTCGACATTGTCCTGTAGAAATTGATCTTTAAATTTAGAGCAGAGTTTCCCAGATTGAAGACAGCTCTGAATTCTGTTCCAGGTTTTGGTATTATCAACCCGCTTCTGCAACCAATTAGAGTAATCGCCGAGCCTATACTCCTTATAGCCTCTGTTTGACAAGGCTTGCCCTGCGCCTTTGTTGGTGACGACAAAGGTGAAGATAGTGAAGGCAAAGACCAGAACAATGAGGCAGAACATAACCACTAGGTAAAGCCAGAGAAGCCAGGTCACGCGACAGCACGCGCCGATGAAGCCAGCAATAGAGACGACGAGGAGGAAGACGCCGAGCGCAATGACCGGCCTCTGGAGCCATCGCTCGCAGTCGGTGTCGGCTTGGCGGCTGAGCCAAATACCGGCAATGAGGATGGGGATTGAAAGGAGAAGGGTTAGGAAATTGAGGATCCCCAGCAGATTGTTACTCACGCGACCCATTTTTGTGCGAATCAGAATGACTGAGCACACGGATTAAACCTAACAGGGAAGAAAAAGAATGTGAAAGAGACTGGAGAAGGAAGACGAAGAGATTAGAAAGAAATAGAGAAGAGTGGTTATGGAGATTTGAGGTTTTAGGTGGCGGGCTTCCTTATTTTATACAGTCCCGAGTCGGTTGAAATTGACCGAAGATGTTACGAAACGAACTTGCGAGGAAGGCAGAATATGAATAATTGAATATCTATATTCACGCGCGCCGGCCGCGTTTTGGAGATGGCTTCTTCAACTGAATGTGACACGTTTTTATTAAATTAGTTTAAATATTATTTTACTTAGTTCACAAAAATAAATTATCCCAAAAAAAAAAGTCATAGATCTAGATAAAAACTAAAATACAAAAAGATATCCTAATATCCTAATTTATACTTATAAATTTTACTTACAAATAAGTAAGTCAAATTTGTAAAAATGATTAAATTTATTAATTTTTGTTTAATTTTGTTACCTAATATCTGCACTATAGATGTCTATAGTATATTCTATTAAAAAAAAAAATATGTCTATAGTATATATTTGAAGTAAAATTGTATAAATGCCATTTATATAATTACTTTTTTGGTGAAAATATGTAACTAGTTTTTCATAAACGAAATTTTGTTATTCTAGTTTGTAGAGGATGACAAGGGATGAATAAATTCAAAAATCAGAATATTTAGAATATTTTTTGACATTGAGAAACAAATTCAATTAGAGTTATGAAACCTTCTATAGCTTATGTCCAAGGTGTGACTTAATAATAAAGTATGGAGAGGTGTCTACAACATCCTCATCATGACCTACCCTCAATCTAGGGTAGCTAGATGAGGATGTAAGATTAAGCTTTATTTATATGTGGGCTTCTTTAATACAAAATAAGTTACTTTAAATAAGTTCATTGCTCCGAATACCATAGGCTACATGAGATCAACCAAGGTAATTGACATTATTTGACATTCTTTTTCGGATGAGATTTTGACATTTTTTTTAACATAGTTAAATTTCCTTGTTGAAATATTGCTGATGAATAACATTTTGATAAGGAAAAATAACTTATATAAAGCATTTTGACTATTAGAGAAGTAAGCAAGTTTTGCCTTGGCCTGTTTGGTATGATGGAATTAAAGGCATGAAATTAGAATTTGAATTTAATTCCATGAGTTATGCATGTTTGATATAAAGAAATGCTTATAGAATTTAATTCCACATGGAAGCTAAATGGGGTCAATTCCATCAAATTCAAGTCCTCCCAAATAGTTAAGATTTGCAATTCAATGTCTTCAATTCCAACCTTACCCTTTCTGTGATGAGACCCAGGTTCAGGAACCCGGACCGGACCAGAAACCAGCGAACCGGTTCGGTTCCCGGTTCCAATTTTTAAAATTTTTTTTTTATATTTTTCCTTTATTTCATACTATAAGCTTAAAATTTTCAAAGGAGAGGGATTTTTTTAATTATAAAGGCATTTTGGTTTTTTCACATATAAATTAGGACTCATTTCCATGACATACCAAACGTTTGAAAAAAATGAAATGGTGCAGGTTTTCGGGGGAGGAGAAGGTTCTGGGCTTATGAGCTTATCTGAATGATGTTTTTTTGGGAAAAAAAAATTGAAGGACATTTTGGTCTTTTCATCTAAAAATTATATATCATTTCCATGACATACCAAATATACTTTTATACGTCATTTTCATTTCCATCAAAATTAATTCCATCATACCAAACGACCCTTAGTGTCGTGAAAAAGTTGCATTGGGATTTATATACTAAATATAAACCTAAAAGCCAAATATAGATACAAGATCTCATGAACTCACATTATTAATACAGGTGATTTTTTTTATAATAATACATCTTTACCCCCAGACACGGTTGCACGTCATAAACGCGTTAGATTTAATTAGATAATTTATGGTCAAATTTTAAAATAAAAATCAGCGTTTAAGGTAAAGTTAGATGAGAATTTTGCGGCCTTTGAAGCTAAATTAAATATTTAAAAAAAAATGCTCACATGGAAAAAGTTTTACACTTTCGCTTTTTTAAAACGTATGAGCCAGATTAAACTTAAAGCAGCAGGGGGAAATATATATAGGAATGGGTGAACTACTGCAACCATCGAACGTGGAAGTTTTTGAAAAGGCATCATCCTTTATAAGAACTTTTTTCTTAAAGAAAACGTAGCAGACATATTTTAACTTTTAATGAAAATCTTATTTTACACTACTATATTTTGTTTAGTAACGAAAATTAAAAATAACGGCAAGTCAAATACGAGGGGCTTAATCAATCGTATTAAAGATTAACGTAAATTAGATATGGAAAGGGATTGTTTATTACTCACTCCTGTCCTATTTATAAATAAATTTCTTTTTGATTGCGTAAAATAAATTGGTAGTTAAAAGTAATAAGTGTATAAAAAATGTCATGTTTTTTTATATATACCCCTATTCATGAAAATGTTATAGGAGAAAGAATAGATAAAAAGTATGAAAGATAATGAATATAAGATATGAGAGAGAATAATCATTTAATAAAGATAAATTAAGAAAAAAAAATTTATATTTTTAAAAAAAGTGAAAATTATTTATAAAAGGAATCAATATTTTAAAAGAAAAAATTATTTAAAAATAGAATGAGAGGGAGAGAGAGAGAGTAAAAGGAAAAAAACGTAGCAAGAGGGGTGACGAGGCAAATCAAGAAGAGGCAACGCAACCACGTAACTCAACTCATTGCCCCAAATAAAGAAATAAATTTTAAAGATGGCGTGACGAAAATTCCGATGAGTCATCAAATGTCGATTTGACTCGTTATTTCATGAATTAAATCAATTAATAATTAGATTCTCTAATGCCAAATCAATAGCCACAATAATCACAAAATTATAAGCAGTCATCATCGATATCACCCATAGAGTTAGGAAAACGGGCCGAGTCCGTCGGGTCGGTCTTTTTAGGTCCTGGTTTTTCAAAGGCCGGGCTTGTAAATTGGAGCCTTAAAAAGAAGTCGGGTCTAAAAGGACCAGCCCTGTAGGGCCTCGGGCTTAAAATAGCCGGCCCTGGAGGGCCTCGGGCCGGCCCTTTAGGCCCTTTTATTTTTTATTTTTTTTACTTGGAAAGGAATCATGTTACATTTTTTAATTACCTTATTAAATCTATATGTCATTCTGTCCTTATATTGTATAGAGTATGATTTTTGAGTATATTGTTCTGCCTATTTAGACTAAAATCATATTATATATTATTCTGCCTGATAGAGTATGATTTTTTATAGAGGTTGTGATTATTTGACTACTTAAACCTACCACTCAAAGTGAAACACAATCAAATGTCCTTGAAATTGATGATAGTGGTGAAGAAGGTGAAAATGATAGTGGTCATACTTATGTTGTTTAGAGGTTAGAGTATTTAGCTTCTTGCCTTCTTATACTCTGGCCTTTGTGTAAGTTATTTATGGACATGATTTTACCTTTGATTATACATTAGTAACTGTGTTTGTTTGTCGCAAGAGATGTGTTATTTAAACCTTAATGTTGACAACATTTATGTATTAAATTAGAACTTTAATCGTTGTTATTTACTAATTATATCTTTTTGGGGAAAATATGCAGGAAAAATAGTTAAATATTGTGAAAAGGATTTTCCTCGGGTCGGGCCTTAAAAAACTGTAATTTTCTTGACCCCGAGCCCTTTAGGACCGACCCTGACCCGTCAAGGACCGACCCTATGAGACCAGACCGGCCCTGATTCCCAACTCTAACCACCCATCTCATGTAGAAGGAACACCAGACTTGTCTTCTTAATTATTAATTATTAATATTACTCCTAATACCACTGCTTATCTTAAAGCCTGTGCAACTGCAACATACGGATCAAATTCTAATACTCTTTCGATAAGGCCATATCTCATGCGAGATTTTTCGTCTTTTCGTCTTTTCGTCTTTCTTTCATTGGTTTACGAGTCGGTGTTTGTATTTGGGATAATTTATTTTTAACTTATAAGTATTTATAAATCATGATTTATGGTATCCAAAGTAAATATGTGAGAGGAATTTTATCTCGACTTACCTAATAAATACTTATTTTTTTAAAAAAAGTTATTCCAAATATAGCTTATCAGTCATATAAAGTCTAATTTAAGATGGAACTTGAAAATATAATTATAATGGACAATGTATTTTCGTGAGATATATGTTCTCCCTGGACTTGAAAGGAAACCAGAGGTAACTCTATCTTATCTTTAATATAGCATATATTTACTTAATCTGATTAAATTAAAAAAATTTGTTAAACTAGTTAATATGAAATGTATTTTTTAAAACGCCACAATCATCTTTTTTAATTCTTTCATTCTCCCTCCTTTTTAATTATTGCTAAAGCAATATCAATAGGGATAAATTAAGAAACGATTGACAAAAATAAAAAAATATATCTTATACCCCCTTTGATCTTTTTTATAAGAATCTAAAATTTGAATTGTTTTTATTCTTTTTATAAAAGTCCGACAAGAATTGTTGTCTGAACATTTAATGAGTTTTTTTTTTATTTTTGCCCCTCATTAATTACATGAATTGCATTAATTAAAAGGTTGATGATATCTATATTTACTCTATTTTTCTCTCTTACTCCCTCTGGTCCTTATTAGAAGGCACCACCTAATAAGTGTATTTGGTTCTTTTTATAAGGCACTTGCTTGTTTTCAAAGATCATTAAATATTTTTTTTCATGCATGGCCATAATTAATAAGGATAGTGGATGAAAGTGATAATTAATATAATATTAGAGTTTAGTGGAATTAGTAAGGGTAACATTGGAAATTACTTAAATTTTAGGATAAATTTAATGACTTTAACTGTTTTTATTGGTTTGTGAAAATTGTTAGTTGGTGTTTTATAATAAGGATCAGAGGGAGTACTTACCCCTCATAAATAAGGGCATACTGGGAAAGGAAAGTTTATTTTCGACATACTCCCCCGATCCTAAATATAAAATAGAGTTGATTTTTTTTAGAGAGATTTATGTACCTAATTAAATTATTTTAAAATATTTTACTTGTCATTTTTCTCCAAACTATTTTAACTAACTTATAAATTGATATAAAATCTAAGGATACACAATATATGATATGATTAAGTAACTCATTTAACTTCATTAATCTCTCCAAAAAAAATCAACTTTGTTTTATATTTAGGACTGAGGGAGTATTTATTTTTTTAATATAATTTTTAACTACTTTCTTAAACTGCGTAATTCGGTTATTAAGCTCTTATAAAAAAGACTGGATTGAGTATTTAAGACCAAAATCAACTCTTTAAATATATCTTATATAAAAAACGGGAGGAAGTACAATATACTTCCCATAAGACCACTCTAATGAAGAAATTGCCCCCACAGAGTGAGTCATATATTAAGGAGGGGAAGGAGTATATGAGATGCTAATAACACACACACACCCTACATGAGATGCTAATAATCATCAATATCAATATAACATATAAATCTCTTCCACCAAGCTACCTCCTCCATCATCTTATCCTTTGGCTATAGACACAAAACACTGTTCACAAGCTGATCTCCACATGTCTGGGGCTGCGTGCAAGCCGTTTGTTGCTGAAAGTGATGACTCCTTGTCCTCCCTGCTACGTAAAAATTTTCATGACCATCTTTGAATTTGAAAGTTGCATTTGAATTTGAAGGCGCCAAAAACATATTTATGGACCGCTATATAACCACTAAGGTGATTCAAATAAATGGCTGCTATTTCTTTCCTTCACAGACCACCCACAGTCGGACCGACGTCCCTTTCCTCTTCAGGTGCGTTGCAATACAAAGGTTCCCAGTTAAACTTGAGCCATTTTAACATCTCATCACATTGTTGCTGACAAACATGTGGAGATCCACCAAGCTACTGCTGACAAACATAGTCAGATCCGTCCATTCTCAGCGAACTCCCTCTCCTGTTCAGGTACGTTCTAGCAAACAGTTGTTTTATTCCTTCCTCTGTTTTTCATCCTACCGTATGAAACGACTACTTCATCTCTTTCACTCCCGTTTTCTCTCACTTTCCGTTGTCATTTTGCAAGGCATGGACTTTCCACAAGCTTAGTTGGTCGACATCCATCCAAGGAAGAAAATAAAGAAGATCAGTTATGTTTTTGTATTCGTTGGTTGTCCGACAGATGTCTCCCACACTGATGCGGCAAGTCTAGACAGTGGCCCTCCCATTCTTGAAGTTTTGTATGGAAAAGGTGTAGGACTCATTGGAAATCTTGATGAAAAGATGTTGGACTCGCCGGAAGTAGGGGTCGAAAAAAATTTCACAACCTCACCGGAAAAGGAAGTGGTGGTGTTGAGCCTCCCTCCTCTTTAAGCTCTCGGCCCTATGGTAGTTGGTGTAGATAGAGGAGGTGGTTGAAGGTGAGAGTAGGAATGATGATCAATGTCACCGAAAATTAGTGATTCCAAGTTCTTTAAAGTGGTTAGAGATGAGAGATTTTTACACCGAAGGTAAAGATTCGAAGGAAGGAAGAAGGTGTTGGTGATGATGGGGATGACGCTAGGCAAGAAGGGATGATGATGCTCCAGTTACATGAGCCAGAGATGAAAGCACTGAACTTCCTTTCTTCCTTCATCGTTGCAAAAATGGTGGAGAGATCTTCTGACAGGTTTTTTTTGTTTCTCTTACCTACTTTCTACTCTGATTTCCTTTTTTCTTTGGTAGATAGTTTGTGATGGTTTTATTTTTTTGTTGTTTGGCTTTGGATTTAAGATAGGGTCTTCATGCGATTTCCCTTACCTAGAACAAGAGTGGGGTACGGAGCTTGGAAAGTAATAAATTAAAGTAAATCATGTGTGATTCTTGTCGGGTTAACAGTAAGACAAGGACATGAAAATAAATCAAAAGCCTCACAACTAGAGAGGGCTAGACCATGACCCCATTAGCAACTATCTGGCCACCACTAATCATCGCAAATTATGAAGATTAAATTTTGAAACATAAAATGAATAAATTTTTTTTTGAAACATACAATACACCTACCCACTCCCCACAAAAAAAGAAGATAAAGTATAAGGGCAGAAAATTAACATGTCTAATTAAGTTATATTTTCATGTTTAATATCATCATTGTTTTTAATAGTTTCAAGAAATTTGGTTTTAGTTCTTGTAATTTTTTGTTGTTAGTTTTAGTTCATATAGTTTTCTTGCATTTTGATCCGAGTTAAATGATCAGTTCCTATATATTTAACGAGTTTTTATTTTAGTCCCTATATTTAGACTAAATCCTGATGAAACTACATGGACTAAAACCAATTATTTAAAATTATATGGACCAAAATCAATATTCTATCAATTTGTAAGGATAATATTAACCCTTCCGTTAAATAGAATCACCTCTTAAGCCTCTGTTATGGAAAAGCAGGCATAAATATAGTATCTGCGCATTATATCTTCAAGTGATGGAGCTAAAATTTATTTAAGATAAATATTAAAAAAAACTTCATATTTTGTGATAAACTTTTCCCCTGTTTAATGAAAAAGAAAATTACATGGAGCTGTGATTGATATCTTATTTAGTACTATATGTGTCACTTTATGCCATGGTTGTTTTGGCAAAAGATTTCCAAGGGATTCCAGGGTAGATAATGCAAAAACACTAAAGGACATGACACTTTATAAAAGAATCAAGCTATTGGATAAAATAAAATGATGAGCGATGCAAATTATACTTCTTCATACTTATGAGGATTCTAAATTGGATGCGGTGCAGGATGTTGAAAGAATGGTTATATATCCTGATTTTATTATAATATTTAATATCTTATTTAAGAATTTTATCATTAAGTTTAGGCTAAATAATATTTATTATAATTAAATTGAATTCAAAAAGTATCCTGTAAAGATAATGCTTAAAAGTATATATTTATTATGATCTTGTGATTACTTTTTAAAATTTGAATCCTGAAAAAAAAAAATATTACAAGATATTGATTTGAATTGTGAGTTAACTTTGGAAAATTATAGTTGAGGGACCAAAAAGTAACGATGCACAAGGATTAAAGAAGAAAATGACATCTGCATGGGGATGATGGGAATGTTTACAAAAATAAGGGTATTTTAATGTAATATTAGCCGCTACTTTTAGTAAAGAATATATCAATGAAAATTACAGCAAAGTACCCAAAATTTCCAAATTCAAAGTATAGTTCGAAAGTCCGAAAATCACAGTCTTTGACCTCTGAAAATAATTTTATTTTTTCCAAAAATCACCGCCTTAGCAATTGGATTATGTGAGGGAATTTTCAGACTCATAATCCAACTGTTAAGACATAATCTTTATTCTTTACTCTTGATTGTCACTATTGGCATAAAGCATTTTAAAGGAAGTCACGGCCGGGTGGAGTTCTATTTGTTTTGTCCATTAAAGTAGTTTGCTTTAGTATACTAAATTCACATTAAATCAATATTGATTGCGACATCATCAATCCTCAACATCCCGACTCTAACCTTAGCTTCAATGACTTCTTGCGAAAGTATGCTATTTCATGCGGCTACTTTCTTAGTAGTGATAGTAAGACTACTAATAGTGTAATATGTAGGAGTTTTTTTTTTTTTTTTTGCCAATAGTAATATGTAAGAGTTACGTGTATATTATTAGTATGTCAAGAACATTTTAGGTATCAAGACAATGAAAAATGTTAGACAAATTGATAATATTTCTAATTTATAATTAACAGAAATACAAACTCCCCGTGTAATGCACGAGTAGTACATGCTCGTTAGCGATAATAACCAATGAAATAGCGCCGGTTGAGTTGTTCCCGACGCTGGTTTCTGTAAGCACAGCATCCAAAGGAGCAAACGAGGCAGAGGATGAGGATGAGTGCAAAGTTAAAAACACAAACATTGAACCAACTATTCCTAATGTTATCCAGCACTCCACCTTTACATGCGTTGCAATCGAAGCACAACACATTAGGATTGTTGTCCCATGCATTGCAATCTGGATTTGAAGATGTTCCATTTTCTGGCTTCTTCCACACCGTCGGCGATTCGTATTCGAACTCGCACACTCTTGGCGGCTTACAACACCCTGACTGCACAAATTCAATCATAAGTTCTCAAAACACCACCACGCTAATCACTATATTATCAGAACAAGAAGTTACATATCCCCAAATGTATACACGGCAATATTTGAACAGGTTTCATGCAGCGCATGCAAAAGCACACTCCACAGCACAATGGTAATTAATCCTGTGTTATAATTTTTTTTTTCCTGGTTAACGTACGTTCCCCTTTTGAAACTTAGTATAAAACAAATATGCTTACGAGGATTCGAATTTGTATTTTCCTCCTTTCAGGATAGGGTCACTTACCACCTCAACCAACAGCCTGTTGGTTAATATTAGATCACCTTTTATAATTGAAATAGTGTTACATTAAACAAATAGTGTAGGAAACTTTTCATTTCAGAAGGCAGGTGCATGCGTAGAGATTCTTAATTAACCTCCACAAAGCTTAAGAATGGTGCCAATATTCTCAAAATTTCTACACTGAAAAGTTCTTATTGTAAAGTTCAGAGAGAAACAGAGAATGAAACTGCGAAAGTGAGGTTAATTAGATCCTTCTTCTTCATCATCAACTTTTTTCAACTGTCTCTAAACCCCATAAAAAATTACCATCAAGAACTTTAAAGGATCTAAACTTTTGAACATGAGAAGAATAAAATATACATTGTGTCACAATATATACAACATCGTACTTTTTCATGCAATTGAATATTGGATTGTAACGTATTGTACTATTGGTTTGCATTGGTCTGTCATGTAAATTGGATAATCATTGGAGTTCAATTAATGAACAGCAAGGAAACAATCTAAGTAATCAATTTGCATTGGTATGCTTCTATTAATCTGTAGAAGTTTGTTTTGCACTTTGCTGTGCCGTTGTCTTGTGTAATCTTCTATGGTTCTTACTCTGGTTCTTTCTCAATAATACAAATGTATCATTAAGGCCAAAAAAAGAAATGTATTGTATGTTAGAATGATGCACCGGAATGTAATATATATATATATATATATTCTAACACACAACATAGGATAATTAGATGAGGAAATAGATCAAAAGAAAGAAAAATCATGGAATAGTTGAGAGTACTACCTGAATAGAAGGTAAATGCGATTGATAGAGAGATTGAACAGTGTCATTTTGATGATCGGCGTTAAATTTAGCGCAGGCTTGAGCTCGCTGCAAGCAACTCTTGATGTTATTCCAATTATCGAAATTCTCCACTCTCCTCTGCAACCAATTGGAGTAATTGCCAAGCCTATAATCCTCGAATCCTAATTCAGACACAGCTTTGCCTGCGCCTTTGTTCGTAATCACGAACAAGAAGATATTGAAGGCGAACAGTGAAATGATGATCAGAATCATCAAAAACAGGTAGATCCAGAGGAAGGCGGCGGCGCTGCAACAAACTCCGATCAGACCTATCGTCGACAGCACCAGGATGCATATGCCGAAAATGAGGATAGGTTTTTGCAACCATTTCTCGCAGTCGCTATCGTCCCTTCCCAGCGATTTCGATTCCAAGATTATGGGGATTGATAGAATGAGCGTCGAGAAATTGATTAGCAGAATCAAATTGTTGCTTAGCCGAAACATGTTGAATAGAATTGGGAAATCGAATTTTTCGGCATTGGGAAAAACTGAGTTGAAAGGAAATGCAGATTTCAGAATCGGAGACAGGGAGCGTTACGAACAAGGAGACAAGGTGCTTTACCGGTTATTTTCCCGCTCGTTTTGATCATCTAAGAACAAAAAGAAATAGTAATACTGTAAATCATGAATAATTGTTTACTTTGTAATATTTTTTTATGAAATTGCGGAAAATAGATGGCTGTAACTTTCTTTTTTGGATTATTGAAATTGATTGGTGGCTTTTGGTTGCTGCTAACGGCTAAGTTAAAGCAGTAGTTGACAAATGGCTGTTCAAATATTAACAATTGAAACATGCCTAATGCCTAGATCATCTAAGGAATAGTCAACATTGTCGTTGATTACTACTCCCTCCTGTCCTAATTATAAGACAAAATTGATTTTTTTAGAGAAATTAAGGAAGCCAATTAAACTACTTTAGAGTGTTTATATTTTTGGTATCCTTACATTATATATTAGTTTAGTAGTCAAATTAATTAGTTTGGAGGAAAAAAATAAAAATAAAAATACTCTAAAGTAATTTAATTGGTTTCCTTAATTTCTCCAAAAAAGTCAACTTTATCTTATAATTAGAACTAGAGGGAGTATAATTTTCAGTCACTATTGACTGTTTCCAACATTTGAAAACATGAATACTTAGTCACATGATAATAACCTTTACCGTTTGTCACGTTCTTATTTTAATTTCACCTTTATCAGAGTATTCGCGGAAAATGATATACGGTTCGGTGGGCAACACATGAATAACATAAATATACTGATAATATGTGTATGATTACAGAAATTCCCTATAGTGGTTCGTACATGATAATTATCATCAGTGTAGCCACATAGGGCTACTTTGGGTGTCTAAATTTGTCCGAATGAAACGAAGACATCTTCTCGTCCACGTTCCACCACTATATACCCCTCTTACAGTTCTCTTCTTTGTTCTCAGCATACCTTCTGTTTTCACCTGTCTAAATTGTTGGTAGGGGAATGTGAGATTTGAGAGAATCTTAGTAGGAAAATAGTACCAATATGCATGCATGCATGCATGCATGCATGATAGATGTTATGTATATGACATGTTATCTTTATTTAAATGCATGTCCCATAATGACATTCATACATGCTCAATGTTTCATGTACCAAAATTATGGCCACAGCAAAACAGAAACAAAGCTTAATTTGTTCAAATCTACTCTACACAATCAAATAAAGTAATCACATACATCACTACACAAGCAAAGTTATCAATTACATGCAATTAAGGTAAGTCTCCTACCTTCAGTCTTTTCTCCTTGATTTGCGTGTCAGCAACTCGGGCTCTCAACTCAGTTCTACAATTCCAAATGTACAATTTAGACATTTCAATAGTGTTTCTGGGGATTATATGAGTTTATATTAGAAAATTACTAAATTCCTCCTGGGGACCCGATGTAACGACCTCTCTTAATTACCATATAACTAATCTCCACACCAAGTAAAATATTAAGTATTACATAATACAACCTATTAAAGGGTTCCACCCATAGTACAAATCGTAGTATGCAGCAAAGTATTCAACATATGCAACGTATACCAAAAAGGCCTTTAAGTTTGGCAATATACATTATGTTCATATAATTAAACAAAACATATGATTGGTATTCCTCAAATTCCTTTTAAATCAAAATTTCTAAAATTTCTTAACCCTATTTCACTCAATAAAATATTTAATAACTATAATTCTCTAACTATAATATTAAATCATAATTTATAATTTCACATCACTCAAAATCTTCAAAACTAAACCAATTAAAATTTCAATAATACTTCCAATAACTCAAATAAATTGTTTAATCTAAATCTAATCGGTCAAAAATGTTTCCAAAGTATAATTTATGATTTATTTAAGAAAAAATTAATTATAAAATCATAAAACAGCTAGATGATAAATCTAAACCGATTAAAATCAACTATTATTTATTCTCTACATATCTATAATAATCTTTTGTTAAAATTCACAATTCTCCGAAAATTCTAACCTCAAAATTCTCACTATTCAGTATAATATTACCACCGATAGAAAGATAAAAATACGTAGAATAATTTTTATGAAAGAAGTTTGATAAGAAAAAGTGATTTTAAGTACCAAAGTTATTATAAATTTAGAACCTTATTTGTTGAAACCGTTCGCTCGCCTGCTCGTGAAACTTGAATGAGAAGAGTGAAAACACTTTTTTTCTACGTATTAACACGGTATTAATAATACCCTCCTGACACTTTTTTTCAAGAGGGGAAACACTTTTTTTTTTTTTTTGAAAAGCTGCCGACAATTTTTTTTAATATTACACCCAACCCGGCCCCGTTGTATTCGGTTTGACTGTACTTTTTTTGAAATTTTGATTAGGGTTATTCTGACATATTTTGGCCCAAAGAATCCAATTCTGGACTCGAAATTACCAAATCAAATGCCAAAAGATGAAATTGCCCTTGTCAAACCCTCTTTAAAGGTTTTAGGGGCGTTTTCGTCATTATGCTTTTCGGGCTTTTCCGAAAAGTGACCAACTGTAACCCCACCTAATTTTCCCTTATGAACTCAATGGAATCATCAAATCATTGAAAAATCCAACTCTAACCGCATTTTCTAGTACTAGCCAAAATCTAAGAAACTCCGAGGAAAATTGAGGTTTTTCGATTCCGACTCCGCAGACATGTTCCTTGCTACTCCTAGTCACTTTATCAACTATTTAATTGAGTTATAACTACAATTTGAACTAAATTTGGGCAGCATAACCCCTAGGCATATCCATTTCCAAATTTAAAACCAATGGCAATCCGGCAGAATTTCACTGATTAATGCCCAAATCGGCCACAATAGTTAATATACGAAGGTTTGGAGTACTTCAAGCTCCCACTAGCTTTTCTCGACTTGGCTGAAAACCCTAAGCTCCCAAGATAAAATTTGAGCTTCAAAACCTTAATCAACATAGAAGAATAGCTTAGGAGCGTTGTTATACACGTTAGGTAGAAATTTACCGAAGAAATCAACCTACCGTACAAGTTTCTCTTCCCTTTCTCTCTCTAGAAAATTTCTATACTTCCTCTCTCCTCCAGCTGAACTTCACGTCAGATATGGGCTGAAGCAGGAGGATGATGATTTTAATAATATATCCCAATTTAATTAATTAATTTTCCCAATTTCGGATTTTTACAAAAATTTGGCAAATTTCTGTCCAAACTTTGAAAAATCATAACTAATTCTAGAAAAATTGAATTGGAGTGATTCCAAAGGCTATAAAACCCTTATTGAGTCTAGTTTAAAGGAAAAATATAGAATTTAGTCAAATGGAAGCACAAAAATCCCAGAATTTAAATATTTGAATATTGTTCCAGAAACTTTCCAATTTTTCTGGGCTAACTTCAAAAATTCATATATTTTTGTATATAGCTTCAAATGATTCGTATGACTTATCAAATTAAAGCTCAGGATGTCTACTTTTACCTTGTAAAATTTTATAAATTTTAATTAACATTTGTTCATAAAAAATCAGATGACAAGTTCACCGCCTCACAGAAAATTTGGCTGGAAGCATAATCATATTCTCCAAAATTCACCATTTTACTTTCTTTAATACCTCAAAGATATAAGAAACATTAGGGAATAAATTTGGGGCACCTGCTAGACCGGGGCTTAGGAGTCCATTTAATTCATGTTTATTCTCAAGCCTCTAATCCCAAAATTTGGGATATTATACCATTGCTCTAAAACTCACATTTTATAAATCCAGAGAAATATGTTTATTAAAAAAATTTTGTATAAGGTGCCGTGAGTAATATATTCTAAATATGCACATGATTGGGCCGAACGCTAGTATTCAGTAGGCCAAGCTGTATAGTAGTGATGGATTCTACATTTAAACAAATATACTTTCTCCAATGTTATCGTAATTGGAACGGAAACCGGTTAACCAGTGGTTTAACCGATCTAGTCTGGCAGTTTTAAAATTTAAAAATTAAATCAAATCTTTTTTTTTTAATTTTATTCAGAATTTCATATAAATAATCCTAAAATCTTCACCTCCTCACCGGTTAGCCCTGGGTTAGCTCCGGTTTGACTCTGATCCGACCTACTAACCCTTGACCCAGTACCTCGACCAATTCAATCACTTGTCTGAGTTTAATAACCTTGATTTTCTCCACTTCTTATATGCTGTCAATCTTTAAGTATATGTTTGTTTTAATTTTTTAGAAGTGTTTTTACGATTTATAAAACAAGTATGTAAAGAGTTTTTGTCTTGATTTACTAAAATTGAAAAAGAGCTTCTAGTTTGGGGTTTCCAATCAGGCACTAAACATCTTTATTAAAAAAGTACTCATATTATATTTAAATTTGATTCAAAGAGAATGTCCAAATAAAATTTCTCTTCACTTTTATGGACATCTCCCAAATGTGTACAAGTGGCCATCGCAAATTTGATTCAACACTTGCAAAATTCAATGATATTATATATAGAAAAGGGGTTACAAAAGAGCCATCAGATCTGTGTTTTATACAGACAATATAGAACCATCAATTCATGGCTTACACTAGCAACAGCTAGAATCAAGAAGAATTACATCTGATTGCTCCTCAATAAAACATCACTTCCTAGAAACTGAAGAATCACAAGGTCCTTGCCCAAGCAGTCCGTCACAGCTGCTGCGTGCCATAGCCGGCCCCACTTCCATACACCGTTGCTGTCTCCCCTACTTCAGCTCTCCCATAGGCATCAGCAAAGGTGCCAGGTACGACAGCAGCAGAACCGTACGGATTTGATGCTGTGTCAATGTAGCATTAATGCATCAAAAATGGAAACGCACGGGTATATCAGATCATAAGACATCAGCATACAGAAGCAAGAAAGATACCTTGTGTTCTTTTCTCAACATTTTGAATCTCAGCTCGTAAAAATTCCACTTCTCTTGCCATTCCTATCAGATTCTTCTCTGTTCCTTTCAGTTGCTCCACTAACTCGACGTTTTTGTTCTTTTCATACTCAAAGGTCGCGCTGTGCCCAATCAGGTTCAAAGAATCAGCAAACAAGGTCGAAAGGAAAAAACAATGAAGAGCTACGAAGAAAATATGAAACAGGATGTAATGCCAAAGCATACAAAAATAGCCACCAATTCCAAGCCAAAAAAAAAAAAAACACCAAAGACAGCCATCAATAATAAACACCCATGACTTAAAACATGATCTGACAGAGATCAATGCCACTTCATCACACACTAATGATGCAGGAGTGTGTTACATAATGTACAAGTTAACATAGTAGATCATAACAATAGGAGATGATCATTATGCTATTCAAAATACCCAATTTGAAGATGACACATCATGAATGCATTATGGTCTCATCATGTTTAGATAATCCAATGAACGGCAGCTGGGTTCTTTGCAATAAGTATACTGAAGCAGTTCTGATTTACTAGCAGTTGAAAGAAATCTATAACAGGCAAATGGCTCACCGTAATCTCTGGTGTTCTTGCACTAAGTTGTTCAGTTCATCCTGCAGATCTGGCAAACTCTTGACATCACCGCACACTCTCTTCAGTTCCTGAGTAGCTCTTTCAATTTGGCTTTTCAGTTCTTGTCTAGCAACTGCCAAGCTCTGCGCTTCAAGATGGGCTAGCTTGAGTTCCTCCTTTACATTCTCACCGGCTATAATGTCCCTCTCCATTCTTGCAATCTTATCCAGTAAAACTCTGATCTGGATGTCACTTTCAGTTTCAATGCTCCTAATGTGTGCCCTCAGTTTATGCACTTCCTGCTGGGCATTGACAAGCTCCTCTCTCAAGGCCACATGAGTACTTGCCAGCCTACGGTTATCCCCCACTAGTTCCTTTATTTCTGCTTCCTGAGCAGCAATTTTATCCCCCAACATTTGATGGGGCAGGGGCTCTAGAGAAGGATGGCCAGCAGAAGAACTTACACCAGTAAATGGACCATGCCGCATCATCCCAGGAGCTTGGACAGAACGCCCCTCAAATGCTGCCGGAATATTGCCTCTAGCTGCCATTTGTCAGATTGAGAACTAGTAGTCAAGCAGACATTGGGATCTTACACTCCCAAGGTACCTGCAGCAAAAATACCCACTGCTCCGATGGCAAGGGATGCAGAACCATAGTTGTGATTTGCAACATAAGCGAAAGCAAATATGCTTGCCTACATTTAAAGAGAAAGCAAATGTAGAAAAAGACTGGTCACAGGATTAATGGCATATTCATCATTGAAGAAAGCTTATCCGGGATAGGACATTTTTGGAATCTTATCAAGGACATGGCACAGGGCCATCATAGTCTTGTCCAATCTTGTGGAAACCCCTACTCTTGTTGTTATTAAGTGACAAGTACCGTCATAAATGGCAAACAGAATGTAAGAAATAAACTTTATCCGGAAAGCAATGCATCAGATCTATGTAATGAAATGCACAACATGAAATGCTACCTTCATATTTTCAAGCGAAAGGTCTAGCAAAAATTCCACTGGATGTTCTTATACGGGGACAAATCAAGGATGAGTAGGTGATTCCAATCCCCAAGTTATCATACTTCAAATAAAAATAATATGGAACTGTGGATGTTATATTTAGTCAAAGAACACATCAACCCTTAGTTTAACCTGTTAAGTGAAGGCTCATAATTTTATTCATTCTCTAATAGAATGAACATTTGTGGATTCTGTTACCAAAATTATTGATCATTTAAACTTGGATGAACCCTCTTTTTTCTACCATAGTTTAAACTTATGTACAATTGCTTCTCATAAAAAGTCCAAATATGATGAATTGCATTGAGTAATAGAACTACAGTTTATCACTTGGACCATATGTATAATTTATTTAGATGCTGGAAAATTTGGTAAGTTCCCTTATATGGTCGGTTACAGGTGAGGGAGGATTTGAACCGCAGCACTGCAGTTAATAGCCAATTAGCCATGTGCTCACTGATTAAGTAATTAAAACTAACAACTAAATGCATGTTAGGGTGTCCGTATTTGGGGTCCCAAAACAGACGTTTCCAAAAATTCATTAACAGTTTTGGGGGTCCCAAAGAGGATGGGCAAGCTTGCCTTAATAGATACAAGACAATGCCATTTCTGACAGCAAAATTGTAAGCATAGCAATTAAGTGGCACTACTAGGAAAACATTAGCAACTTCTGTTTTTGGCCATGAGGGATTCAAACCCCCAATGCTGTGGTTTGTAGCTGAGTGCTCATTAAAAAAGAAGGACAAACCATCAACTAACAAATACCAGAATAACGACAACCCCATTCGTGACAACAAGCCTGCAAGCATAGGCATAGAAAGTGACACTGCTAGGAAACATTGCAAGCATGGAAAATTCCCTTTTTCGTCAATGTAGGTGAGGAGGGATTAGAACCCCTAATTCGGTGGAATGTATTCATGCGCTTCCTAAGATAAATCAACAACTAACAGATACAATAATAATGAAAACCCCATTTTTTAAGATAAACCAACAACTTACAGATACAATAATAATGAAAACCCCATTTTTGACAATGTGCTGGCAAGCATTCGGAGTGGCATTACTAGGAAAACATTAAACATAGGGGAGGGATTTCATAAATTTTTATGAGTTTAATCTTGCATTCCTATGTTTGGGATCCCGGCACCATGAAAATACTAATATACCTGTGAATCCTATTGAATTCTTGGGTATTGCTTGTATATTTAAAACTGTTTTAAGTGCCCCACCAAATATATGGACATTGAAATATTGGTCTCTGCTACAAGCATCTACCATAAAGTTTTAAAGTTCCAGCATTGAGCATCTTAAAATCTTGAAAAACTGTAGTAATGACTTCGAGGATGAACCCTCGCAAGAAGGGGAACCAAAGGGATAAAGCCTAAAACTGTTCTGGTTAACAGGTTTCACGAATTTCAATCTTACAAAAATGTCCATCCTTTAACGGACTTTTACATAAAGAAATATTGATGAATTCAACAGTGCGGTACTCAATCGCAAAATCCCAATTGAATTAGCAAAAGAATAGCAACATGCGAATCAAAGTATCTGAATAGTATGCACCCAGCAAAGAGTAATGCAAACAGAAAATCAACTAAGTAAATACATAAAACTATTATTTTCGTGCACAAAACAACTCTAACAAAAAAAGGGGTTGGGTAAAGGTCAAGGGAATCGCGAGATAAGGGGACTTACTGAAAATGGAGGAACTAACTGATCGTCGATGGAGCAACGATGATGAAGGTTGAATAGGCAGGGCAGGCAACCCCAGTTCCAATCCAAGTGAGAAAGAGAAGGCACTATGCGTTAAGTCACGGTCGACGACGACGACGACGAAGTAAGAACTTCGGAATTGCCGGGCCCCACTGGTGCTTTCGCAAATTTACTGCATAAAATATTTTCTCATGAAGATAAATAGGTTGGCAGAAAAAATAATTAAATAAGGGGAAACATAATTAAGAAAAAAATATTCGACCTAAGAAACAAAGAGGGATAATTAATAATTTAATATGCAAGTCATTGCAGTTTTACCCAATTTTTATTCAGCTTCTTGTATTTTTTTCTTTTTATCATGTCATTATAGTTTTAGTTGTTTTATCAGGTTCTTATAAATTTTTTATTAGGTTTTTATTGTTTTTCCTGATTTTTAATCAATTCTTTATAGTTTTTTTCCTTTTCTATAAATAACCTGAAACTACCAGATCTAAAAAATCAGTTAAAACTATAAAGATTTGATAAATAAAAAGAAAAGAATACCAGCCCTTATAATTTTTTTATTAGGTTTTTATTGTTTTTCCTAATTTTTAATCAACTCTTGATAGTTTTTTTTTTCCTTTTTTATAAATAACCTGAAACTACAAGATCTAAAAAATCAGTTTAAACTATAAGAATTTGATAAATAAAAAGTAAAGAATAGTACAAGGATTTGATAAAAAAAAATATGAAGACCTAATATAAAAAGAAAAAGAGAAAACTATAAAAGCCTAATTAAAAATTAGTTAAAACTATAAGAACCTACAAATTAATCATCCCAACAAAATAAGACCCATATTGTTATCCAACTTTTGATACTTTTAGGATTATAAATATCTATTAATAATAATTTTCAGGATAAATTTCAATATTATTTTCTCTGATAGACAATCTCATATTTTATTTATTTATTTTTTATCAATATATAGAGTTTGATAAATTTTTAGACCATATTATTTTCTAGTTATGAATTTTGAAATGCTTTAAAATTTGCTGTGTTAAAAACCTGTGAAAAGATTGCATCAAAAGAATTTTGAAATATCTTGAAATAAAATGATAAAAGCCAGAGATATTATTTTATGGCAAAGAAAATTAAGTTATTCACTTTCAAACGAAAAACTACATAAATTTTCATGAGTTGCCAACATCATTTTTTTACCGTGATATAAAATATAATATTAGCTCAATGATAAGGTTATTTAAACAAAAAAAAGGATGAAGAATAGAATAAAGTCATTCCTTTTCTTTCTTTGCTGAGTATACCCTTTTTTGCCCAACCTTTGCTGAGTATACCCTCACTTTAGTTGCTGCCATCCTAAGCTAGGACCATGGCATGGCCATCTATAAATTTGTGCTTTTTTACAATATAAAAGATTTAATAAATAATATTATTTATGTTACGAAGATAAGTCAAGAATGGTGGGATTTTTTTCCCTCTCTTAATTTGGTATCGCACATTATTCACGTTACTTATAATTGACATGGCATCACATGCAGTTTCTCCCTTTGAAAAAGACAAAATAATATTAAAAGAAATAAGAGTTCTCCATGTTACAATAAGATAATGTACACACTGAAGAACAATAAGTATTCTCTTCGGTCCTAATTATAGAATAATATTTAGGAGTTGATCTTGATCCTAATTATAGGATAAAGTTTTAATTTTTGTCAATTTCTTCCCAAAATACCCCCATTGATACTTTTTCAATAATAATGAAACACAGTGATAATTTTATAATACACCTATGTATTCTATAAAGTAAGTAATACTTGCAATTCATTAATGTCACATACACCTCAATTCTACTATTTCTTTTATTTTATAAAAATAAAAGGTAAGAAAATCAATTTAACACTATTAACGTCATCATCTCTATTTTTAAAAATTGTAACTTTCCTTTTCTTTAATTCCACTCGAATCAAACCGGCATAACTCCATTTTAATGACGGGCAAGATCACTTGCTTTACATCAAAGCAAGTGATCAACATGAACAGAACATGATTTCTTGTATGTATTAAATAAGGGCATTTTAAGAAAATAAATAAGATTAAACAATTTAACTACTATTCTTAATTTCTCCAAAGTTAGGTAAATATGCCCTATAATTAGGACTAGAGGGAGTATTAAAAAAGAAGATAATGAAATAACTTCAACATAGTAATAAAGAATAAATATCATGTCAATCTATAGTTATAAGAGATAAAAGCTTTAAAAGAAGGTTTGAAAGTTATTTTTGTCTCGGAAGTATTCAGTGAGGGCTAATTTTGTCCTGAAATTTTTTCGATAACCAATTTTACCTCGAAAGTGTCAAATTTAGAGCAATTTTACCTGACAGTTATCTCAATTAAATTTGACCGTTAGTTGACTAAATTTGGAGTAAATTTGCACCTTAACAAAAATGACATGGATGACCAAATTGCCTTGGAAGTTTTAATTTAGGAGCAAATTTGCCCGAAATTTGGTCAACTAACTATCAAGGTAAAATTGCTCTAAATTTGACACTTCCGAAGCAAAATTGATCATCGAAAAATTTCCACAGCAAAATTGGCCCACAGTAAGTACTTCTAAAACAAAATTAGCCTTTAAACCTCAAAAGCATAATGAATGAATCATTTCTTCACACAAAATTAATGGTTAACAATAAAGGCGGTTTTCTTAATAACGGTAAGAGCTGAAGGTAGTGGCTTAATACTAAGAGATGGTAGGAGTAGCAGTGGAGGTGTCTTTTGAGACAATGAGGACCGACGGATATTTGGTTTTAACTGCAAACTCACCAATGCACCACCTTCAGCTATTGCAGGACTTGTTGGCTTCATTCATGATCTCCAATTAGGTTGGTCTAGAGGATGTAAAACTTTAGTTGTTCTTTTTTATTGTATTAAGGCCATCAATCTAGTTACAAGGGGATATGAAGACAAGTTGACAGTCACCCCTTCAAGCACATTATTGATGATGTTAGCCTTTTGGTGCATATGGATTTTACAATTATTTTTTTTAGGCATTCCTATAGAGAAACACTCTGTAGTAGCCAAACCCTCATACTGTGGAGAATTGTTTCCGTATCTGATCAACCACCATCCTCTTTTGAGATGGAGGCTAATGAGGGATTCTAGGTTTGTTTATTCTTTTGGTGTGATGTAATCAATGATATTCAGTTTTATATTAAAAGAAAAAAGACTATGGAAAATGACTGCTACCTCTTGGTTGTACATGAAATCTAATTCCCTGTACAACGCATCACTAAAAATTAAATTTTTAAGATCATTATGATAAATCCAACCCAAAACATTCTGATTAATTTTGCCATTCGAAGGCAAGCATTCGCTATACCCTGGTGGCTGACATCTGCCCAAAACAAATGGCTTCCTTCTCTCAGAATTGTACAAGCTGCTCGTATACATATGTGCGTGCGTGTGTGTGTTTGTGTAAGTATACTCACTAGAATAGCTCACCAATTCAAAAAATTCTCATTCTTCCACAACTATTCTCGCCATTCCATTCAGCAATGTGAAGATTCACAGGGTGAGCATTCCCCACTCTATAGCAGAGAAACAAACTGTCTCTCTCTGTGTGGGCGAAGACACTCATATATGTTTAGAACGAAACCGTCTGTTGTATAGGATAGTTATGAAGAATTATTTCACTCCGTGGATCTAATTTTTGTTGAGATGTGCAAGATCAGTTCGGTGAGAATATTCAGAAATTAGTTAAGTAATGTGTGATTAGAATTCGTAAAGTAAAGCTGCGCTTTTGTGTGAAGTAAAACTGGAAGATAGTCCCACACCGGGGAGTCATGCTGTGAGGAAATCATTGAGTAGATATAAAACGTTAGTAAACCCACGAACCAAAGCATACCTTTCTCGGCCTTTTGGCTAAGATCAAGTGTAGTATCTGTTCTTATCAGTTTAATATCTGATACGTGGGCCATCGGTCCACATGATATTAAATTAATTTTTTGAGGGGAAGGGTCCATTACAGTAGCTTGCTACTGGGATCCTTATGCGTCGCCCGTGCGTTGCACTGCTGCACAGGCCTGGCGCACCCCGCCAATTCATAGATTAAGCATCGTTTTTGATTCAAGACCCATAACTGACTAATGGTTTTGATTTCCCCTTGAAGGCCCGAAAATTAGCCATCACGATCGCATTCTTCGCTAAAATTCAGGCCCAAGCAAGTGAAATTTTAAACATAGTCTTAAGGCCCAGTTTGAGAAATTTTACCCGATGTTTGAAAGCGAACTTTCTTAATGTATGTTTGGATCCCATTCTTGACTGAAATTGAGGCCCAAGAGAAATTTTACACATGGTTTCAAAGCTTAACTTTATTTTTGGCGACACTGAGGCAAGATAAAAAAAAATACACTGCCTTGAACCAGAGCCTATTTTTATTTTTTAACTTGGTACCTCAGCACTGTACTTTGTATTTGTGGCTTGCTCTGATCACTATACTTGTAGCAAGTTTAGCATCAAATCCATATTTTCAAGGGGAAAAAACCATTAAATTGATATTGTTTGGGCTCAAGTAACATACATTGTTTTGAAGAGAATTGCCTCTAAGATACCCGTGCCTAAATGAAAAATGCTGTTATCAAGTTCATAAAATAAATTTAGAAAATATTACGCACTTTGTCCATAATTTGCAATTTATAAGAACATTTTGTAGTTTTAATATTTTGTAGTTTTAATAAGTGAGAGAAGTGTTAAGGATTTACCTTGAGTGAAATATCACATTGTTTGAGTGAACCGAAAAAGTGGAAAGGTACCCATAAAAGCTTGAAGTAGCCTTAAACAGTCATTAGTTGTCGGCCTAACCAAAGGGTCACAACAACAAAAAAATGGCCTGATGGATGGAATCTCAAGTAAGGGGGGCTTAGCCCACAAGCCTACCTATCAAGAGAGGCTGGGAATAAGCGTAAGCTTACCTACAACCTCTGCAAGCCTCCTTCTAGCTTGGAACTAGCAAACCAATCACTTAACCACTACAATAAAGAGTGTTGGACTGGGTTAAATGTTTTTTTTTAATTTCCTTATTGAACTTGAAACAGCATAGTTTTGACTTTAAAAAATAGCAATCGATCGGCTTGTATTTTAGAAACTCTTTTGTTGAATATTTATGCGCATTTTATACACAAATGTTCAATTTGCTTGTGAATTAATGCCGCTTCTATTTAAATATTATTTTATTTATGAGAGTCCAAGTCCAAGTTAATCCCAATTTATAAAATTACCATGTACCACGCACGTCACCCTACTGCCTAGGGATCAGGCTTCTCTCCTTGGCGCTTCTAGTACTTTGCCGAAAACTCCATCGATATGGATGTAAAATATGAGGGTGATTCATTTTTTTTTAAAAAAAAACATTTAATTCTTTAGAATATTTTTTAAATAGCATCTAATATCTTAAATTAATATTTTATGTATTTTGTGACATAAAATATTTTTTAGTAGCACTTATTATTTGACAAACTATATCTTAAAATATTTTTTTAAAAAAAGAAAAATATAGTGGATCGTCCTCACATTTTACCCAAAACGTTGTAATTTTGGGCAATAGAGGGGCAAAGGACAAGGAGAGAAGTTGGATCCACTCCCTAGCGCCACCCCACCTCTATATATTTCAATAAATTACTTTTCTATTTTTTTTTATGTCTGCATTTATCTTTCAATTTTTGCATTTTTATCATGATCTTGGTTGACTTTATAATAGCTCCATAATCTATTCTTATGAAAAATACTTGGAAGTGGTACGCTATATTTTACGTAACAAATATAAGAAAACGAATTACGTATCCTTCGACCACACACTAAATTTTCAAATAAAAACAATAATTTTGAGGGTGCATCAGGAGAGCATCATACTAGCTAGTGACAAAAAAGATGTTTGTAATGACATCTGGATTTGGAAAACAGGTAAAAATCTCCTAAAAGATTAACTCAAAGGGTAACTTCCAACTCCAACTAAAGAGCACTATACTTTCCATACTATAATTTAATACTCTCTCCACTATAAATAGCATGCATATCTGAACGTCCCTCTTTGCAAAATCACCTCATAGCCACTTCTTTTTTTAGAGCCCTATATTGTGTGTGTCTTCTTCCATGGCTGCTATAAGGAATTTAGTCCTTATAGCTTTGCTGATTGCGTTCAATGTCGCTGTTTTGTGTGAAAGCAGAGTGGAGAGGAATGATCTAGGGATGGATCTTGGTGGGATTGTGTTGAGGATTGGCATGGTTATGGGTATGGGACTTGGTGGTGATATCGGCTCTAGTGCCGGCGCAAGGTCCGGGTCCTGATCTGGCTCGAGCTCAAGTTTAGGTTCAAATTCAAGGTATGGTGGATTGTCTGGGGCGGGTTTTGAGGCAGGTCATATGCAGAGTCTCATGCAGGATCGAAATCTGGATCAATCTTTTGGAACGGGTTCCAAAATCAAGTCATATGATGGACCTCACACTGGGTCAAGATCCAATAGAGGGGGAGGGAACGGCGAAGGTGATGGATATGGCAGAGGCTATGGAGGCAATCATGGAAAGTGAAGGGTGAAGGACTCGTTGATGCATAATGCAAGTTTATTAGATATGATGCTCAATGATCTAAAGAAGTAAAGAAGTGTTTAAATAAGTGGCGTTGAATATGAAGATCATGTGTGTTTGTCCCTCGTGTTGTTGTTTTCCTTGATTAATGTCATTTGGAGTTAAATCTTGGTCCTTGTTTGTATTGCATGTTGTGGTGTTATTTATGATTGCGTAACAAGAAATTGTTTTGTATTATAAGTGTACAAATGAAGAAACCATATTATTGCATGCATATATAGTATGAGAGGCATTGGATGAATTTGAGAGTGTGTATGCATATATATATATATATTCAAACTGTGTGGGGGCACTTGCCCATCCTGAAAGCCACCTATTGGCCAAGCAGATCAAAGTAGTGTTGCTAGCAAAATCTAAAATTCAGATTAAGGAGGTAAAAATTAAACATGAGAAGACTCCGAAAGACACGAAATCCAGGGCACACAAAAATTCAACATCGACAACAAAAGTAGAAGCCCTCCTTGAACTCGTTTAGTTGTTGTTTGTGCCGTGTCACCACGTTTTTATTTTTTTTTATTTGGTCATGGGTATAATTTCTTTTATGTCTTATATTGTAAATAGTTTTTCACCTAATTTATTAAGTGTGATTTTCAAAATTCAAACTATTTATTCTTTTCCTTACAGAAGTGAGGCTGTGAACCATCTCAGTCAACAATTTATATGTATTTTTTATGTTTTTGGCTGTGAAGTAAAAACCCTTGTCTAAGCTTGGCACGTAGTCCCACATCGGGGGATTCATCTTGTGAGCAAAGCAGCGAGCAACTATATAATGTCTAGGATACCCGCCAGTCAAAGCATACCTTTCTCGGCCTTTTGGCTAAGATCAAGTGTAGTATCTGTTCTTATCAGTTTAATATCTGATACGTGGGCCATTGGCCCACATGATATTAAATGAATTTTTTTTAAGGAAGAGGGTTCACTACAGTAGCTTGCTGCTGGGATCCTCAAGCGTCGCCCATGTCTTGCACTAATGCACGGGCCTGGCGCACCCCACCAAATGTTAGATTCCAATTTTTTATTCTTGGGCCCAAAATTGTTGACGAACTTGCTGCCAATATAAGGGTCCTAGACCCTGACCTTTATATATTGGCGGGCTCCTCCCGGAAGTGCGATTTATTGTTTCTCAAAATTATCACTTTTATTCTTGAAATGTTTGTATAATTACTTCGGCCATAATGTAGATTCGAGGAGAAAGGGTTAAAGATTTAACCCAATGGAATCTTTTAGCCTGCCAACCTACCAATCAAGGAGGTTAAAGGGGGATTTGAGAAATCATAAAATCAATTAAAAAAAGTTTTATTAATGAGGCAACTTTTTTTAAACATATTTATTTTGCACATTGAAAAATTAATTGAAATAAACTAATTCAAACAGCTACTAAGAGTATGAGTGAGCTCAGAAGTTCTTAAGCTTCCCTATATTCCCTTCGTGCGAGCTATATAACTAAAGCCAGAGGACCCATAATTTACTTGGTATTCAGTTTTAGTGCTCATCATCTTTAATTAGCACTGAAATCTAATATGCACAATTTAAAATTATGAATTTTGCTCGCAGCCAGAGCCAATCCTATATCATTATTTGATGTTTGATATCTAATACTATTGAATTATATTCAAATATGGTTGATTCCATTGTACGGAGTGACTCTTTGGTTGGGAAAAAAAGACTCTTTCAATATACGGTACACGCACATATTGGCATTTTTGCCCTTTGGATGGCATTACTCAATATAATTATTAGGGTTAATATAACTTTTGGTCCCTGAAGTTTGATCCAATTTTGGTTTTGGTCCCTCAAATTTGAAATCGGTGGTTTTGGTCCCTGAAGTTTTATCCGATTTTGGTTTTGGTCCCTCAAGTTTGAAAAGGACTTGGTTTTTTTTCCAGGTCGAGTCGGGTTTCAAAAACGGGTCGCCAAGTCCTTTTCAAACTTGAGGGACCAAAACCAAAATCGGGTAAAACTTCAGGAACCAAAACCACCGATTTCAAACTTGAGGGACTAAAATCAAAATTGGGTGAAACTTCAGGGACCTAAACCACCGATTTCAAACTTGAGGGACTAAAACCAAAATTGAATCAAACTTCATGGACCAAAAGTTATATTAACCCTAGCTATTATCTTATGTAAATTAGTACTCCTCCTTTAATTCTTAATATAAGATATATTTAAAAAAATAATCTTAATCCTAGATATAAGACATAACTTTTATTTATGTCAAACTTATGACTTATAAGCCAACTTCTAGACAACTTGATCAATATTTCTTCGCTTATTGTCAGTTTCTAGTATGTTCCATCTTGCATTTTTATTGTTTTGTTCTTGCCACTGTTGGTAGTGGCCCTGCCAAATGCCAACATACATAATCCCACTAAACGTATAAAAATAATGGGAAGCATAAAAAGTACTGTGAGGCGGCGCCACTCCGTTCATAACAATACAAACATTTATAATGATAAACCATATCCCATTTCAACACATTTCTCCACCTTCCACGTTTCAACGTGTTTCCTCCACATAAATTATTTTTCTTTTTGTAATTTTATTTTATTTGGGGCATTTATTTATCTCATAAATCACACAAATTTTAAGTTAACCAAAGCTTGGGGGCGTCTCTCCCCTTAACATAACCACACACATGTCACCCCACTACCTAGTGCCACCCTATATTTCTTTGCCTTTACACGTCGTAACCACATCTATTTATTTCAATAAAGTTTTTTTTTTCGTTTTTCACGCTTGTATATATCTTTCAAATTTTACATTATTATTATTATTACTATTTTAATTGACGATATAATAACTCCTTAATCTTTTCTTTTGAATAATGCTTGAAAATGGTAGACTAAATATATTGCGTAATAAATATGAGATAACTTACCCTTCAATCACACTAAATTTTCAAATAAAAACAAAATTTTTCATAAATATATATAAATCAATGAGACCATCATACTAACTAGTGACAAAGAAAGATGTTTGTAATGACATCTCAATTTGGAAAAAAGATATAAATCTCTTGTAGATTAACACGAAGGGTATCTTCCAACTAAAGAGCGCTATAACTTTATTTCACTATTATTTTATCACCAACTGCACAAGCTATAATTCTCAAGTCTCCATTATAAATAGCATGCATCTGAAACGTCCTTCTTTGCAAAACTCCCTTCATATCCTCTGATACCATATAGAAATAGTCACTTCGTTTTTAAAAGCTCCAATATTGTGTCCTCTCTTCAATGGCTGCTATAAGGACTTTAGCCTTTATAGCTTTGCTGGTTGTGTTCAATATCGCTGTTTTGTGTGAAAGCAGAGTGGAGAGAAAGGATCTAGGGTTGGATCTTGGTGGGATTGGGGTTGGTGTGGGTGCTGGCATAGGTATAGGACTTGGTGGTGGTGGCAGCGGCTCTGGCGCCGGAGCAGGGTCTGGCTCGGGTTCGGGGTCTGGATCTAGTTCGAGCTCCAGCTCAAGTTCGGGTTCATACTCAAATTCAGGATCTAGTGGGTCTTCTGGGGCAGGTTCTGAGGCAGGATCATATGCAGGGTCTCATGCAGGATCCGGATCCGGATCTTCTGGAGCGGGTTCTGAAGCCGGGTCATACGCAGGATCTCATGCGAGGTCAAGTTCCAATGGAAGGGGAGGGAGCGGCGAAGGCGGTGGATACGGTGGAGGTTATGGAGGTGGTCATGGAAAGTGAAGGATTAATCATGGATTAGTGCATGCATGCAAGTTTAGATGTGATGTTCAACTATCTTAAAAGAAGTAGAAAATTAAAATAGTGTTTGAATAAGAATTTGTATATATGATATATAAATCATGCATGTGTGTGTTCGTTGTGTTGTTGTTTTCCTTGACTGATGTCATAATGTTGGATCTTCGTCCTTGTTTGTGCTGTTGCATGTATTTCTGATTACATAACAATTAAGTAATTGTTTTGTACTGTATTATAAGTGTGCAAATTAAAATTGTATGCATATATACGTTATTACTTTAATTTCTGTTCAGATCAGAAGATATGGATATGTGGGTATTAATTAATTATAAACGCAAGGAGCAAGGTTTAAGAAGTGAGGAGGAGGAGGAGCAGGAAGAAGAAGAAGCAGCAGCGTGTAGGAATGAAAGTGAAGAAGAGTGGAATATTTTGTGGGCGCATAATAATAATAATAATGAGAACAAGAAGAAAGTGAAAATGGGAAGACCACGCATGCTAGTTGTGGTCAGGCACAAATTATTCTATACGAGAGGCATGTGATAGAGTATAGAGTTGAGTTGTACAAGCCTACAAAGCTCAACCAATAATAAATGGTGCTGGTTCTTAATCTAAAATTAGTTGACTAATTTAGAGATATAAATTAAAGGAAGATAAATAAATTATTTTAAAATATTTATATTTATTATTTTTTTAAAAATTTATTTGAATGAGTTATAGACTAATATAAAATCAAATGAGCGATACATATAAATATTTCAAAGAGACACTGTAAAATATGCTATAATTAAATAATTTATTTAGTTTCGTTAACATCTCCAAATTAACTAAATGGGGTTTATATTAAAAACATGAGGTAGTACGTATTTATTACGTTCATATTTACTTATATCTTTTAGGTCCAATTTTTCAATTAAATCTTTCAATGTGTGATTTCTATTGGTAATAATGGTCTAAAACAAACTTTTGAAAATTTTTATTATTAAGAAAAGTTCTCATATTAAAAATTAATTGGAGAATTATATTGTATCTAATGAATATAAGCAAGTGGAGCTAAATCTTGTATTATATTCTCTCTTAAATATAAAGTCTAGTTGACTTTGTTTTGGAGATTAAAAAAGCTAAATAAGTTACTTAATCATATTGTATGTTGTGTTTAATTAAATTATTTATCAGTTTATAATTAAGTCAGACAAATTAGTTTAGAGAAAAAAATGGTAAATATAAATAATTTAAAGTAATTTAATTAGCTTCTTTAATCTCCCAAAAAAAGTTAATTGAGTCTTACATTTAGTACCGGAGGTAGTATTAATTAATATATATATATATATATAATAAATAATAATATACTAACTTTCTGATTCATTCCGTCTTCTCTTTTTGGTCTTACAAATCTAACAAGCTCAATCCATGTTTGCATCAATTTTTCTAACACATACGAACGTTTGACTTGGATGAGATTTATTACTATATATTTACAAATTATATGAGTTTAAAACAATTTTTTTAAAAAAAAAAGAGGCAAAAAAATATACATAGAATAAGCCAATAATGTTCTCGTGATATAGTGTCGTGGAAGCTCCCTCTAGATAAAAAGTCATCATGGGATCAATAATCCCACTTATTATCTCAAATAACGGTTACTTGTCTTTAAATTTGTAGATTAAACAATAAGAAGTGTCCTATGGGGTGGCTGGTCATGAATTGCCCCAGATTGTGAAAAATTATATTGTATAACATTCAAAAATAATTACACATTTATGAACAAATGTAAATGGTTTTTACATTCTAATCCCTCCACACTTTCATCTATTCCATCTGCTCACTAATATTTGCAAACATTGCCTTATAGATAAAAGTACACGTATCTTCTTCCTCTACCCTTCTCTCTGATTTCCTTTCTTTTCTTCTCTTTTTTTTCCCCTCATTTTCATCAGGGACAGAAAATTCTAGAAGCCTAGAAGGCAAAAATTAAAAAAAAAAAAACAAGAAAACAAATTTAATTTACAGACTTTCCATATCCATAATAAGAAAGATACCACTTCACAAATTTTTTCAGCCCGGTTTCCAAATCCGTGGTGGGCTTGTACCCAAGTTCTCTTTGGGCCAAACTAATATTCGCATGCGTGAACGGAACGTCGCCGTTTCCAGGCATGTCCACGATGTTCCTCTTTGCCTTCACCTTCAAATGTCGCTCCAAAATTCGCACCAGTGTCGGCACCGTCACCGGCGACGTATTTCCCAGATTGAAGATCCGATATGGGGCGGGTCCTCGCTTCTTCCCACCCGACCCGGTACTCTTCCCTGACGTGTCCAACGACGCCACACAACCTCTTACTATATCGTCAATGAATGTAAAATCTCGGGCCAAATCGGCCCGGTTCTTTCCACGATATATCGTGATCGGTCTTCCTTGGAGGATGGATTTCGTGAACGAGAAATATGCCATATCGGGTCTGCCCCAAGGTCCGTATACCGTGAAGAATCTCAACCCGGTAATGGATAACCCGTAAATGTGATTGTAAGTATGGGTGATTTCCTCGCCGGCCTTCTTCGTGGCGGCGTAGAGGCTTGCCGGTTGGTCGGTCCGGTGAGACTCCGAGAATGGGACCGCCTCGTTGAGGCCGTACACGGAGCTCGACGAAGCCCAGACGACCGCCGGCTGAGGATTCGCCAACTTACACGCTTCTAGAAGCGTGACGAGGCCGGCGACGTTGCTGTGAACGTACGAGAGAGGATTCTTCATGGCGTAACGAACGCCGGCTTGGGCTGCCAAGTGCATGACGTGCGTGAAAACGACGACGTCGAAGAGCTTAGCCAAAAGCTTAGCGTCGTTCAAATCTCCCTCGACGATGAACACGCCATTGTTGCTGAGAAGCGACCGTCGAGCTTTCTTTAAAGATGTCTCATAGTAGTTGTTGAAATTATCGAGGCCGACGACGCCGTCTCCTCTTCTCTTGAGAGCGAGGGAAACATGAGAGCCGACGAAACCGCCGGCGCCGGTGACCAAGACGGCCATTCCGCCGCGTCGATTGATCCCCGCGGAAAACCGAACCTGCTTTTCCCATCTGGATCCTCCCCAAGAGGAAGACAAATAGGGACTTCCTATACTCTGAAAACTCAAATAGGAAACGGTCAAAGCAATGAGGAAGAGGGCCCATAGGAACATGGTGCTGGTGGACGAGAAACATCGATAAACTTGACGATTCATGGATTTAGATTTTCCGGGCGAAGAAGGGAGAAGCTGACCATGGTCCATTGAGGATGGCATTTTGGATTTTTGGTGTTTGGGGTAGAGAGAGAAGATTTTGCAGAGAGAGATATAATCTGAAATGAAGAATGAAGAGGAGGAGAGATTAAGGAGGAGAAGGGGGTGATGATGATTGATTGGCGGCGAGGAAGAAAGGCGCACATAAATTTTGTTTTGTGTTCTCTGTAATGTGCTACACAACAAGGCGTGAGGATGTGGTTTTATATGCAGTGAGAGAAATTTGGAAAGTCAAACATTGCTCAAACCATGATTTATTTTAGGGAGAATTACACTTAGGTCCCATAGAAAAAAAAAATAAAGAAATAATCTCTATAGATTATAAAATGTAAAAATGGTCCCATTAACAACTCCATAAGCCTGTATTGACAACTCGTTAACAACTCTAGGAGCTTGTATTAACAACTCCATGTGACCATTTTTTCATTTTGCAATCTATAGGGATCATTTCTTTATTTCTCCTTTTTCTCGGGACCTAAATGTAATTCTCCCTTTATTTTAAGGATATTTTGGTTTTTTAATGTATTTTGAAGCATGGGAAACGGAATGTAGCTTGGATTAGATTTATTTTATGTAGGATTCACGAGTACTTGATTTATAGAAATATATTTTTCAATTGCAGAAAACATTTTTCATTCAAATATATAATCCATGCGGTCCAATACATGTAATCCACACCCTCTCCTCTAATATACGGATGATCATACACATAAGATTTATTTGATTCAGCGTTTTTTTAAAATATAAGTTCTTATTACACAAGTCAAGATAAAACTTCTCTCACATACTTACCTCGTATACTGTAAATCACGATTTATAAATGCTTATTGCTCAAAAATAAGCTATTCCAAATAAACACATAAGCAATAAGTTGTGCTTTTGCATTTTTCTATTTTTACGTAAAATTATTATATGCATTTTTCGTATCTTTTCGCGATTCATTCTCTCTAATATCTTGTCCTAATCATTCTCTCTCTAACTCATCCTTTTCTATAAATAATGGAATATTTGAAAATTATTTCACTTTTTCTATATTTATTATTTTTAACTTATTTTAGTTTCATTTTTGTGATTTTATGATTTGGATAGTTATTACTTATAGAAAAGCTGAAGTCGTCTTTGGTTATCTTTTTACATTAATTATTAATAAAATACTTTGATCTTCAATATAAGATGTCTCTCAGTGCTTATTTATAAGTTATTTGCATTAAAAAAATTTTATTTAAAATATAAGTCATTTGTAAGGTACTAAATGAGATTTTGTCAATTTTACCTCTATTAACTTATATTAATAAATGCAAAGAGCTGTATATGCAGTGAGAAAAATGGATATGAGAGAAAATGTTCACCCATTTATAAATAAGATCAAATTTGAAAAAATTTATCCATTTAATAATTTTTTCCATCCACAATACCTTTCTTGGTTTGTAAGAATAAGATACAAGTAATTAACTACACTAAGATACACAATTTAATCATGCGTATCGGAAGTTGGAACTACACTTCATTCCATTTTAGTATTCCCTCCCTCCCATTTTCTTTTCACTTTTCTCTCCATCCAAATACTCCCTACACTCTTTTTTATAAGAGCTCAATAACCTATTACGTGGTTCAAAAAAAAAAACGGTTAAAATTGGCTAAAAATAATAAGTATATTTAAAATAAATATTAGTTTTTTTAAATATGCTCTTATTTATAAGGAGACAAGTAAAAGAGAAAAAATGAATAATAAATGGGGAAAGTAAGAGTGAATGTAGAATAGTAAAAGTATAAAAAAAAATGAGGAGAGAGAATGGAAAAAATTCACCTTTTAATTAATGCTATATAAATGATTTATGAGAGATAAAGATGGAAAAAAAAAAAGTCATTAAATGTTAAAAAAGATCTTGTCAGATTGTTATAAAAAAGATCAAGTCAATTTGAATTTCAGATTCTTTTAAGAAGGATTAGAGGGAGTACAGGGTAAATAGATAATATATGCAGTGTCGCATGAATATCTTAAAAACATTGGGTAATTTGTTATTTCACCTTGGATTTTTATAAATTATATCACACTAGTCCGATTTATAAATTCTTTTTTATAAAAAAAATTGGTTTTATTTATAAGTTCACTTTCAGTGCAGTAAATGAAATTGTGATAAATTTTGCTCCTATTTATTGTATCAATGAAAAAATAATTTAAAAATAGATAGAGAAAAAATAGTTGAAAAGTACACACTCATAAATGAGAGCATAGTTGGAAATTTACCCCATAATTATTGAGTTATCTATCTCTTCTTGGTATGTGAAATTTAGTTAAAAATGACTTATAAATAAGATCAGAGTGGTAATTTTTAGAATAAATCTGATATTTTTATAACTTACAAGCAGAAAATAGCCAAAAAAATTTGATACACTTTTTTTTTAACCCCCAATTAATCACATAAATTTGTATTATCTTTTTTTCACTTATTCTCCCTCTTATCTCATTTATTCTCTCTCACTCACCCTCTCTGTAAATAAGAGTATATTTTTAAAATATTCATTATCTTTAATTAATTTTAACCAACTTTTTAATTTTAAAAAGGATCCTGAGAGCATTAGACATTGATTGGTGTTAATTATTTAATTAAAAGATATTATGTAATTTTATCAAATAAACTTCTTTAAAAATTGATACCACAATAATCAGATTCCAAGATTCATAACTTGGAAAGGTCATAATATTTTTTATATGAAAATTATAATTATAAATATTAGTAGTAATAATTTTAAGAGTTACCACTAAATGTATCTTAATTAATTTATATTAAAGTTTTTCCATATGCAAATTTGTTCCTTTTCTAACATGTGCCGAGGTAAATCCGCAACTTTGTCACCGTTTCACCTGTTTTCACATTCGGTGCTGTATATAAATTCGAACCCTTTTGGATGACCGATACATTTGCAAGGAATCTATCATACTGGTCGTTGTAAAGAAAGTGAGTGAAAATTCAGTGAAGTTGTGGGCTAGAAGGTTGTCTATATATCTTCCTTTTTTCCCTACTAGGGCCAATTATTTTCTGGTTCCCCCCAATAAGATCTTTGTTTGTGCACGAACATGGCAGATAGCTGATGGTCGTGAAGCAAAACGAGCGCGAAGAAATGGCTCAACGTATATGAACGTTCTCTCCTCTCGCTTCTTTGAATTTGAAACTCAATCTTTCTTCAAATGGCTTCTCTTCGTAGAGTTCTTTATCACCGCCGTTTCTCCATAGACGTATCGCCTCTTTCTTTCTCTTTTTTCCCTCATGTGCAGCTTGTAATTCCAATGCCCTCCTTTGGAACACTGAATCTTGTATTTCCTGCTTGCAGATTACTTTTCTTTCTCCTTCTACTCTCCAAGAAGGTCTCTTAATTTTGCTCTCTTTTCTTTGGGGTTCCTTCCCTTAATAGCATAATATTCGTAGTGATGCTTTCTCTCTGTTTCACTGAACTTAACATTTCATTGTATAGGGCTTTCGGGAAGCTTTCGAAGATTTTATAGTGCGATTCCGTCGTCGGGACAGAGTGTATTACCAAACCCTGAAGATGGGGTGGTCGGAGCTGAGGCAGGCAATCTGGATCCCGATGAGGAGATAAACGTGCTTCGGCGTGATTTTGAAGCTGCCAAAGAGAGTTTTCGCAGAATTCCTGATACGCTGAAAGAAATGCCAAGAATGAATCCTAAAGGTTGGTCAAAGATTTCTTGGACCTCGGAAGAAATACATTGTTCAAGAAATTGATCGGTTTCTATCTTGCGTTGCATCAGGCATATACGCGAACAAAAACTTAAGATTGGATAGATTGCAAGTTTATGGGTTCGACTACGACTACACATTGGCACATTACTCCTCTGATTTACAGACTTTGATATATGACCTCGCAAAGGAGCACATGGTTAATGAGGTTAGCGCAGACCGATTCTTTCTTGATTTCCACTTTCGAGTCTTTTCTTACTCTTCTCATTTCTTTGTTTCAGCTCAAGTACCCAGAAATTTGTATGAAATTCAAGTATGATCCATCTTTCCCCATCAGAGGCCTCTACTATGATAAGTCAAAGGGGTGCCTCATGAAGCTGGATTTCTTTGGTTCGATTGAGCCAGATGGATGCTACTTTGGTCGACGCAGGGTACTACACTGATTCTCTATCTGATTAGGCACGCATGTACTTGGCATTATCTTATAGCCTTGTGCTATTATTTTGATTTGGACTTAATGAATCATGTCCCTTGTTTGGTAGGTTTGGGCTATGCATGGTTAGGGCTTATTTGGTGTGCAGTATGGAATTGAATGAAAAAGGGTCATGAAGGGGGGGTATTTTTTTAAAATGAAAAATGTCATTGGGTCACAGGATAAAAGATTAATAGAATAGCATTATGAAGAATATGATGATGCATATTGCATATCTTGATTGTATTGCATATTGGAGATATTAAATGCTTATACTGTGGAATCTTGGCTTACTTCCGGTTCACATGCTACTCACATCATGGTTTGTTGTCGATTATATTAAATGAACTTTTCCTCATGAATTTACAGTTAAGCCGACAAGAAATACGAGATATATATGGCACACGACATATTGGTCGGGATCAAGCCCGCTCACTTGTTGGTCTAATGGATATCTTCTGCTTTAGCGAGGTTACTTTCCCTGCTATTTTGTCGCACAATGGTAGTTGATAATTATCTAGTACATATCTAGGGGACCTTTGGTAGTAACTACTTAAAGACATTTCTCCCCTTTTGTAATAAGTTTTGTAATTTTATTATTTGAAGATAATTATTATTCTAGCGCTGAATTTGTTCATGTATGTCTGAGAATTATAAAGCCAAGTAACACCCTGCCACCCACATGCTGCTTTCTACATTCATCCAAACCAGCGGGGTCCTGTGGCAGTATCTTTATCATAAAAAGATTGGTAGGTTCAGTCATATTTAGGAAATAAAGTGAAACACAAACTAGGCAGAAATAATTTGATCATTTTTGTTCCATTTAATGGGACTTGTATACAATTCACTAGTTTCTCTTTTTTCCTTAAATGTTAATAGACCATTTGTTTTGCTGTTAAGCTTTTGCTCCTTTTAGCCATTTTTATAGTTGGTATGAAGATATCAAAAGTTCTGGTTTTCTTCAGGTTAACTTCTAAGTGTATGACCTGCTTTCATATCTAAGCAAGCTCAGACTTTGAGAATATTTTAAGGTTTAAGTCATGCCTCTCATCACAGATGAAATATGTTCCAAAGCATGTGAAATTTCAAAACTTTATTTATAGTTTTAAGGCTGGAAGATTCCTTTTAGAACTCCCTTCCCAAATCCTTCTGCTCCACTCTGGGCAGGGCATCTTTTGACTTGATGAAGCAAAGTTTCTCTCTACCTTGATAATTCTTGGTTCAGGACTGATCCCTTCACATAATTGCTTTGTAGGCATGCCTTATTTCAGATATTGTGCAGTATTTTGTTGATGCTAAGCTTGAATTCGATGCTTCGTACATTTATGAAGATGTGAATCATGCCATTCAGCATGTCCACCTTAGTGGCTTGGTTCATAAAGGCATTCTAGCTAAACCGCATAAATATCTGGTGAAAAATGTAAGGTTAAAGCGTTTTGCTTCTTTTTCCCCTTATGAATATATTCAACACATCTCAATGTTGTTGTTCTACAACACAAGCAAAAAGTTGTGAAATTACTTTTATAATTAAGTTAAACTCTATTTTTTATCATCATTGAGATAAACGTGGTGCTGCAGTCATATTTTATAATTTAATGGTTATATCCTCTGGTAAGGAGTTTGTAATTTTTGTTATTCCTTTGTGAGTAAATGTTTCAGGAGAAGATATTTCAACTCCTCAAGATGCTTAGGGAGAGGGGGAAGAATCTTTTCTTGTTGACTAATTCTCCATTTTCCTTTGTTGATAAAGGAATGCGCTTCTTGTTAGAGGTATGATACTACATAATACACCTACTGTTTATTTTGTCATGGGGAATGTCCTCTTTAATTCTCAGCAGCCATCTCTATATTAATGAAACTTTGCTTGAAGGAGTGCTTAAAGGAAGTAATCATTTCATCTCATTGACAAGTTCTTATAACAGCTTTGTGGTGGAGTTATTTGAAGTGCACATAATGCCTTATTGTTACTTTGTTAGCACTGTCACTTGACTTTTGACGTTTTGTCTACTTTTGTATTAATTTCATGGCTGAAAGTTCCTACTTGTTGAAATTTTTATGGTGAAATTTTTAATTTTTTTTTTCGTTTTTCATATCTGGCTACAATTTCCAAAGTTGATTCTTTATTTTTTTATTAGGATTCTACGGATTGCAGAGACTCCTGGAGGGATCTGTTTGATGTTGTAATTGCCAAGGCCAATAAACCACAATTTTATACATCCGAGCATCCATTCCGGTTTGTATTCTATTGTTTGATTGTTTCTTTTTATTTTAATTTACATTCTCGTGCTCAAGTATGCGAAACAGTGGCATGGTGCCATTTTTTATGATTATAGCCTGATTCTTTCTTGCTTAATTTTTTTTTTTCTGTTTAACAAGGTTATTAGGGATTAAATGCTATTTTCCTTTGATTTTCCATAGCTATGAAAAAAAAAAATAAAGTTGACATATGATGCCTATGTCAATTGGATGCTCTCTCTTTTACACACACACACAAACTTTTACAGCAAATCCAGAACTGATAGTGATTGTCTATCATGTGGCTGGGTTGAACATTCTCTCTTCCTTGCTGGATTTAAGTACACCAGGTTTTTGTCGTTTTAAAGATTTTATTGTTAAATGATTTTTTCTCAGCTAGAGTGGACTGTGGACCATCCTTTTTGCCAGCATTTTTCAGTACTTCTTGCTTATCCCTCTCAAGTATATCCTTCTGAATTCTTTTATGAAGATTCTGAATTCAGTAAGTTCTTCCATGCCAGATGTTATGATCCTGTGAATGATACACTAACTTTCACCAAAGTCGATGCATTTCTTCCAAATAATGTTTATTATAACGGATGCCTCAAATATTTTCTTCAAATAACCAAGTGGCGTGGGCCAGAGGTATGCTTTATTTGGATGACATGTAAGTCATTCATGATACTTATTCTTAACTGCTTAAACTCAATGAAATTTTGATAGTAAAGTTAGATCGCTCTTTGAAGGCTGACAACCATACTCATTATCAGGTGATATATTTTGGAGACCACTTATTTAGTGACTTGAGAGGACCTTCTAAGGCTGGTTGGCGGACAGCTGCAATCATCCATGAACTTGAGGTGTGTTTAGGATTTGGTTGTTGATAGAACACAATGGCATTGTCCGATCCATGTAATGACCCCACCTAGTGGGATAAAGTTTGTTGTTGTTGCTGTGTAGATCAGAAGCAAACAGTTATGTACAGATTTTTTTTGTCATGATTAAACATTAGAATCAGACATGGTATGTAATGTGTGTTCAATGCTGCAGAGTGAAATACAAATACAAAATGATGACAGTTACCGCTTTGAGCAGGTACCCCTCTGCCGCACGTTATGTTTACCTTGACTTTTAGTTTGCAGTTTCACACTTTCATGCTGAAGGATTTCACGTAACTTTACGCAAGTACCATATTGAACATGTGTCCAGTATGAACTATTTTGGGTTGCCTTTGGTTTTGAATTGTAGCCCTCTGATCAAAACTTATCAATCATAGTTGCTTAGTTAACTAACGAACAGCATGATATAAGTTTGTAACACCACTGGTGCATAGTTTATCATCCTTTCTGATTCCAAAAGCCTCTTAAATATATTGTGGGGTTGCCCTGAATTTGTTTTGAGGATTTACTGTAAGAATGTGAATTTTTGTAGAAATAAGTTTCATTGAGTTCAATTTCTTGAACCCTAGGGTGCTAATTGTTCTGGGTATAGTTGGGAGTTGTAAATGTTAGAAATAATTTGTCCAGTTTGCATATATGTTGTATGGATGTATCCATTTGTATAGGATGCTTGAAACCCGTTTGTTGGTCCCAGAAGTCAAATGGCCATCTGGTAGTAGCTTGTCTCATCCCATTTGCATTTAGAATTTGTTCAGATGAAAACATAAATGTAAACTGTTTCTGTTATTATCGAAAGGCCAATAGTTTCTACTTTGGAATGAACAGTAGGAGTTAGATTCCTCAACTGCATCTTAAGGATGTCAGAATTATGAATTATTCTGTTTCTTGTTGGTGGGTGCAGGCAAAGTTTCATATAATACAGGAGCTTCTCGGTAAATTGCATGCAACTGCGGCTAATAGTCACAGGACCGTGGCTTGCCATTCGCTTCTGAAAGAACTCAATGATGAGAGGCATAAGGCACGTACCACTATGAAGATGATGTTCAACAGATCTTTTGGAGCAACATTTCTTACTGATTCAGGTCGAGAATCTGCTTTTGCTTATCACATTCATCAGTATGCAGATGTTTATACCAGCAAGCCAGAGAATTTTTTATCTCACTCACCTGAATCATGGATTCATGTTCCATATGATATCAAGATCATGCCTCATCATATAAAGGTATTCTATTCATACTGCTGAAGAAATTAGTGTGACGCCATGTTCTTATTTCTTGAGAAGTTGAAAAAGAAACTAAGACGGAATATATTTTTAACCTTCATGAACTAACTGCAATAGTATACTTATTCTATTTACACCTGTCAAAGTCATTAGACACGAGCTTCATTTCACACAGCATCAAACGGCTGTGGTTTTGTGTTTCTCATTGTTGGATGATCCTAATGATACGAAAAAAGAAGAAATTTCTTGAGATGAACTTGGCATCGTATCTTGTTTGTCAAATATTTTAAATAGTTAGTTAAAAAGAAATGGATTTCCCTTGATACTCAAATAAAAAAAAAAAACCCTGGAAATTTCATGATTCTCCACTTGATTCTCCTATTTGGGTGTTCTGTATTACTGTTTGTGCCTGCGCTGCCTCTGCTCTTCCATGAGTCCAATTTTGAGTTCATGAATCTGTTGATTATTAAATGCATTCGTTCATTTTATTAGTTTTGGCTGTTGTTCCATTACTCGGTTCTTCTGTTTGTCCTTTTAGGTTCCATCAAATTTGTTCAGAACATGATGAACCAGTTTTGAAAAAGCATAATGACGTGACAGTTCCCGGGTGCTGCATCTACTAGATAAAGTTGTTGCACCAGGAACTTGCATTTTTTGCTCCTAACACAACAACATAGTGTAACACCACATACTTTTTTTGTGGTAGAGCAAATCAGAGAGACGAAAGAAGATATACACACAAATTTTGTTCTAGTATCAGAATGGGAACTTATGATTCAATTTTGTTTTAGAAAGGAACACGACTCAGCTTGCTGGAACTAGTGTTCAAGTTTCGACATCAATAATGAATTAATTGATAACCATACATTCTGTCTTCTATTTGTTGGTAGTTTTTGTTGTTTAACCGTAAAGAAGAAAGGAAGCAGTGCTCGTTTGGAATAGCTTATTTTTAAGTAATAAGTCCTTATTAATCGTGATTTACGGTATACGAGGTAAGTATGTGAGAGGAGTTTTATCTCGACTTACGTAATAAGGACTTATTACTCAAATAAGTGATACCAAACACAGACGCAGACCGTTAAGCTTATAATTGTTTCCACTTTCATAACCTTAACTTTTTTTTTAACAATATAACCTTGAATCTTATCAATAAATACCTAATAATAGAACTTGAAATATTTAAACAATTAGCCCTCATTTTTATATAATCATCAACTACCCAAATCGTGCAGAAGGCAAAATCAATTGGTGATTAAAATTAGTTAAAAATAATAGTTAAAAACAATGAACATATAAGGAATATAATTTTTTGCTTCTAAACATACCGTTATTTATGAAGATAACGAGTGAGAGAGAATGAATGGAAACAAAAATGAAAGATCAAGTGGGAAAGAGTCGAGAGATGTGTAATTAATTGGAGGTAAAAATGGTTGCAGTGTATTAAATTTTTAGATGAAGTAAAATAGTTATATATAGGATAAAGTCCATGAGAGAATGTTGCTTATAAATAAAATTGAAGAGTATAATTGTGAAGGATCAAATAAAAGAAAAAGATGGAATCAAATAGAGACGAGCAAATCAACAAAAAAGACATGCAGGATCCTGGCTGTTTTATTAAGATTAATCAAATACATAGGAGCCAAAAAATACCCGCTCCCCAATTTAATTATCTAAAGTTCTGAATCCTGCCTCATCCTATAAGACATTATTTTACCCCTTCGCTATCACTCAATAATACAAACAATAACAATAGGTTTTGCAGCCCTTCCAGCTTTAGAAATTGTTCTCTTCATGCTTGAGAGGCATACTGCTGAACAACACCTCCTTGTGTCACCTGCTTTTCAGCTAACATGGCAGCATGCTGCTCTAAGTATTCTCTACTGTTGATCTCTGTTAATCTGCTTATTAATAGCATACAATCAACAGCTGCTATAATTATGTGAAACTATCAATTCAATCTTACTGAGAAGTAAAAGAACTACAAATTTGTTCTGTCTTTCTAGATGATATGATTTCCAACAAGTAATAAAATTCAAAATGGCAATTGCACATCATATCCAAACTTCGAAGAATTACATTGAGAAAGGTTGCATCTTTTGGGGACCAAAACATCATATACTAAATCTCTGTTCTCTAGTCAGCAAAAAACAAAGTACTCCCTCCGGTCCTAATTATAAGACAAAGTTGACTTTTTTGGAGAAATTAAGGAAGTCAATTAAATCACTTTAGAGTATTTATATTTTTAGTATATTTAGATTATATATCAGTTTATTAGTCAAATTAATTAGTTTGAAGAAAAAAATAAAAATATTCTAAAGTGATTTAATTGGCTTCCTTAATTTCTCTAAAAAAGTCAACTTTATCTTATAATTAGGACCGGAGGGAGTACTATATTTGGGAGCTAGACGGGCGTTTATTTTATTTCTAAATATAAGACATCAATTCATTTAGTCTCTCAAATTTATAATTTTTTATTCAAAACATCCCTATTGATTACACATAGTAAAAGGGTTACCATCAAAGAATAGTTACAATGCACATGATTAGAAAGGACATTCAAGGAAAACCAGTACGCATTTGTCACAAATAACTAACTTAACTAATATTCTTAAAATCCGCAAATTAGTTATCTAGCTCTTTATATTAAGGACATGAGGGAGTATTATGGTGAGAGAAATGTCCTACCTACTGATGGTTCGGTCTTTTGCAAACCCCAATTCATTGTCTACACAAAGATCAGACTCATCACTTTTCCTGGATCTTGAAGAGGTCCTGGGAGCAATTTGTTTAGCCTCAGATACTGTTACTATTCTTTCAAAAAGCTCTTGAGGGCTCCCTTCAGCAGCACACAATAACCTGGCCCTATTCTCATACATCACCTGTAACCACAATTTGCAAGGCAGGAAAAGAACAAATGAAGGAGAGGGGCAATGCATTAGATTATTGAGCAAAATTAACAATCAAAACAAAATATGTTTAACCCATTTCATTAACAAAACGCCCAAAAGAAAACATGAGACAGGAAAGGAACTTACATCAATCAAAGTGACAAACCTATGTGCTGCTGATTTATTGTGAAGCCCAAAAATTGGGATGCCTTCTAATGCTAAAGTATGAAATCTCTCTATAAAAAGAATATATATCCAGTGTAAGATTTTTTGGATCTCTTTATGGAAAGAGAAACTAAATATAGAGTTTTGCAAAAGCAAAGTGCCGGTTCAACTTTTGTTGAATTCAAGACATGTCAATTCTATATTTCTCTGCAATATCCCACAAACAAGACATCCAAACTCTATATATATTTTGAATGATGATCAATGATGACTTACTGAATAATCCGAAATAGTCTGCGGCTCCAAGAGGTTTATCACAAAGCTCCTCAAAGGTAAAATAGGCACATCCATTAGCTCCCAGTGGAACCTGATGATTGAAAGGAAATTAGTTTTAGAAAATCTGGAAATAACAGTAATAGTTTGCCCTGCAATTAAAAAAAGTTTCAACATACTTGTAGCGTCCTTCCCATTACTACTTCCACCTCTTGGGGAGCAGCTATCAGTTCTCCAATTAACTGTTGAAACCTTTGCCTAAGAAAGCCAGATAAGTCTTGGCCAATCAAATAGAAATCTTGCTCACCCTGCAGAGTCCAAAATACAGGGGAAAAAATCTAGTAATTAGACATCAACACTGGAAAGAGCCATATAAGATATATCTGCAAATGTGAAATTTAATCATACCGAAGTCATCTTGCGATAGTCAGTTGATGAACCAATCTCATGTACTACACATCTTTCCTGCACCAATATATATAAAGAAGCTTCTTTAGAGAATCAAATTAAAAGAAAATAAAATATCCAAGTATATGTTCATGGTCTATACTTTCTCACATAAAACACAAGTGTAGACCCAGATATAGTCCTCTTTAAAGCTGCAGGTGCAAGTGAAGGTTGTTTATAGTTTTATATATACATACCTTCAATGTGGCAATGAATGGTAGGAAGAGATCCCTTTGCAATCCACCCTCATATAGGTTATCTGGAGAGCGATTTGAAGTGGCTACTAGAATCTAAACTTGTCTCCAAGCCCATACAAAGAAATTAAATATTAAACATTGAAGATAATTTTGCAGCAATTCAACAAAATCCTATTGTTCAGAGAGGCTACAATGTGATTTTTATATTACTTACAGTGCCTTTGCTGAACAAGTGTTTGAACAAGCGATTTAGTATCAGTGCATCAGCAACATCTGTTACCTATGCAAAATATCATATACAAAGCTCAAGTTATGTAATCAAAGTTGCCAAAAAAAACTCTCCATATGAATCAGCTGCAAAAAAAAAAATACCATAAATTCATCAAGACATAATAAAATTGCCTCCTCGGAAATCTCTCCTGCAACAACATCTAGTGGATCTGACACACCCTTGTGCCTCTGTAAGGATGCAAAATATGATGTTTGCATTAGGGAAACATTTCCGCATATAACAGTATCAACTTTATTTTAGGTAATAAAAATGTTCTATATAAACTTACTTGCAATCGGCTATGTACATTTAACATAAAGTCATGAAAATGAATCCTCTTTTTCCTCCAATTGGCAGGCCTGAGAAAGAAGTTATGAGCAGCGAAAAATGGCAAGACAAGGTTGATCTTCATGAGAACTCGCCTCCATAGAATCTCATAGAAATTATAGATATTATTCTCATTTAGTTTTACATTAAAAATATGAAGATTTGATGACGTGTATCAAACCAAGTTAATCCAAAAAAACAATTTCATGTCAAACTCACAATTGATTAAAAAACAGGTCCATCAGCATAGTTTTGCCAGTCCCTACTCCTCCATATAAGTATAAACCCTTAACTGGTGCATATGAAGGTTGAAACAATAGACGGGACCACAACCATCCGCTCCTACACAAGCAAGTTATTTTGAATTTAGAAGTCTAAACATGAAGTAAAAGCAGAAAAAGATAAAAACTGCAAGATCTGAACTGATATATTAAATGGGAAGGAGATAATTATAGGAAGAAATGAAAGTATACCTTACAGGTTTTTCAGAATTGCTATCCAATTGGCATGCTTCAACAGACTCAACCAGCTCGTCATAGAGTCTCTGAAGTTCTGTTAGAGTGACTAGCTGTCAATAGAAAATGTTCATTAAACACAATCAAATGAAGAAAATGAAAACAAGGTGGAGCATCTTATCAATAAACAAAACTATATATATATATATATATATATCATATGAATAGCCCAACACAACAAAGGCTATTATCCTCCCAAGCAAAGATTATCAGTAATTCAGTTGAAAAGAGAGCTTTGTTCCTGATTTCATTCTCACTTAGACCCAGAAAGTAGGGAAAAATAGGTAAGAACCACAATAAAAGTGAGGCAATGCCCTCATTTTCTTCATCAGCAAAACGTCTATAAAGTTACCTGGCAAGTGTCACCATCTACAAGCTCACCAGCAGCAATTCTACGTTCATATTCAACAAGAGGCCCTCCTCCGTTTACTTCTGTAACTGAAACAGCAAGTTTCAACACTCGTGAAATAAGAGAAACGTTTGAAATCCAATAATGGAGAACAAAAAAGCCATGACAGATTCTTAGATACAAAAGACCATGTAGAGTTGTAGACCAAGCCAATCACCATAAAGATATCAGTGTGCCAGAAAATTACACCTAGCAATATATCTAACTGAAAGTGAAAGAGACTAGAGAATAACCTCCATCTGTGAGTTTTACAGCATTAACTGAAAGAGCTCTTGAGGTTGTACATGTATTGTATCCCAGTAATTTGGTTTCAGCATGATTAACAACTTTATAAGCTGAACTATGATATGCCTTTCTAAGAAGATAACAAGGTGCTTCTCCTGCTCTGCTACTGATCATAACACATTTTTGCCTCTGATGAAGAACTTGTCGTAATTGGCGGAGAGATCGAGAAACGGTCCTCATCTTCAATCGAACTTTTAATACCAATTTTACTACAACAGGGTTTTGCCGCCGCCTACCACTCCGAGCTCCCCAAAGCAAGAACGTCAGGAGTGGTGCGCCCCGAACTAATTCAAAATCACTGCAATTGAAGACATAGATAACAAAATTCTGTATTAAAACAAACTCTCAATTACATGAAATCCGGGTTTAAGAATCCGCGGAAGGAATAACATAAATGAATCAGAATATGCAACTATTGAGATGAATTAGACAGCCCGCAGAATTGATCGCGACGAAACCAGGTTCCCGTATTCATACATTCAGTATATTCATTATATATTACTAATACATCGAACAATTCATTCCAAATATGCAGGAACGTCAAATGCGATCCGAGATAATAGGAAAATATCAAAAAAGGTGGGGGGGATTATTAAATGATATAATTGAAGAAACAAGAAAAAGAAAGGGGAAACTGACATCAAAGTCAACAAAAAAGTTTTAGTAACAATAACAAAACTGCTATCGTATATCAATCTCCAGTTCATTGCAAGAAAAAGAGTACAAGACTCACCAGTCACGAAGGATTCAGGAACGCCTCGAAAGAAGGAAGAGAGAGAGAAAGAGGGATTGGGCTGAAAATGGTTAAAAACTTAAAAGCAACCAAGTGTTCCTGGGTTTTGGGGTTGTTTAACTTTTTGGATGCGTGCGGGACTACTGGGAAGTCGTGCAAGTTTTGGGAAATACAGATATTCTTTGAACAAAGTGACGATCATCTGAGCCAGCCAGCTACCTCTGAATCTGACTTGGAGGAGTCATCATCAATGGCTTTTTTTTTTTCTTTTACTGGAGGGCTTTTTTTGTGTTTTCAGGGACAGAGAGACAGGATGTCAAGGATTAACGTTTTTTGACCAATTAAGGATTTATGTTCATTGTTAAATTGGAGGATTGGGTCGCAATCGCTTCTTTTTATCATATACCCAGATTTGAGAAAAGGAATGAATAAAGTTAAATCCTATTATAGAGTATCATCTTATAACAAATATACTCGTAATAAATCCAACCATAGCTTGGTCAAATTTTGTCAAAATATTCCATGTCTTTTTTGTGCCCTTTAACTTTTCTTAAAATAGTGCCTCCTTGAGGGGGAAAAAATTACAAGATGAATTTGTAATATAGATTGTATAATTTTTTGAGCAAAAAAAGAAAAAAAATATAGATGGTATAATTTTGAAAACGAAAATTAACTATTAAGATGAAATACTATATAAGTCATAGCTGACTTTTTTTTTGGAGAGGTTAAGACAATTAAATAAGTTATTTAATTATATCATATGTTATATATTATTAGATTATGTATCAGTTTATAAATTAAAAAAATTAGTTTAGAGAATAAAATATAAATATAAATATTTTAAAATAATTTTATTAATTTCTTTAATCTCCTTAAAAAAATTAATTATATCTTATATTTAGGAGCTGAGCTACTATGAAAATAATTTACTTAGTGCATTAAAAATCTGTGACAATGTCTTCAATATTCTAGTCAACTGCTTGCACGTTACAATATCTTGATATGTACCATCACATATCTTTTCTGGCATGCAACCAAAAAAAATATATCACAGATCTTTAACGAAAAAAATCGCATTAGGATCCATGCATACATATCTTTAAGCTTTTTAAAATTACGACGAAAGTGCGGTGAAAAAAAATACAGTTTTGATCATATAAAATTTGGTTTTAATTATATCTCATTAGAATGCAATTATAATTATAATAGAAATTTAAAATTATTAACAACTGTATTTGAACTTGATGATCCTGTGTAGTCTCACATTGGGTGGGATTAAAATTTTCTTGCGCGCGCGCACTGTATATTCACATGTACCCAAAGTTTGACTTTTTTTTTTTTCTAATAAAAAAGGTTTGATTTTCTTTAAATCAGTCACACTGGAATGGTAAAATTCATAGTTTATAGGGAAAATTTTAGGAGAATTGTGAAAAAATATCTTATTGGTAACTTAATCGTCAAATGGAACTTAGGAATATCACGTGCACATGGGAGAAGATTTGTGCACACAGACGGAAATGTTTTACACACGTATAGGGAAGAATATTACATACAAGGAAAATCGTCTGCATATAGGGGAAGATGTTATACACACCAGGGTTTCATTTGGCAATTAACTTACTAATGAAGTATTTTGTCACAATTTTCCCAAAAATTTGACCTAAGTCCTAAGTAAAAGAATATACGGGAGAAAAGAAAATTCTTTTGAAATCTCAAATTTGCAGTGAAGTCCCATAAGACATTTTTATAATATATTCTAAATATGAAAAATCTAAAATAACCCTATTGATTAAATAGATGGAGAGAACGGATGATTTTGTATTTATTAAGGGTATTTTTTACTTTTCACATTTAGAATATATTATATAAATGTCCCACAGAATTTCGCTATAAATTTAAGATTTCAAGGGATTTTTTCATCATATTTTTTCTCATTCGGGACTTTGGTGTGATTTTTCCTAGTTTATTATATTACATATAAAAAAAATTCAATCGTTTATGTAACCCCCTCACCGTAATTACATCCGGATTACGAAATTTAAGTGAAATAGAGACCAATAAAACAAAATAACAATTTATAATCCCACATCCAAGAGATGGGGTATTTCAAAAATCAGTTCTAAAACATACTTAATCCTGGTCTCACATTCACGTGCGGATATAACTACTTGAGAAATCAAATCACATAAGAAATATCAGAGTGCGGAAACTAAAATCCCGGCAAAACCCCGGGTTCATCTACATATAATTATATCATGGGTTTACAAGTACTCAAAATGGGGATTACATGTCCAAAATATTCATTTACAACTCATATACACTTAGTAATCCCAAAACCAAAATAAGGATAACCAACTATACTAAGTCTCAGAGTAATCCTAACTACCCCTGGTTGTCCGCTTCCCTTTCGAGCCACTCGCCCTGTCTGAAAAGGTTAGTCATATGGAAAGGGTGAGATTCTAAAGAATCCCAGTAGTAACAACTTTTTCATACCACATGCAATAACATAATATGTAAATAAATCATCTCATATCAGCAACACAAATCACACTCCACCCTCATCCCCTTTTACCGCCGGGAAGGCACACCGCCCTAACCCGAACCCTTGTTAGCGACTCAGGGACTATTGGCGTGGCAGTGCATACGAATAGCCTTACGGCTCACATATAGCCTTTCGGCTTTCACAAATGGCCCGTCGGCCTTCACAAATAGCCTTTCGGCTCATAATTAGCCTTTCGGCCCACATAATCACATATACACACCCTAACCTCATCCCCTTTTACCGCCGGGAGGCACACAGCCCTTGCCCGAACCGTTGTTAGCGACTCAGGGACTATTGGTATAGCGGTGCTTCCACAATTTTCACAAACATGCAGCATACGAAATCCATTTCATCTTAATGACATTGAACACATACAATGTATCACATAAGATATAAAGAAAGAGTCACTACCTGTATCTTTCCTGACTGGCTCTGGCACCTTAACCTCACGAGGGCGACAGATGTCAAATCCTATATCAATTAGGGACAACCAAATCAATCTCTTTTCCATATGTATATTTCAATAATACTCTAAGTTGGTTATCATTTAGGACTTTTTAGGTGACTATTAGAGGCCTAAACATATGCCTAAAGGGTTGGAAGACACTACCCAAAAGACCCTTTATTTGAAGGCAAAACTCTGATTTTTGACAGTTTCACTCGAGCACAGATGCTTTCACTCGAGCACAAGTACGGACATCACTCGAGCACAAGAGAATGAGAGACAGCGAGTGAGCACCCGAGAGCACACAAAGCTCTCCAGGATCAGAATCACTCGAGCACAACCATATGCACTCGAGCACACACCTCATACCCGCGAGTGAGAAGGCACACTCGTGCACCTTACCCGCGAGTGACCACCCGAGAGCACCACCCACACCTGAGGCACAAGCTCACTCGAGCATGACCCCCAGTGCTCGGGTGAGACGACAATGCTCGCGAGTGTCAGAGCACACTCTTGGCATTAACCAGCAAGTGAAGACCCGAAAGAAACCCTTCACTTAGGACTCGCACCATCACTCGAGCAACCCAAGTTCACTCGAGCACGTTCTTCCCTCACTCAAGCACAAAGCGATGCACTCGAGCATTATTCATAAAACCCAGACGAACCCAAAGCAGAACAGGGAAAAACTCACACATCACTCGAGCACGTTCTTCCTCTGCTCGAGTGATATGTATCAGAGACCAAAAAACGCAAAAAAACCAGAAAACGCCAGATGGTCAAAATCATGCCCAATGGTTCCCAAACTCCTCTCAAAACTCATACATTTCAAGTACTAACTAGGGAACATAATGGCAACTCCAAAAACACCCCAAAAACCACTTTGACCACAATCAAACACTAAGGTCTCTATGATACACAATACCCAAATTTCATTCAACTCATTTCCAATATTTCAGATTATATCCAATACTCAAATAACTCCACAATAACTCATTTCTAACATCAAACACCATAAAATCCACATTTTTAACATTTGGCATAATTAGGGCAAATTTTCCAGATTTTACCAACTTAGCCAAAAATCACAAACAATATACCAAAATGCTCTAAATGCCTACCTCTTCGCTTTGCTCAATCCAGAATCTTGATTCTCCAACTTTCCAATTTCGACTCACACACAAATCACCACTTCTCAAGATTCTACAACCACCACCATAAAGCTCTCATTGAGATGAACAATGTTAGAGAAGAGGTTTTGAGCAAATGAGGAGCATTTCTTACCAAAGATCAAAGCTTTTCTTCTCCCTTTCCCTTGCTTGTGCGCCAGAAATGGAGGAAGAAGAGAGAGAAAATGGTAAGTATGAAGGAGATGATGATGAGATGAAGAAGTCAACTCTTTCTCCCACACACACACTGTCACACCCTTATTTCAATTTCAACCTTTATCAGAGTATTCACAGAAAACGATATGTGGTTCTGTAGGCAACACAGGAATAGCATAACTATACTGATAATATGTGCATGATTACATAAATTCCCCATAGGGGTTCGTACCTGATAAATTCAAATAATGTAGCCGCACAAGGCTACTAGGGATCTAAACCCATCCCAGTAAAATAAAGACATCTTCTCGTCTTCATTCCACTACTGAAATCCCCTCATATGGCTCTGTGTATTGTTTTCAGCATATCTTCTGTCGTCTCCTATCTAAATTGTTGGTAGGGAAGGGTGAGATTCGAGAGAATCTCAGTAGGAAACAGATACCATAATGCATGCATGATTGATGCTATGTGTATGACATGTTAGCTTTATCTAGATGTATGCCCCATAATGACATTTCTACATGCTCAATGTTTCATACAACAAGACTATGGCCACAGCGAAAACAGAAACAGAGCTTCATTTATTCAAATATGCTCTACACAATCAAGTAAAGCAATCACATACATCATTACACAAGTAAAGATATCAAATACATGCAAGTAAGGTAAGTCCCCTACCTTAACCTTTTTCCGCCTCGAAACCTGTGCCTCGATCTACGTGCAAACAACTTGGGGCTCCATATTCGATCCTACAATGCCGAATGTACTATTTAGACACTTCCATAGTGTTTCTGGGGGTTATATGAGTCTATCTTAAAAAATTACTAAAATACCCCGGGGACCCGCCCCCATCATACCCGGTCCGGCTGTACTTTTCTCAAAATTCTAACCTGGGCTATCCTGACATATTTTCGCCCAAGGAATCCATTTCCAGACTCGGAATTACCAAATTCACTGCCAAAAGACGAAATTGCCCTTGGCAGCCCATATTTCAGTGTTTTAGGGGCATTTTCGTAATTATGCTTTCTTGGCCTTTTCCGAAAAAGTGCCCAACTGTAACCCCGCCTAATTTTCGCTCCTGAACTCAATGGAACCATCAAATCATTGAAAATCCAACTCTAAGACCCATTTATAGTGCTGGCCAAAATATATGGGTTTTCCAAGAAAAATCGGGGTTTTTCGGTTTCGGCTCCGTAAACGTGTTCCTTTCTACTCCTAACCACTTTATTGACTATTCCATTAGGTTACAACTACCATTTAGTACCAATTTGTGCAGCATAACAGCCCCACATACCCATTTCCAAAAATTAAAACCAATGGCAATCCGGCGAAATTTCACCGATTAAATTGCTCACAGCAGCCAGAATAGTCAATACACAAAAGTTTGGAAGTTACCTCAAGCTCCCACTAGCTTTTCTCAAAGTGGCTGAAAACCCTAGATGCCAAACCTCCAAATTTGAGCCTCCAAACCTTAAATCATATGCAAAGGAAGCTTAGGAACGGAGTTATACGCATTAGGAACCGATTTACCGAAGAAATCACTTACCTTTGTAAGCTTTTTCCTCCCCTTTTCTCTCTCTAAAATTTCACACTTCCTCTCTCTAGTTTCAGGTTTTTCACGTTAGAAATGAGCTGAAGAAGGAGGAGGATGATTATAATGATATATCTAATTTAATTAATTAATTTTCCCAATTTTCGGATTTTTGCAAAATTCTGGCAGATTTCTGCCCAAACTTTGAAAAATCATAACTAATTCTAGAAAAATTGCATTGAAGTGATTCCAAAGCCTATAGAACCCTTATTGAGTCTAGTTTCAAGGAAAAATATAGACTTTTACTTTCTGGAATCACAAAATTTCCGGAATTTCAATCTTTGCATATTGTTCCAGAAATTTCACAGTTTATCTGTGCTGACTTCAAAAATTCATATCTTTTTGGGTATAGCTCTAATTGATTCATATGACTATCAAATTAAAGCTTAGGATGCCTACTTTCATCCTGTAAAATTTCATAATTTTTACTCATCATTTGGTTATTCAAAATCATATGACAAGCTCACTACCTCATAGGTGATTTTACCGTAAGCATAATCACTTTCTCCAAAATTCACCATTTTACTTTCTTAATACCCTAAAGATATTAGAATCATTAGGGAATATATTTGGGACATCTACTAAATCGGGGCTTAGTAGTCCACTCAATTTAGGCTTATTCCAAAGCCTCCAATCCCAAAATTCTGAATCTTATCATTTTTTGTATAACCATGCATTCATCTCAATATTTTCATCTTTATCATCTCAATTTTGTGATATCATTGTTTTTTTAAAGCCCAACATTAACTACCATTTAATATTGATAGCTTTGTAGTAATAGTTCTTTGGTAAAACTTTTTTTTTTTAATTAAAGACAACAAAAACAATTTGATTTTTTTATAAGAGACAATTTTATTAATAGCCATGTAAAACACACACACACACTCATATATAACTTCAGTAGCTAATATACCAATAGAAATGAGCATGTAAACAAATTGATTAAACAAGTAGAATTTTTTATTTGGAAAAATGTGCATATAATATGGTAATCGACTACAAAAGCAACTTCATGTGGTGTGTGATTAAAGCTCAAATTAAATTATTGTGAGCATTAAAAATGTGTATATGATACAAACGAGAGATTCCCCATTATTATTCTGCCACCATGTGATGCTTCTGCATGTCTTGTTTCCCAGATTAACTTTATTTCTTGAGCTCAAACTTCAACATGCAATTTCTCCGTGGAATAACAATAGAAAAATGGTTTTTCTATTTAACTTTTTATAATCATATTTTTGATAAAAGCAAAATTTTGTAATGTAATTTTATGTTTGGAGTGGCGATTGTATAAATGATTTTTGTAAAAGTAAGTGAGTGTTTGGATTGACTTGAACATAAATGACTTTTGTGATAATGGAAGATAGGATGGGTGGAAAAATATTTTAAAATATTACTTTAAAATATTTAAAAAGCACCTAATATTTTAAAGTAATTTTTGGAGTTGAAAAAATATTAAGGGTAAAATTGCAATTAGTCTGATAACACACTAGATACAACTGAAAAAATATTTTAAGGGGTTAAAAGCACAAAAACAATATTTTAAAGTAATTTTTGGAGTTGAAAAAATACATTAAGAGTAAAAATGTAATCAGTATGATAACACACTAGGTACAGTTAGACAAATATTTTAAGGGGTTAAAAGCACAAAAAAAATATTTTAAAGTAATTTGTGAAACTGAAGAATTACATTAAAAGTAAAATTACAATAAATCAGATAACATACCAGGTACAACTAAAAAAAATTATTCTAACACATATCACATGAATCCAATTGGAAAAAACAGCCCCCTCACAGCTTAAATCAAATCGCACGAATTGCTCAATGGTACAATTTTTTATTTATCGTTCCAAAAACCCAAGTAACGCTATCTCCTCCTTATCGTGTGAATTGGGCTGAAATCGTGCTTTTTTGGACTGAAAACGTCTTACCAAACACACACTTTGTCTTCATTCTAAAAAAAATACCAGTTTTGATGTTTTAGATGTTTTTTTTTTGGTCAAAGATGTTTTAGATGTTTAAACGTTAGATATAAACGAATCATTGTTTCTAAAAATATCAATTTGATCCTTGTAAATTTTGATTCTACTTGCATATCCTTAAAATTATGTGTATTTAATTATTAGATTGAAGAAGAATGTGTGTATTTTCCCGGGTCCTCATAGCGATAATACTTCATAATCAATGCGCCTCTAAAGAATTATTGGAATAGTTTGCAACATGGTTCAAATTTCAACATATTAAAAGGAAACGAACAAACCTGTATTGGAAAGATGTTTTAGGATGCAACAAAAATTACTAAAAATACTTTAGAATATTGGTTAACCAAAAATTAGTTTATGATAGTGCTCTAATCTTTTTTATAAATCTAGTTTACCTAATTCCTATATACTAAGGAAAGTTTGTTAACTCATTGAATACTTCCTCTGATCTATAATAGGACATTTCAACTATAGCACGAGAATTAAGAAATCAAAGTTAAGTTATTTAATATGTCATAAAATATAATTTGTTTTTAAATTTTTACCATTTTTGAGAAATGTGTCTAATTGCATTAAGAATATTATTTCAGAGAGAGGGGAGATATAATGTGTGGGCAAAGTTGCAAGTGAATATTAATTATAAGGGTAAAACAGGAAAAAAAAAACATTCATTAAATTGGATGTGACTTATATTATGGGCCATGTCTTCCTTCTAGAATTACCCTATATTGTGGACTGGATGGAGTATGTCCTAAAATAATGTATTTTCCTAGTTTTACCCTTATTCATGAATCATATTCTCAACCCTTTCTATTTCCAATATGAATTAATTCATTTTTTCAATTAAATTTAATAGGGGTCAAATTAAAACAATCATTGATTACTTTTTAGGTGGACTTAAGGACTTTTTTTTTTTTTTTTCAAACTCGACTTATAAAAAGAACCAAAGTGGCAACTATTACTTAAGAGATAATTCAGGGTGATGGATGTAACCTAACTCTAAAAAAACCACTCCCTTTGGTCTTTTTTTATACTATCTCGGTCCTAATTATAAGACAAAGTTGATTTTTTTTTTGGAGAAATTAAGGAAACTAAATAAGTTACTTAATATTATCATATGTTATGTATCCTTAAATTATATTTTAATTTATTAGTCAAACTAATTAGTTTGAAGGGAAAAAATATAAATATAAATACTCTAAAATAATTTAATCAGCTTTCTTAATTTCTCCAAAAAAGTCAACTTTATCTTATAACTAGGACTAGAGAGAGTAAGATCCAATATGAGGTTGTCTAATTATTTAATGAACTTCTACCAATTTCACCCATAATTAATTTTACTATCACTCTTCATTTTTTTATACATTATTTTTTGCCATTTTTCTTACCATTATTTCTCTTTCTTACTTATCCCTTATAAGTATAAGTAAAGGCATATGCATGAAAAAAATTTATTTCTTATATATCCATTACTTTTAACTAATTTTAACTGATTTCTTAAATCACGTAATTCGATTAAAAAGATCTATTAAAAAGGACTAGAGGGAGTAGTTAAACTTAATATTGTACTAATAAATATGTGTTAGTTTCCTTAATATAACCCTTTCAATAATTTTAATTGAAAAATGCTGTTCGTGAAAACCTGAATAAGTGCAATCAATAGATATACTCCCTCCCTCCGGTCCTAACTATAAAACCCAATTGATTTTTTTTAAGAGATTAATAAAGATAAATAAGTTACTTTATCATATTATATGTTATGTATCATAAGATTATATATCAGTTCATAAGTAAGAGAAATTAGTTTGGAGAAAAAATAAAAACATAAATTCTTTAAAGTAATTTAATTGACTTCTTTAATTTCTTCAAAAAAAATCAATTCGGTCTTATATTTAGGACCGTAGGTGGTAATTTAAAAGAAACTTAAATTTGGGAAATAAAGTGGATTGAGGTTATACTTTTATGACCATACCGATTTCTTCAACCAACTTTTATATTTTAAACCAAAAAATGTAAAATATAAGAATTAAATTATATCATATTTTTTGAATCGTCTAAATTTTAATATTGTCGCTTTAAATATATGATGAGCAGTCATGAAATATACTTATAAATAACTTCAATTCCTGACAAGAGAAGCGAAGAGAGAGCTTAAAAATAAACAAGTACCTACTTTTTTTATGAAAACAAATCTTGCTTGAATTAAAGGGACAGTTGAAGATTTTAAAAATATGCTTAATTTTCTGTTGGAGAATATCAAAACCACATTTCCATAAAAAAAAAAAAGGGAACTGGAAGACTAATTTCCACCATGGTCAAAAAAGACTAGTTTCCACCAGAATATAATTTTGCTGGCTTCAAAATAGGAATCAAATATGTACTAAATGGATGGTTCATATTCGCAAGAATTTACTAACATCATTTGATTGATTGCAAGCCGCAAAGTTGGTTTTAACATGGAATCTATCTTTGTTTTGAATCATAAGAATACTTGTAAAAGCAACTCAACTTCCATGTAGCTCACCTTTACCAAGTCATTTACAAATCTTAAAAAAAGGTTAGCACATAGATTTAAATCTGAAACTGGAATATCACTCTATATTATTTATTTATCTCGGGACAGACAGACATATATATATACACTCATCTGGTACTATTTATAAGTTATCTCCAACAAGTTTTACGGAAGAAAATAAATCTCAAACTTCACTAACTCTATCTTAAAATATAACAACTTTTTAAATTTACTCATATTTAATATACATTACACTCTATAAAAACAAATTTTATGCGGTAATAAATTAAAAGTAAAATTGTACATTCATATAAAAATTTAATAAAATGACTTATAAATAGGGTAAAAAACATTTTCTTTCAAAAAATATAAACAGGAGTATGCAAATCCTATGTTTTGCAGAGAAGTATTGGTTATCCGTCTTCATCAATTTGCAAATTGATTTTTACGGTTAAAAAATTTTCAAACAGGCCCCAATATTTTTCAACTCCTAAGACGTTACTTTTCAAACATTAAAACGTTTGTAATATGACATTCAAGCCTGTTTCCATGGGCAGCTTCATCTTTATTTTTAACAAGGTGTTTTCAAACAAAAAACTGGAAAACGACCATAACATATATACCAAAAGCCTAAAAGCCCATTAGGTCCTGATTCGTAATTATTGGGTTTTCTGTAAAGCCCAATAACCTAATTTTGTTATTTCAGCCCAAAATTGAATTTCTCTCTCGATCAAATCAGAGGCACCGTCATCATCTTCTGCGCTGTGACTTGGAAGTCTCCATTGTTGAGTTAGCTGAGATTCGTTGTGGTTTTTTGTTCACAATCAAGCCGGGGGCGTAGTTGATATAGAGGCAAAAATGGCGAATCAGGGGGCCAAAAAACGCAGGGAAGAGAACGCTCGCCACATGGCCAGGCTTCTTCTCATCATCATTGTCTGCAATGTATGCTTCTGATCGTTTCATTTGCTCTGGGTTTCATCCCTCATTTCCTCTTTACTCAATCAGTTTATTTGTTTAGCTATTGGGGCGAAGAGGGAGATTGTTTTTTTTTTTCTGGGGACAAAAATTGGAATTCATTTCTTTTCCATGCAATATAGGTAGTTCTTTTTTCTCCACTGCTAGGGCTCTGACGCATGTAATATATCTGTTGGATCATAGATTTCCCCCTTTGGTTACCATTTTACTTTCCTCCTCTGCTTACCAATTTCCTAGATCAGAGCATCCTGATGATTCGCTTGTATAACCTAAGGTTAAGGGTGGTTATGTATCGTTATTATCGGGAAACGAATCTGTACACAGTGAAAAACTTGCGGTCTCCAAGCTCTTTTTACCACCCTATACTCATTTGTGCAGCTCACCAAGCTAAGCTTTTTTATTTTTAACAATTTGTTGAAAACATATTTTGATTCTATTATGCGGAAAACGTGTATGTTATGTCCGAAAATGAATCTGCAAGTTTGTTCTGCTACTCTCATCTCTATATTCAGTGTTTACAAGGACAGGCTGGTAACTTCTTACCCCTTAACTTGTAATCCACCGATGACCTTTTCGGGGCAATATATGTATAGTTTCTGAAATATATACTTCCTATTGAGTTTTAATAACCTATATTGGCGAGCTGAGTGATGAAGTTTAGTGCATCTTTACCATAGACATGTTGATTCCTGATTAGTATAGAATTTTGAGCATCCCAAATGAACGTGAACAAGTTCGTTTCTTCTCATTTAGTTTCCAGCATAATAACCTTTGACAATGTAGCTTTTTTTGTTTGCTGACTTAGTTCGTTTGTTTCATGTTTTGCATTGCTTTTGAGTAGGCTATCTATGTCTTGGTAAGGATGTTGTTTTTCCATTCGTCTTTCACCTGGAAGCATTGGATTGGCCTGGTTGTGACATCTCTAGCATACTTCATTCCATATAAACAACTTGCCAATATGGCAAATCCCTCTTATGCTGATGATGGTGAGCTTTTAGATGGTGGGTTTGATATGAGTACGGGTGGAGTTTGTGGGTATGTCTTCCCCTTATTTATATTATTATGAATTTTAAGTGTCATATTAGTTGTATAGCTCATTGGATGAATAACACCATCAGCATATCAACGATGATTTCCACACATATCTGAGTTCTTCATTTGTACCTTCTTGAAATTTGTAGTAGAGGATAACTTGATATAAAGCCGGGGTTAAAATGAAGACCACTTGCAGTACCTTTTTGAGCTTTTGTACATAACTTGATATGCAGTGCTAAGATTTTTCTTTTATCGAATTGGTTTTAACTGTTGAAGTCCTTCTGACACGAACTTCTATCTGGGGTGTAACAATTTCTCTTTTAGGTGAAAATTGAATTCCTTCATATCTGATGGAAATGATCATCGATCTTGTTGAATAAATGGAATATTAGTCCTTTCATTGCATAAAGTCTGTTTGCTTTGTGAGGTTTCGACGTCCTATAATTAATTCTTCAATTACAATCTTTTCATATTCAGTTGATCTCATAGGTCTAGAGAAATTACCAACCCTTGTTTCTGGAATTTCTGAACAAAGTCAACTCAGCTAATAACAATCATATTCATGCTAATTCGCCCTTGGTGGGCAATTTGAACCATGCCCTTATTGGGCAAGTCAAAGTCAACTCATCCTTACTTCATACTGCAATTAGCTGTGTTGGAAAGTGGAAACTAATTCCACTTATTTTTGCTCTTTCAATTTCATATTGGATACATATTTGTTTTTTTCTATAGACATGTTGGATATATGTTCTTGTCTTACTTTTGGTCGATCTTTTGCAGCTATTTACATGATGTGATCTACATCACATGCTTTGTGCAAGTCATGTCCATCATCTCTGGAAAATTTTGGTACACATATCTTGTGGTAAGATCCTTAATTTGCTTATAAGCCATTGTTTGGCTCGGCTATATAGATATAGATATATGGGCAGGAAGAAGAATATTTTTCAAATGTATGATTGTGGTAATCGTAACTGGAAACTTCATCGAACATTACCATCTTGGCTCTGTTAAGTGGCAAATAGTTGCATCTCCTAAAATTGATGGTCTCATTGTAGTGAGATAGGGGTTCCAACAATTGTAGGTGTAGTCAGTATTATCATTATCCGTATCTTACCTCTTGCAGATACCAGCTTTTGGAATATACCAATCCTTTGGCTTTATTAAAGGATTTCTGCCATCAGGTTCCGAGGTAAGTCTTCTTTCTTAATTGAGTTCCACTTTTTAAGACCACCAAAACAAAAATGTACTCTTTAATGTGGTGCCATTTGTGAAATAGGAATCTGTTGAAGATGAAAAATCCCGTAAGAAGAGAGAAAAGATGGAGAAGAAGGCGTCCAGAGCCAAGTTTGTCAAGACAAGAACTAGATAATTTGTTCTCATAGCTTGAGACGCACATGGAGATTCTAAAATCTTCAAGAGACCAACTTGTGTGAGTTGATGAAAGAACTGCCAAGCAAATTGATCAAGTTGACTCAAAACATAGTGGTGGTCGTTAAATGCTGTTGGATGGCCGGAAACAATGAGTTTGAATTGAACATGAAACTTAGAGGGATGTTAGAAGCACCAAAACATGAAAATTCATGTAATCAAATATATATTCACTGCCTTGGGGCTCTGATGTTGGATGTTTCTTGGCAATAAATAAACTTACATTTGAGTCACATCCATGCCTAGAAAGTTAACCATGTTACACATTATAAACACACGTTTGCCTGAGTAGGAAGGATTATCCTTCATACGTCAGATTCGTTAGCTCAAAGCTTTAGTGTAGCATTCCACTGGACAAGCAGTTTAGTCACGAGCTTGAGGCTCTATCCTTATCCAAGGGCACTGCCAAGAGATTGAACTCACGTCCTAGAGTCCAAGACAATTCATTATGAGCGTCTATGCTTACATTGTATTCCTGGAAGTGGCCGTCGTAAGTTATTATTGACACAATGGCCCTGGAAAATAACAAAACAAGAGACAACTTAAGCAAACATATCAAAACATTAGTGAACTTTGAAATGGTGAAAATTCAAGAGAGCATTTTCCCACCACAGTTTCTTAATACATGGTTTTCATGCATAGTAATGAAGTGCCAACTAGAGAATATCTTTCTACAAAATTGCATAACTAGTTCCTCCAATGGCCAAGTAAGAACATATTTTTACTTATTATTTAATAATACGAGTTTAAGGGTGTGTTTGTATTAGCTTTTAGAGAATAACTTTTATAAAAAAAAGTGAAAAAAGTTATTTTAGAGAATAGCTTCTGAAAAGGTTTTTTTTTTTTTTTTTTTTATAAAAAAAAGCTTTTGGAAAACCATGATTTTGAACCCCCGACCTTGGTTTTCAGTCGAAACTATGATTTTGCAAAATTTGAAAGTGTTTGGTTAGCTTATCCCATACTATGGTTTTGAGAGTTAAAAGCTATTTTGGATTTTCTAAGTGTTTGGCAACTACACTTTTGAAACCATGGTCCATGGTTTCAAAAGTGAAACCAAACACACTAAAGCTTCATCACCATGCAAGGTATCAGTACAGTAACTCAATTAAAGAAGACAAAATAAGACCGTGAGGCCAATAATTAAGCACTCACCGACAGGCCAGAACTTCAGATGTTGAGGTGCCAGGGACATATTCAACCTTGCGAATTATCGCATAGCTGCATTGTAAAATCCAAATCTTATAAAACAAGCAAATTCTCATCCATACAATTATAATCTGAGAATCCTCATATCTATATACAGACTAACAAACATCTCCAAACTATAATGTAAGCCTTCCAAATGGCAAAGATAAGAATCACAAATTATTTAGCTCTATCATGCTCCCCCACCCCCCCACCCCAAAAATATCTTTACAACTCTTTGTTTTAATCTCACAACTATCTTACAGCAAAGCACTATTATTATGCAACAATATCCACCAATATTCAAACATTTCATTGAACGTCAATTAAAGTACTTCAACAAATAGAGTTCCCAGAGTTAAAACCAATATTTAGAATTTCTTATGAGTCAACTTAGCCACAAAATAATTCACCTTTTAACCCCAGCAGGAACAGCATTATGAAGTATGTGATGATCAGCAGGATCCAAAGCATCAGTTACTGCACCAGGTATTAATGATCCAAGGAAACCACCTGATCTCCTGGTTCTGCAGAAGGCACCAAATAAAAATCCATTTCAGAGAAAAGGTTCAAAAAAAAACATTAGATTCTTCATGGGTAATGAAGATTAGGTGAAGTGAACAGTATGAAAGAGCAAATGGGTTTTTCAAGTTATAAACAAAGCTACGTCACTTTCCTAGAAGCTTGTACATAAATATCCAATAAAAGATGAAAAAAATTTAATTGCATATTCACCTTTGATGTGCAGCAAATCCAAGAATGAAAAGATGGATAGAACCAGAAGAACTTGAAGCTGCCAGAATATCTGGAAGTGTCTTTGATGGCCCAAATGACAGTGAAAATATTGTAGACGGATATGTTCCCCTTCGAAAGCTATATGACTGCAGAGAAAACAGTTGTCAAATTCTACTCCTGCTTGATTCATTGTCTTTCGCATGGTGGAAACTTCTAATTAAGGAATAACATTTTGCACAGGAAGATCCAAAATCGATCAATAAAGCAGAATGAATATCATAATGCCCTGCAAAAAGAAATCTAATGTATTATAAGTTCTTTAAATTTCTCTGCTTTGCATCAAGGGTAGTTTAAACCAAATAGAAGATAAAATGAGAAGGAAGACGGTTCAGCTTATTGAATCTCATGGAATGCATCCCATAAGATCAAATTGGCGGGGCAACACCTTTCTTAAGAGGGATCCCATCCAGTAAATGAAAATGATAGAATCTGCAACTTTATTGATAGAAACGACAGACATACAGGAAATGCTAACTAATAAAATAAACACTCTCCTGTTAGTATTTTATTATTTTAACACAATGAGATTTGTTTCTTCACCTTTGTTGCATCTGACACCAAATGGACTCTGACCATGGTTCCTTGCTCAGATGCTGTAGCTAAATACATTCCGTTAGAGGAAAGGACCATTGCAGCCAGTGGTGCACGATGAGCCTCAATCTGCAATAAAGGTTCAATAATGATGCATCTGAAAGAAAGTAAAGCATATACATAGACAAATTACTTCATATGTAATACTTAAACAAATGGCAGCAACCAAATCCTTGTGAGTTGTGACACTACGACCATGAGATAAAATAAAGTGACCACTCATTGATCTGGACTTCAAATTTTTTTTCTCCTCTATCAGTTTATTGGGCCCTCAAACAAAGACATCCCATGCCTGCAGCAGGCATTTTAAGGCACACAAACCATCTGACTGATTATACATAAATATTTGAAATTTTAATAAAAACAATTTTTTTAAATAAAAATAAACAGAGATGCGGAATTCAAGAAGGCAACGGATAAATGATTACAAAAACAGAATAAAATTTTAATAAAGTATAATGAAATACAGTAATAGAATTATAATAACATAAGATTCACAAAAATATATACCATAACTATCTTGTGGCTGCAAGACACAAGCTCTAATGATTAAGAAAACTGACTTGTGTTCTCGTAATAAAGGCACTTAATTTACTACACAATAAAGAAAGAAATATTGATTCCATAACCTCACAGTGTAAGTGACGATCCATGACATTATATAACATTGCAGATCCCTTGGTAGTGCTAGCAGGAAGAGCCAAGTAGCATGCTTCTAAACAAGGGGAAAAGGCACATAGCCCTGTGAAGTAAAATGTATCAGAATAGCAGGTGCTAATATAAAGTAAAATTTTGTAGAACCCATAACTACAGCATATAGTCTAAAACAAATGGGTCAAACATGGAACACCAAAAGGTAAAATTGTACAGCAGATGTGCTTGTGAATAACAACAAGTCACATGGTGATCTCTCTAAAACTCATGCAGATTATTATGTTCGAGCACTGAAAAGAGAGACAGAACCAACAGAATTTTGTGTCATTTTAGGTGAAAACATTATTATTAATGTAATTTTCTATATTTTAAATCTCATGCCTATCAAAAATTCTCCTGATTGGATGAAACACCATAATAGGTATGAGTTCCAAACTCACCTTTAATATTCGGGACAGTGTCAATAGTGTCCAAGATCGTGAGACTATTTAAGTCATATACATATATGTTGTCTTGTAAAATGACAACAAGCCTGCATCGCATATAAGATCACACAGAGAAAGGGGGCTAGGTTATTTAATGATTGAATAATTATGTCAACTCAAAGAACTAGATTCTGGATTTTTCTCAAGAAAATATTGACAATAAGGAAAATTCAATATGTCAGGAAACTTCCATGAATCAAAGGAATATTATCTAGTATGCAAACTACTGGTCAAGTTGCCAAATACAGTAATTTTGAATTTCACAAGTTTTTGTCTATCTAGAAAAAGATAGAGGAAACAACAAATCATTAAATAGGAAAATTGGCCAGCAGAAACATCTTCCTTGAATCTCCTGATCAGTGATAACACCCAAGTCTCATAAGGCATCTTAAGTCATTCCTTTTTTCACGGACCTTTTTTCTAAAGAAGAAATTCCAAAGCAAACGGCAATCAGATAACGCAAGCCCCTCAAAACATGTTGGAAGAAAATAGTTATAAAATAGATAAAACATACAAGCTTTAACCACGCGTCTTAACTTCATACTCTATATTTTACAACCATTAGTATCGATGCCCTATAATATCCCCAAGACCAGTTCTTTGTCTCTAAACAAGAAAAGCAGAAGTAAACCAAGTAATGATGAACCCATAAAATAAAAATAGAAATACATCTTTAACTGACATTTTTTTGTTCATGCGAACAGCAAGTATCGAGGTCAGAAAGTTCAAATCTCTAAGAGCAGCTCCTGTCTTTGTGTTGAATAAACAGAGTCGACGTGGGGACAAAGATGGCTGTACAAGTCAGAACTAAATAGTCAGTGAATAATACAAAAGAGATGGACTTAAGAAAATCCAATGCCAGGTGAGACAAGCAAAAAAATTGCTCACACCTGTTCACCAGCACCAACAATTGCAAGAAGACTTGAGCTGAATAACATTTCAACAATACTGAAAGCTCCAAGAACTAGAGTAGAAAGAAAAAGAGACCGAGACAAAAAAAAATTAGAAATATAACGATGAAAACAAGAAAAGAAAATTGAATATTGGTCTATGTCTATTTCTCATGCACAGGACAACAAATGATCGATCTCACCTCTTTCGTAGCAGAGTTTTCCTGTATTCGTGTCAAATATTCTGAAACCATCCTTCGTGCCAATGGCAAAGCAACTGAAAACTCAAACCAGAACGAAATAAAACAAAGAGAGATAACTCAAATGTTTCCGCTCCTGAAAACTTCAGAAAAGTGATTTTAAATTTAAACTTTAAAGGCTCGATGACATGAGCCCCATATTTAAGGGCTATAACCATAGAAAATTTTGAAAGAGAAACCGAATTTCCAGTAAACTCAGAACTGAAGGGAATTAGCCGGTGGTGGAATTTACCTGTAATCCTGATTAAAAGAGGCACAGAGGAGACGAGAGGGAGGTGACTGAGTAGCCATTAGAAATTTAGAATTCACATTAGTACTTGGCTTCTCAGAATTTCTGGTGGCAGATTGCCGTCGCCGCCGTGGAAGTTTCGATTTCTCGGAAATTTGAAGCTAGAAGAGCCGAAAAAGGAATAAGGTTTAGGCAGGTCCACCATGGAAGCTCCGAAGTCCGAAGGACTATGAAACCCGCCATTCGCCAACGTGTCATTAAATTTTGTTTTTGTTTTTTTTTTTCAATTTTTATATTTTTTTGCCAACTTTGTTACTTTATGTTATTAAACTTTATATATATAAACAGAACAAACACGGTAATCAAGGCATGGATATTTTAATTTAGGTTAATATAAGGTTTGGTTACTGTAGATTAAATCTATAATATAGAGGATCCATAAAAACTCTAGGGCAAAAAATTCTATGAAAATAGACACTCACATGATCACATGTTAGATGTGATTTAGATTTGATATTTTAGAACGGTGTTATAATATTTTATATATTATTTTTTTTAATATAAAGGAGAGGAGTAATTCTGAGAGGATTCAAATCTCAATCTCAATCTATATGTATGGATTGACCTTAACCCAAAGCAAAGTTTGGAAGCCTGTTGCAATTTTCTAGGCATTTTCTCATATTTGGGACCATAATTAGGATGTTTTTTTACTTAAGCACATGCATCTTCCTAGTGGAGGCAATCATATTCGAAGCACTGTCGAACACTAAATGTGGGTATCTCTTTTAGAGAGGATTTGAACCTTAATTCACCACATTGTAAGGAACTAACCCTTTCTGTTATACCCAACCCCTACTGGTTAATTAGGATGTTTTGTGTAAAGTGTAGTGCCCTACCAACCAAGCACAAAAAAAAAAAAAGGAGGAGGAGGAAGAATTTTTTTTTTTAATTAAAATTATAGTATTTTTGGCCAGTAGTTGAGTAAATTAGTATTTTGGTCTTTTATACAGGTAAAAAATAACAATAGTGTTTTGACATTTATTTGTAATTTTATATACTTAATCAGTATTAAAATTTTTATAAAATATTTATTTATAATTTTCTCAGTCAGTAACAGTTAAATTAACCAACATTGCATCTTGTGCAAGTACCGTGTGTGTGTGGCTCTATCAAAGAGCAAATTCCTTACGGCTTGATAAAGAAATTATTGGATCACTTTTGTGTCACTTTATCTGGCCAATTTGCTTGCTTTCTTTAGGTTAGGAGAAGCGTCAGGAATCCCTGTAAATTTGCAGGCTTCACTATTATTTATTCTGTAAACTTGCTTTTGTTAAAGAGGTTCCTTCATTAGGTTTTGACTGGGTTTAAAACCAGTTCAGGTTGACATCAATGGACCTCTTTGTCACTTATCCCAAAGGTGCCAAGTTTTATTTTTTATTTTTTAAATATAGATATCTAACTAGCTGAGATTCGAATATTATCAAATCTAATTAGGAGCAACTCTCTTAAAGGTGTAATCCGTATCCATACATACTAGAATTTGAAACCTCATGCTTAAACCATTAAACAGACCAATGCTTGTTGATGTGAAGTTTTATTTTTAAGGATCAAATTTAACCAGATGTATGAAATCTAATTAGAAAACATTAAGGCCTTGTTTGGTACGTGGTATTTGAGAGCAGGGAGAGGGATTGGATGAGGGATTGAGTAAAAATACATCGTTTGGTATGAGGGATTATGAGTAATCAGGGATTGTGAATACCACGAATATGGGATTGCTGCAAAGCCACCTTCCCCCTGGTATTGTGTTTTGAATCCCAGGATTACAAAATTATGAAGACAAAAATATCCCTCATTAAAATATTTTAAGACAGAAATAACCTGAGTTTAACCTAACCCTCTCACATAATCACTCCCTCCTCCTCCTTTTTTCCTCTCACATAATCAAATCCACATTGATTAATCACTTCACTAAACCAAACAATCTGTTTCATGATATAAAGTCACCAATACCAAGTAATTTGGGGCAAAAAAATGCATCAAACAAGCTAACACAGTAGAAACCACATCTGCGAAAAAGATGAACCGAAAAGATGATCACGAGTATCGAGAGTAATGGGTCGTGGGGGTATGGATACTATACGTCGGGCAACGCAAGAGCAGAAGAATCCCACTTCGCACCAAAGACAATCAGTAATGAATGTACATGAGACAAAAATAAACAAATAAAGGAGGAAAAAAGAAAAATAGGGACGAGGAATACTGGAACATTTCCGCATATACATTTCCAAATAGATAAACGAGGATGAAGGTAAATCTCACCCCAGAACTCCATTGCAGTAACAAGGAAACGATTCGAAGACGAATAGGGTTAGGGCTTGACGGGTGAGACGAGACTGTCTCGATGGAGTGGAGGAGAAAGTTGAAACAGAATCGGGCTCTCTTCCTGTGGGTATTTCCGTCTTTTTATTATCAGTGATGATTTTTTAAATAAGATAAATAAGATTATTCCCTCCAACTATTACTCCATACCAAACATATTTTTAAAGTATCAATCCCAGTCCCAATCCCAATCCCAATCCCAATCTCAATCCTAATCCCAATCCATCAAAATTCAATACCTTATACCAAACAGGGCCTAAGGGTGTACATAGATTAGACTAAACCAGGTTAGTCATCACCATAAGGTTTTGTCTAGAGAAAACCTCATGCTAGACAAAACAACTCATGGTCCAGACTAGTCTAGTTTCAACGCGAGGCCGAGCTGGATCAAATTGGACCAAATTGACCAGGACCTCAATTTGCAATTTTTTTTTTTTTTCCTTTATGGGAGGCAAGATTTCAACCAAATAAGCACAGTTAAGACAACAAAAAATACTTATAATTATATAAAACTCATCCCAAAACATTAAAATTTAATTATAAATCACTAAGAATCTCCAACAACATATAACAATAATTAAAAAGCAACATCCAAATTACAAATTATAAAAAAATTCATTTGGACCAAACCAAGTGGTCTAATCACTTGGTTTACAGCTCAATCCCACCCCACCAGTCAATATGGCCTGGTCTAATTTCAGTATAAGTCTTATTTGGACCATATTGGACCACTTCGGATTGGACTGGCCACGTAGTTTTTACACACCCCTACGAAACATCTATAAATTTGTTGGGATAAAATCAAACATTTTGCAAGAAACAGTTGCTACACTTGTATCTACTTCTGATATCTCTCATTTCCCGACATGTTGAAATACTTGGATTGAATTTGAAGTCCGTAGACAAAAACAAAACTAAGAAAGAAGAAAGAAAAGAAGTACTAGAATTCGTGGTTTACATTTTGGACAATAATAATGTCATATGGCAGGTAATAGAGGGCCGTAGTAGCAGTGTACGAAAACAACAGCACAGGACAATTTTTAAGGTGAAAAAAGAAAATGTAAGAAATCACCATAAACAAAGTAAACTGAAAAAAGAAGAAGCTCACTGAGAAAAAGCAAGTGCGCGTGACCTGCAAAAGCACCCCATTAGAAAATGACCTCTTTACACAGCAATAGGCTCAGACTGCGACCACCTTCTTCAAAATTCACTCTCTCTGGTTTCAACATCAACTTCAACAACAACCCATAATACAGACACCACAAAGTCCATTTTTTTCTTCGCTCCAACCAGTCATATACCATACCCTGAAACTGGAAGAGAGACCATTTGATGATGATGTTCTTGAGAGAAGAATCTCATGATATTCTTCTGTCCCACCCTGACATTGCGCACCCTCCTGTTTTATGGAGATGTACTGCTACTAATACCTATTTACTATACAACCAGTAAAAGACACTTGAAAAAAGAGAAGTTTCATGGGTCCAACACACTTGTCAGACACTAGGATATGACAAGACGCTTTTAATTACTCACTCATGGGCACTTTAAATTTCATTGTGCCAATATCATTTGACAAATCCCAAAGCCATAAAATTGTATGATAAATATGCACATCATTATGTTGTCCTAGACAAAAAAGAAGCTGATATAATACCCTTGCCTTAAAGAATTTTGATCATGGCCAAAAAAAATCACCCTTTTTGGTTCTTTAATTTCTCTACATCATCTGTTTACCTAGGACCAGAAAGTTCCATGGCATAGGAATCCAACGAGTGTTCATCATCATCATCACCGTCCATTCCCATGCCAAACATGCTGGGACGATCATGAGCATTGCTACTATTTTCATCGCCATGTTTTGACGCAAGGGTGGTGCTTAGGCGAGAAGACGAACTATGGTTGTTATTGTGGCTGTGAAAGGAGTTGTTCATGTTGAGCTTATTATTATTATGATTCTGTGAAGCTGCCCACTTGTCGGCAAGGCCATCGCCTTCGAGCATTCTGACCACTTCTGACATTTTGGGTCGGTGGACTGGTAGATTCTGTGTGCAAAGTATAGCTACTTGCAGCATCTCCCCCACCTCTATCCTGTCACAGTTCCTTCCTAACTCTTTGTCCACTAACACTTCCAATTTCTTTTCTTGCTGTATTTTCTTCACCTGTCTCAACAAGATAAACAATATTGAGCTCTGCTCTCTAACAAGAAGACTGATACACATCAATATAATAGCGAGCTCATCACATGTTTGATTGCTCTCCATAGAAGAATTTAAGTTCATGATTATTGGAAAAAAATTCCAAGGCACAATTTTTGAAACAGTCAAACTCTTATAAATCTTCTTGATTAGGTTGACCTACTAATCTTTTTTAGGCTGGAAGGCAATAAAAGAAATAAATAAGACCACTGACAGCCAAAAGACCCTTGGGTCTAGTAGAAAAAGATGTGCCCTGTGGCACTAGTTTGGGGTTTGATCCCCACTACTCCTTACCGTCCAAATTCACAAAAAGAAAAAAAGAAAAAAAACAGAAACCACCATTACCACTCAGTTTGCATCGCCCACATTATTGGAAGGAGACTGGACTTAGTCTTGCCTATATACAGGAACCGAGGCACCTATCAAAATTTGCCACAGTTTACTACATTCAACACATAGAAGGCCTCCTCTGGATGCTTTTTCCTTTTATAAAGATTTTTTTTTTTTGTTTGGATGGAGGAAAATACACTACTAGGTTATCACATATTGCTCAGAATTAGAAAAAGGGTATGCTTGGTGAAAAGTCAAATTAGGCTCACTGGGAGCACCTAAACAACATTTGACCAAAGTAAGGCATAATAAAGAACTTACCCACTCTAGCATTGCACCTTTCTGATTCACCGTTTTCCCAAACTCAAGAGCAGTCATTCCAGTTATGAGCTCCAACAAGAGAATGCCAAATCCAAATACATCGGTTTTCTCAGATGATTGGCCTGTGGAGAGGTACTCCGGTGCGATGTGGCCTACAGTACCACGAACAGCAGTAGTGACATGAGAATCAGCATGATCAAGGAGCTTAGCAAGGCCAAAATCACCGACAATGGCTTCATAGTACTCATCCAGAAGCACATTAGCAGCCTTAACATCCCTATGTATTATCTTTGGATCACACTGCTCATGTAGATACAGAAGACCTCTAGCAGCTCCAATCGCTATCCTCTTTCTTGTGTTCCAATCTAGGGCAGGTTTGCCTATATCATAAACATAGGCAAGAACATTGAAGGTAAACACTTGGTACGTGGAGTTCTTTACAGAATAAGCATAGCAAACACACATTTTAACAGAACTCACATCTCTAATACTATTATATCCATACATGACTGGATTAGTGTATCCAAGAATTTTCCCTCAAACATCAGAAGAAGCATTGGTTTTCAACTATTGTTTGTTTCCACCAAGAGGAAAACAGGACAAGTGCACATCGCAAGATTTTAGAATGAAAGTTAGAACTAACATCAAGGTGATTATTTCATTAGAAAAGACATAACAGCAAAAGTGCATGTCATAAGATCAGAACAAGGTAAGAGAAGCACCAACCTCTAAGTCTGGATGCCACACTTCCATTAGACATGTAAGGATATACCAGAAGCTTCTCATTAGGAGTAGCGCAATATCCAATCAAGCGAAGCAAATTGCGGTGAACTGCCAAGCTGATCATCTCCAATTCAGTTCGAAACTGCGATTCCCCGGCACTTCCCGTGACATCCTTCAACCTCTTCACAGCAACCAGAGTCCCATCTCCGAGCGTGCCCCTATACACATTGCCAAACCCCCCAGCACCAAGTATGTTCTTAGAGCTGAAATTATCTGTTGCATGTTGGAGCTGTTTGAAAGTGAAAATATTGAGATTCCCCAAGCGAACAAGTCCATCTTCCTGATAATCTGCCACAAAACCAGGAAGAAGGGGGAAAAAATCAATTGAGAGCCATTTATCATGTGATTAAAGAATTTCTGTTTAGATAATATTACCTACCACTGATATACAAAAGTGCTCGGTGCTGTCTTTTCTTTCTATACCAGAAAAGCCCTAAAGACAACAGTATGAGACAAGCAAAGCCAAGGCTGACCCCAAGTGCAATTGCTATTTTCGCAGACTTGTGCTTTCCTGTAAATTTAACACCAATTATATAAGTTGCAAAAGGAAAAGGGATATCCTTATATTGGTCATCGGTGGTAGAACTTCAGTTTAATCCTCCACAGATCATTTCTTTTAGTTCAATTATACATTCATTAAATAAAACACTAACAATAATATTAAAACCTATTGATTGGTTAAGGAAGCTAGCTACCTTGTGAAGATGGGAGAGAGAACGAAACAGGCAAGAGTGTTGTTGATCCAGAGCAACCTTCGGTAGAGCCGCTTCCACAAATTAATGGGTTCCCCACAACACTACAGAAGAAACCATGAATCAATACAAAAAGATCATATATTTAGCAGAAAGTATATGGCCACACGCACAAAGAATGAAAGAAGATGCCATACTTGAGAGATCGAGCTGGAAACTTGGGCACAGGTCCACTGAGATTGTTATAGGACAAGTCTCTGGATTATTAGAGTTACCATATCAGCATAAATAAGGACTCAACAAGACACTTGTTGGACTTGCGAGAGCAAACAGAAATTTTTAGGAGCTGAGAAAAACTCATACTCACAAGAAAGCAAGTTGAGGGATTTTGGCTAGTGACACAGGAAAGGGACCAGACAAGCTATTGTTGTTCAGCCTCCTACTCTCAGGATTGAAAAAGAACATAACATGAAAATCTATACAAGCAAAGTAATTAAAAAAAAAAACTAGAATGATAAACAAAATTAGAAATGATCTCATAAGTGAACAACCACACAGAAAATAGAGGTTAATTGTTGGTTACTTGACTGTCTTCTGAGTTCTGAATCTTACAAAGACAATTTCGAAACAATTTTCCCGCATTTTCTTGGCAAAGTAAGGGGGCAAAAGAAAGAAGATAAAAGGTCACTCACAAGTATTTAAGACCATCCAAGTGACTTAAGGAACTGGGAATCACACCAGAGAATCGATTATTAGAAAGATCTAAAGTCTGTAGCTTAGGAAGGGTGCCAAGATCCGGTGGGATTTGGCCAGATATATTGTTGTTCTGCAGTAACCTGCATTAAAGATTAGAAGTTCAATCACATACGAAACAATTAACAAAACAGGTTCAAACTTCAAAGTTCAAACAATCCGTTTGCAATTAGAATTATGGTCAACTTTCTCAGAGTTTGATAGCGACCAGTCTTGGTTGTATAGACTATTCACGGGCATGGAAAAGGAGACTAAAATACAAACAAACAAAGATCAGAGGTCAAATATGTTTCAGAATGACGTGATGACAACTAAGTTTCAATTTCAAAGCCAAAGCTCTATCCCCCAAAACCCCAAACAAAAGAAAGAAAAGAATGAGGTAAAGAAAACAGGAGCAGAAGCTTGAAAAAATGGCAAGGTTCCCTCACACTTGTCGGAGATTTGTCAGATTCCCTATGGCAGCAGATAAAGTTCCAGAAAGAGATTGGCTTGGAGCTCCCCTGAAAAAACCAGAAGAGAAACAATGAACTCGTCAAGCGTCTTATAGTCTTTGAAAAAGCCAAAAACACAGTAAAGAAGAACTCACAAGCCTATAACAAGGGAATCAGAAGAGCAAGTGATCATAGCCCAACTACAAGGGTCTACTGAGTTCTCATCCCAGTTACTTAATACCCCATGAGGATCATTCAGAGATGCTCTTAGGCTTATCAAAGCCTCCACTGAAGCATAAATATGCACACATAAGAGAAACTGAGAAAATTAACCTTAGTTATTTAGGAAAAGAACTCGTCGAGGTAAGGCTTTCTATACTCTACCTTCATGGTTACGAGGCTCGTAAGAGAAACAGAGTCCAGAACAAGAGAGAAGGAAGACAAGATAAACCCAAGGAAGAGCCATGATTATGGAACAATGGTGGCAATGATCATATCTCTCACACAAAGTAACATGAAATATGCTAAAAGCAAATCCTCATAATGCATAAACAAAGTTTTTTTTTTTGATACATAATGCATAAACAAAGTTTACAAAACGCAAGTTTTCTCCTTTTTTAAGGTGGGGAAAAAATATTCATGTCCCCTCCTTAGGGGGTCCTGCCTGGGTTTTCCCTCTTTCCTTTTCTTTCCGTCCCTCCCTCCCATTAGCTTTACAACAAATTCCACCAAAGAAAATGTATTTAAAAGAAAAAAAGGAAACTTGGGGCAGAGAAAAAAAAAAAAAAAAAAAAAAGGGCAAAGGGGGGAATCAGATAGGTATGATACGAATTGTCAGAAGTTAGTGGGTGTATATGTGTTGTGCCCAGAATTGAGAGAGAAATGGTGGTTACTGTGCTCGTAGTACTCCCTGGACTTACTCTCTGGTTCAACAAATAACACAATCTCTCTCCGTCTCTCCCGCTCTCTTTTTTGTCAGCTTATTCCCACCTCAAGAAAAATCAAAACTTTCGTTAAGGGTCATCGTCACAATCCATTCAAGAATAGAATTTGTATTGCCCATTGTTGACAAATAGGACCTATCAATTTAAATATAGAAATTGATAAATTAACCTTTTTAAGTTATTTCTGTATATATCCAAATTACTATTCGTTATTTCTAATTTGTCATTTTCACCCGCCCTGCTTTCATATTTTTTTATTCTTTATTTTTTTTTTTTTGAGACTGTACTACTGTAGCATCGGATTTGATCTTGAAGCCCTGAGCTGCCCACTGTTACATCTGAAAGCACAATGACAACAGAGAAGGAGGGTCCCTGTAAAAATGGCAAAGAGAAAATTCAGCCTTCCCATCATTGTCGTCCATTCGCCCTTTTTCGAGGCCACTTTAGTTCAAACCTCTGTTATACCTTCGCACTTGTGTTATTATACTAGCATTAAAATATTATTTTTTTTTATCTTAATTATAAGATAAAGTTAATTTTTTTTAGAGAAATTAAGAAAGCTAATTAAATCATTTTAGAATATTTTTATTTTTATTTTTTTCTTCAAACTAATTAATTAAATTAATAAACTGATATATAATTTAAAGATATTAAAAATATCAATACTCTAAAGTGATTTAATTGATTTCTTTAATTTCTCAAAAAAATTAACTTTATCTTATAATTAAAATCGGAGTATATTACACTTTTATTAACGTACAAAGAGAAAGAAATCGTACACTTCATTTCCTTTTCTTGGGTTTTATTATTCATCAGTCGACTACTTTTTATTTTTGTATTCTGAGTTTTTCTGACAAGACCATGGCCCAAATGATTCGAGCTCAGCTTCACTGCTTAGAAATAACATCAAACACATGAAAGGTTACGATTAAAATCCCACTGTTTTTTTTTTTTTAAATACAAACTCGGAATTGCCAGGCTTATAAACAATGAAGCACGAGTAGGAGAGAGAATCAGACCGTAAAATACTAAAATCTCATAACATAACGTGACTGAGGAATGTTACGAAAGATTTTGGGAGAATTATGTCTAACTGTTAAGAAAAAAAATAAATGAATAAATAATTTTTAGAGATTACAAAATAAAAAAATTGTCTCATTAATAATTTCAGGTACTTGTATTCACAATTCTATAGGATCATATTTTCATTTTACAATCTTTATGGATCATTTTTTTATTTCTCTTTTATTTTAAGACATGAGTATAATTCTCCCAAGATTTTAGAGGGTTTATGAGATAATGGAGAGGGACAAGTTAAGAAAAGAGAAGAAATTTGACTACTTTGTCGGGAAAAAGGAGTTACAAAAAGCAAAAAAAGTTAGTTAGAATGTAATTTCAAATAATAGTAATAACGATGGGGGCTTTGCCAGCCCAGCCACCCTAATGCTCCCTTGTTTGTTCCCTCCCACACACAAAAACAACGTGACTCATCTTGCTTTAACTAAATTCCTGTCACAAAAATTCATTTATCTTGTCATCTCACCTTTTTTTTTGGGCATAATTCACATCTTCACGCATCTATCTATTATATTTTTTTCTCACAGCCTCACGTTTAAAAGAAGCTTGAGAATTGTGCTTGTGTCATTTAGACTAGAAGTCCGCATTATATTATCCTCCCACTTTAAACCTACTAATAAAATTAAGTTTGGCTTGTTCATAAAAACTTTTGATCTTAATAATGAAAAATCATTGGAACCAGTTTCCCTGCTAAACGATTTATTTAACTAGGAGGGCTAAACATATATAAACTTTCAAATCTAATATGGATGGTCCAAATTTGATTACTTTGAAAGTCTATAATTTTTTTAAAAAATATTTTAATATGTATAAAATCTAAAACAATGATAATCCCTTAACCACTAATTTTTGAAAAAAATGATTTTTTATTTAAAAATTACTGTTTTAAAAATATTCAAATTTGAATGGTTTATATATGCTTAACTCTCCCTACTAATTAAAATAATACTTAGCGAAGAAACCAGTTGCAAAAATATAGGAAGTGTTGAAGAATGTGAATGTAGTAAGGAATATACCAACAAGTTGTTGGTTGAGTTGGTAAGGAGCCTCATCCTCGTAAGAAAGAGAACATGAGTTCAAATTTCGAAAAGCGCATTTATTGGGAGAAATAAGAATTCTTTGCCTTATAAGCTTTGAGGGCGAAACCATTGATCAAATAAAAGAAGAGTAAGGAATATATGTACTCCCTTTGATTCTTATTATAAAGCACAAACTAATGAGTATTATTGATCATTTTTATAAGGCACTTGCAAATTTTCAATGAGCATTTAATTTATCTTTCCATGTCTGCCTATATTTAATAAAGGCAGTGGAAGAAAGTAATAATTAATACTCCCGCCGGTCCTAAATATAAGACAGATCGAGTTGACTTTTTTGGAAAAATTAAGAAATCTAATTAAATTACTTTAAAATATTTAGATTTATCATTTTTTTCTCCAAACTATGTTGCCTAACTTATAAACTGATATATAATCTAATGATGCACAATATATGATATGATTAAGAAACTCATTTAACTTTCTCAATCTCTTGAAAAAAAATTCAACTATGTTTTATATTGTTAGTCATATTGTTAATTGTATTAATCTGTTAAGGTCGGTTGTAGTTACAAGTTGACATGTGGCCTACAGCTGTAATTAGTTATGAAGTCCAGCTGTCAAGTGAGTTGAGTCATGTAATGAGTCTATATAAGACCATCATCACATCTATGAAATAATCAGGTTTTGAGCAGCAATTACATTTTCTTACTTTCTTTTCTTATATATTTAGCATGGTATCAGAGCTTAGCCACTCTGGCTACGCTTCGATCGCTGGCTAAACAAGATTTAGGCATTGAACGTAGTTAGTCTCCATCTCTGGATTGATTAACTTCAACTACCAATGTCCATATTATCTGCTGCCTCTTCAATGGCCGACCTAGTCGTCACTGGTCGGAACTTCTCAAACAAAAAGATCAATGTTAAGCTAGATGACAACAATTACCTGATCTGGAAACAACAGGTATTTTTTATGGTTAAGCAACACCGATTGTTTTCCTTTCTTGATGGTACTGTCGTTATCCCTGCGACGAAGATCCGTGATGAGTCGAACCAGGAGATCGACAATCTTGCTTTTCTCGAGTATGAGCAACTGGATTCTGCTCTCGCTTCTTGGCTCCTGGCGTCTGTTACGCCATCTGTTCTTCCTGATCTTGTTGGCTTGGAAACATCTGCGCAGATTTGGGCGAAACTTAATCGCCTCTTCTCTCAAAAATCTGATTCTAAAATCCTTCACTATCGCAATCTTCTAACCAATCAGAAGAAAGGAGAACTCAGTATGCGTGATTACCTTGCCAATTTGAAATCAGTGTGCGATCATCTGGCACTACTTGGTGAGCCAGTCTCTGAATCTACACATATCTCACATATTCTCAACGGTCTCACAGTTGAGTATGAATCTGTTATTGCCATCATCAATGCATCCAAACCACGGTTTGATTTGGATACTGTTACTACGATGCTTTTGGATTCTGAGGCTCGGCAACAATCCTTTCTCAGCAATACTATAGCTCAAGCGCACTATGCTTCTTCTATTTCACATATGCCGTACGAGTATTTTGACAATGAAGCAGCTGCTGTTTATGCCGCTCAATCTTCCTATATTCCTCCAGTCGGTACCTTCGGCCGAGGTCGTCCACCATTTCCACCTCCTAGATCTCCTTTTGGATCTTTTGGTCGCGGACGAGGTCGTGCTTTCTTCCAGAATCATAAGCTGCAGTGTCAAATCTGTCATAAGGTTGGTCATACAGCTGACCGATGCTATTTTCGCAATGAGAATTTTGCTCCTCCTGGTTTTCAGTCGCGCACTGCTTATCCGATTGCTGGTACAGGTCTGTCTCCGACCTCTTATCCTCCTCCGGTTAATTCTCCTTCGGTTGGTTCGCAGTCGCGTGCTTATTATACTGATGTTGGTAGCCATTCTACTGTTTTTTCTGATTCATCTGGCTGGCCTGTACATTATGCGTCTGTACCACTTTCACATGCTAGTTACACGACTGTTAATTCCTCGGTACCTACTACTGCCCCTGTCTCCCTGACTGGTAACACTAATACTGGTCACACTAATACTGATGCTTCTCTTGCTGCGTTTTACAATTCAAATATTGGTTCAAATGTTGTATGTTCTGGCGATACTTCTCTTGCTCAGGCTTATGTAGCTTCACCCACTAATATTGATGATGATGCCTGGTACCTGGATTCTGGCGCCACACAACATATTGCCAAGACATCTTCTCATGTTCAGGATGCTAAGCCTACTGCAGGTAAGGGTACTGTTATTGTCGGCGGTGGTACTCGTTTGCCAATTTCTCATATTGGCAAAACTACTCTTGCTAGTTCAAATTCTCAATTATATATGCATCGTGTTCTCTATGTTCCTACTATGCAAAAGAATCTTTGCTCTATATCTCAACTTACGAAAGACAATGGTGTATCTATTGAGTTCTTTCCTCATGCATGCTTTGTTAAGGACCTTCAAACCAGGAGGATTCTCATGGATGGACCTGAGCATGCCGGCATGTACAAACTCTCTGCACATCCTCCTCTGTCCAGTTTCACGCCTCCTGCTCATGCTCATCTCCATGCTTCATCTGCTGTCCCTTCTTGTTTTCATACTTCTGTTTTTTCAACCAAGCATGGTGATATACTCAATTTGTGGCACTGTCGACTAGGTCACCCTCACTTAGACACAGTAAAAAGAGTTCTTAGGACAGTGAACATTTCTTGTTCAGCCGAACATATTACTTGTACTGCCTGTAAGCTGGGAAAAAGTCACAAGTTATCTTTTCCTTTGTCCAATACTGTGTACAATAAGCCACTGGAATTAATTGCAATGGATATTTGGGGTCCTGCTCCTCTTGTTTCTAATGGTTTTTCCTACTATCTTGCTTTTGTTGATGCATACAGTCGGTTTACCTGGGTTTATCTCCTTAAACGCAAGTCTGATGCCTTAACAGTGTTCAAAGAGTTTCAGTTGCTGGTTGAGAACAGATTTAATACCAAAATTCAACAAGTCCAAAGTGATAATGGAAAGGAATTTGTTGCTTTCAGCTCCTTTTTAGCAAGTAAGGGCATTGGTCATCGTTTCACGTGTCCTTATACCTCCGAACAAAATGGCCTTGTTGAACGTCGTCACCGGTCCATTGTAGAAACTGGTCTTACCCTATTAGCTAATGCTTCACTTCCTCTGTTTTATTGGGGTGATGCATTCATGTCTGCAGCATTTTTACTCAACCGATTACCTACTACTGTGTTGCAGGGTCTCACACCTTATGAAAAACTTTATGGCATTCCACCTGATTACTCGATCCTTCGTGTCTTTGGTTGTGAATGTTTCCCTCTCCTTCGGCCCTACAATAGTCACAAGCTTGATTTTAGATCTACCCCTTGTGTTTTTCTTGGCTATTGCTCCTCTCACAAAGGTTATAAGTGTCTTGACCGCTCCAATGGACGTGTCTACATTTCTCGGCATGTCCAATTTCATGAATCTGTTTTTCCCAGCCACAACCAGTTTAACATCCGTCCCGATCCTGCTTCTCCTAGTTACCCTTCTTCCGTTCCCAGTTTTCACCCACCTACCTTGTGTCCCTCTTCTCCCGTTTTGGTGTCTCCTCCTGTTCCTTCCTTTTCACCATCTGTCTCTTCTCCCACCCTTTCACCACCTATATCCTCACCTCCACCCTCTCTCTCACCTGTTAATCAACATCCTATGGTGACCCGTAGTAAAGCTGGTGTGTTTAAGCCCAAGGTTTTCTCCATCGCAGCCGATATATGCATTCCTCAGTCCATTGAGGATGCTTTAGCTTATCCCAATTGGAAACAGGCAGTTGAAGATGAATACAATGCTCTTATCAAGTTTCATACCTGGGATCTTGTGCCTTTACCCACTGATCGCAAGGTAGTCGGTTGCAAATGGCTGTGTAGACTGAAAACACACTCTGATGGCACTGTTGCTAAATACAAAGGGCGGTTGGTAGCTAAAGGCTATTCGCAGGCAGCAGGTATTGATTTTTCTGACACGTTCAGTCCTGTGGTCAAAGCCCCAACTGTGCGTATTCTTCTTACCTTAGCTGTCACACGTGGTTGGTTGTTACACTAAATTGATTTCAACAACGCTTTCCTAAATGGTGATCTCACTGAGGAGGTATTCATGGAACAACCACCAGGTTTTGTTCAGTATGGCTTGCATGGTCAGCCTCTTGTCTGCCGGCTCAAAAAGGCCATCTATGGTCTCAAACAGGCTCCTCGTGCTTGGTTCTCCAAGCTTCGTTCCTACTTGTCCTCTTTGGGTTTTGTAGCCTCCACTGCTGATTCTTGTCTTTTTCTCCGGGAAACACCAACCACCATTACATATCTTCTTATATATGTTGATGATTTGATTATGGCAGGATCGGATGAATCTGAAATTCAGAAGCTAATACTGACTATGAACTCTGCTTTCTCCTTAAAGGACCTTGGTGAGTTGTCCACTTTTCTGGGTATTGAGTTTCATCGCTCCAACAGTGGCATACACCTCACTCAGAGAAAGTACATCCATACTATTCTCACAAAAGCATGTATGGTCGAGTCTCATGCTGTTTCTACACCTATGGCTACCAATACTGATCTCTATCCCAATGACAGTGCTCTTTGTGCTGATCCCAAACTCTACCGTAGCATTATTGGCTCTCTTCAATATGTTTGCTACACAAGGCCTGATATTGCATTCACTGTCAACAAGCTTAGTCAATTTATGCATGAGCCCACTGAGAAGCAGTGGAAGTGTGTCAAGAGACTTCTTCGGTATCTCAATGGTATGAGCTCTTATGGCTTGTTTATTAGACCAGCATCCCAACTTCTGGTTCAAGTCTATGCTGATGCTGATTGGGGTGGACCTACGGAGAAGAAGTCTCCAAATGAAGAAATTCTTATTATCCCTGAAAAGAAGAGATCCACCAGTGGTTTTTGTATTTTTCTTGGCTCCACACCAGTTTCTTGGATTTCTCGGAAACAACAGGTCGTGTCTCGATCCTCCACTGAAGCTGAGTATAGAAGTGTAGCTGACTTTATTTCTGAACTGCTTTGGATATTATCTCTACTAAAGGACATGCGTCTTTCGGTTACAAATACACCTACTATCTGGTGTGATAATTCAGGAACAGTTGCCTTGGCTGCAAACCCAGTCCTCCATGCTAAAACAAAACATGTGGAGTTAGATGTGCACTTCATTCGAGAAAAAGTAGCTGCAGGGATAGTTAAAGTAGCATATGTTCCAGCTTCTTATCAGATAGCTAATGTTCTTACCAAGCCATTAGCACAAGCTATGTTTGGCTTTTGTCGTTTCAAGTTAAATGTTTTGTCTCCTGACGAAATTCAGGACTCATCTCCACAGCAGATTACTAAACAAATTCAAAACTGAAGTTTTTGTCTTCAGTAGGGGGAATGTTAGTCATATTGTTAATTGTATTAATCTGTTAAGGTCGGTTGTAGTTACAAGTTGACATGTGGCCTACAGCTGTAATTAGTTATGAAGTCCAGCTGTCAAGTGAGTTGAGTCATGTAATGAGTCTATATAAGACCATCATCACATCTATGAAATAATCAGGTTTTGAGCAGCAATTACATTTTCTTACTTTCTTTTCTTATATATTTAGCATATATGTATTAGGATCGGAGGAAATATGATATTTAAGTTTAGTGTAATTAGTAAGAGCAATATTGAAAATCACTTAAATTTTAAGATAATTTTATTGCGTTGAACTGTTTTTATTATTTTTTGAAAATTGATAGTTGATTTCTTACCATAAAGATAAAAGGGAGTGTGTGGGGGGGGGGCGAGGGGGGGAGAGAGAGAGAGAGAGAGAGTGGGGGGGAGGGAGAGGGAGAGGGAGTTATGATGGGAGAAGCAAAATCTTCATTGGAGAGCGTTTTATCCCTTGAATATTTGCCTTCCACGTCTCTGTAAACAAATCTAATTGGGAACCCCAAAAGCTTTTCCTCCCGTGCTTCCCTCCACCTAGCCTTTTTTTTTTTTTACTGCATTTTCATGCCACAATTTTAGATCTGTCTATACTACGAGTAGATTGGTATTTCTATTTCGGTCCTATACGTACATGCTTCTTTCCTCTCTCTCTAAAAAAACTCATTTTCCATTTAGCAGATGCATAATATTTAATGGGTTGTGATTAAGAAATCGAAATAGAATTATGTATGTGGATTGAAGATTATCAAAAAGAATTATGTGGATTGAATATCTTCTGAATAAATAAAGGGAATAGACAAACAATAGAAGTGAGACTTTTGTTTTGTAAAATACTCAAAGTTGTTCCGACAAAGTGTTTCGGTTAATACGATGAGAGATGATACCGGGTGTGTTTAGATTAATTTTTGGAGAATAGCTTCTAAAGAAAAAGTGAAGAATAGCTTTTGGAGAATAGATTATGGGAAAAAAGTGATCTTAATGAAATAAGAGTGTTCGAATGTTATGATCAAAATAACTTTTTTATGAGGGAGAAAAAGCGTGTGGCGTAGGGCCCACATAATGAAAAAGAACCAATAAGAGATAGGATGAGGCCCACATAAGAAAAAAGTTAAAAAATAAAAGGATTTTCCCAAAACCATGTTTTTGATATCAAAACCATGGTTTAACAATTGTATTGGGTATTTGGATGATTTTTTACAAAACCATGATTTGAGTATTTAAGATAAAAAACATGGTTTTGTCTCACGAACACACAAATAGTCTAACTAGAACTAGGACTAAACACTTTTGTGTTGACATTGCCTCACAATTTTAAAGTGTATTAAAAGATACTGTATCTTGTACATAATATAAGTAATTTTTAACTAACTTATTAGAATTAACAAATAGTAGTTAACTCATTAAATATGTTTTAAGTTGAAAGAGATTTTCAATTTTGCCCCATATTAAATGAGGTATTAAAAAGAAAGGGGAAAATACAAGGAGCTATGTTTAAATATTAATTACATAGGCAAAATTGTCAAATATGCATTAATTGCTCTTCAAATGGCTTATTGTTTGGAATAGCAATTGAAACCTTCAAAAGTAATTTTTTTAATTATGATTTACAGCATACGAGGTAAGTATGTGAAATGATTTTTGTATCGATCTATGTAAATAAGCACTTTTGGGGGGTTCCAAACATATAACCCCAAAAAATACAATAATAAATGAAGGGTTAAATTGTACATTCCCCTCAAAACTTTGATGAAGTGTCTTATAAATCGGACAAAAAAAAAAAAGCTTCTGTCATTACCTTATAAATAAGACCAGATAAGTATATTGTGCATCAAGTCATTATTCTAGAAGTGACTTATATTAATGTGAACTGGAGGGAGTATATGTTTGATATTGTGTGTTTGGATTAGTTGTTGAGAATAACTTTATGAGGTAAGTGTGTGAGAGGAGTCTTATCTCGGGTTGCGCAAACCTAAGTTTGGGTAATTGCCAAACACATGGGGAAATGTTCTACTCCCATCCTATACTAAGAAAATTCCATTTTTCCCTCGGCCAAAAAATCCATTTGTTGTTATATATTTTTAAAAAATATAATTTTTGTTATATAAAAATTCTCTTGGTTTTGCATCCAAATAGTTGGGAAGTTGGCCAATCAAAGTCATATATGCTCCCAACTGTCTGAATTATTGCACCACCCAACATGATTACTCCAATATGTTAGTTTTGTTTATTATTTAATCTGTAAAATACTCAAGATTTAAGTGATTTATATGCTTATAATTCAAATTTTGAGGGGTTATATGTATATTAAAATAAAATTTAAGGATCCAAACATGTGACCACTCATTTACAAAAAACGTTTTATGGCAAAGAAAGTGCCCATAGGAGCAATCATTTTCTTATGGGGAAAATCACCTAAAAATACTTATATGATAAATTAATTGCTGAATACTATTATGGAAGATCGGTTGCATGTTAATAGAAGATATATTGTATATAATGGAAGATGGTTTGCACATTTATATTGAAGATTTGTGTACACACGGAAGAGTATCTATACATAATGGAATTTCTTTTACACACACGAAAAATGATTTACACACTTGATAGCATTCAACAATTAATTTACTAAATCGACAAAAAAAACAATTAATTTACTAAAAATTATTTTTTCCCCCAATTATCCTTTGTGGGATTAGAGATATCGTAAAAATTGACGAATTTATTGGAGAAAAAAGTCAACCGGGGTGAAGAAATTTTGTTGAACTTCATCTTTTGTAAATTGATGGTTAGCAATTATCATCCTGTAGTTGACGAAGAGGCAAAAGAAGACAAAATGTATCTAATAAGCTCCAAATTGTCAACGAAGTCTGCATCAAAATTAACCGTAAAATATTAAAATGATAATGGATTTTGGCATTATTAGGTTTATGTTACAATTATACACCTAGACTTAGATTAGATTTCACTATATACACATATAGATTATTTTAATATAATTAAAAATCATGCACTCATATTGCATGAGCCAATCACGGGGTGCGCTTGGATAAATAAGCCTCCACAAGGATTACCCATATTCTTCTTTTAGGGATTTTCTTATAATAAGATATTTTTTTATGGCATAATGCCGTTACTAGTTATTAGTTAAATTGAAAGAATTTGTTTCCTGGTCACTATTAGCGATAACTTATCTTATCGCCACCACAAAAGATAGCTACAAGCTAGTGGCATTTTCTTTGATTTTTTTTATTTTTTTAAGATACACATAAATATTTTAATTCTGAAACAAAATGCCACGTCACATGCTTTAGCATGAATTTAATTTTTTTAATGCCTTTTTTATGATTATATATTTACATACTTCTTCTTCTTCTTTTTACGTGTAATTTATACATACTTAGACTAAAATATTTAAAAATAGGGAGTGGTTGTCTTAATATATACTATAATAATTTGTATTAAAAATGCCGATTGTGTATATATAATAAGAATTAATGAAAAATGTTATTGTTTCTATATAATTTGATCCCATGGTAGAAACCGCCAAACCACTAACATCATTCCCTTTCTTGTCCCTGATATAGGATCATTTTAGTTGAATCATGTGGGGTGATATAAAAAAGCAAAAACTAGTTAATAGCCTTAATTTTGTGAAAAAGAATAATAATACTAATAATGTCTTTTCAAAACTATAATATGTCATTTATGTGATAACCATTTCCTTCCCCTAAAATTCTCTCTCATTTGAAGCATAGTAGAATGTAATCAAAATGAGATTTAATTTTATTTTTTTCGCAAGGCATTACAAATGCTACAATATCATTAAAAATCAGTGCTATTTCTCTGATCCTTAACATAAAATTTAATCGGAGATTTATATTAGTTCTAAATATAAGACATATTCCACGTATTTATCAACTTTTTTTTTAAAAAAAAATAGCCCTTTTGTCATTCCCTTAACAAGTGCTAGAAGAGAGATTAAATGAACTATAGAAGATGATTAATTAAATGAACTAAAGAAGATGATTATGATACTTTTAAAAAAAACTTATATAATATTAACTAATTTAACTAATTTTCTTAATTTAATCATATTAGTTAACTAGGTTTTATATTAAAAGCTAGAGGAGTATCAAAATTGAGTTGTTGGCTTGTTATGAGAGTAGCTTGTATTAAAAGCCAAATTTGAAGAAATTATTCAATATTGGTAATTGATTTTAGAACAAAATTGATAATTAACAAGGATAAAATGAAAACTTATTTGACAGCAAAGGACAAGAAAAAGGTCTTGAAAGCGCATTCAAAACTCAACAATTTCGAAAGCCACTTGCAAATTCATGGGAATTTATTTGGCTTTTATCCAATGATTATTTTCTATCCATGGAGGACAATAAATGCAATCATCATTTTAGTTTTGATAACAAGTCCAGTGTAATAACCCAGTTTCGACGGGTAAAATGAAATCTAGTAAAAGCAGCAATAAAATTTGGTCCAAGCATCCCACACAATGATATCAACATCATGTCTCAAAGACTCCAATATCATTTTATATATATATATATATATATATAAAGCAAGAAGAAGAAGAAGAAGAAATCATTCATAATTTTACTCCTCAAAATTTTCAAATCATGATATCCCAATCACCAATTAAAATAAAAAGGAGTAATATGGTTGGATGTGATTTATCACCTTTTATGACTCCAATTGGCGCAACACATACAGTGTCATGCAATGTTGCAAATTTATGGCTGTCAAATTAAAACATTTATTGATATATAGTTATATACTCATCTCGTCATCCTATTTACAAATCACTCCTAACGTGTTTTATTATAACGAAATCTATTAACTCTATCTTAAAATTTAATAACTTTATCCTTATTTAATATACATTATATTCTAAAAAAATAAAATAAAATCATTAATAAATTAAAAATAAAATTATATGTTCATACGAAAAATTCAATTGTGTGATTTATAAATAAAACTAGACACAATATATATATATATAAACCCAAGTTGTGCATTATCACTGCCTTGTTATCTATAGTTTCAATGATTAGAGCATAAAAGAACCCACATAATTCTTTTTCATTTGCGCCATCAATCTCTCCTCCAAGTGGTGTTTCACTCACTCTTATCCCTTATATATATATATATATATATATATATATATATATATATATATATGCGCATGATCAACTCAAAATCAACTTCCATTATCCAAAGATCATGTTCCCACTTAAATACAATGCCTTCCTCTATCTTCTTTCAACACAAAACGTTTCAAATATAAAACACCATTGGCATGTCTTTGATTTTTTTTTTTTCAAAGAAAAAATGTTACTATGGAGGATGAAAAATAAGGGACTATCTTAATCATAACTGTTAGAATAGGCCCAATAAGTCAGATGGACCCAATATAGTGTGATTAGTTGTTAGGATTGTTGAGAATAGGTACTGTGTATAAATAGGGATCATACTTTGATCCAATATATGGATTGTAGATATCTCTTTCAATAAAGTATTTTTTTTCTCAATTGTTCTGGGATTAGTTATCATCATGGTATCAGAGCCAGGTTTTAGGCAACATCCAGATTATAGTTCTTTACGAGTTTTTGGGTGTTTAGCTTATGCAACCAACCTTGATGAACCAGACAAATTCCAACCCAGAACTGTCCCTTGTGTGTTTCTAGGCTTTCCCAATCACCAAAAGGGATATTTACTGCTAGATCTAAAGAAAAATAGTCTTATGGTGTCTAGGCATGTCACGTTTCAAGAACACAGGTTTCCCTTTAGAGAAAAATCCGGTTTTAATCAAGGGGGAGTTAATCAAGACATTAAAGACATGTTTTTCTTTGATGATACGATTCCCTCTAGTATTTCCAGCAGTGCAGGGCCCACAAGCACGCCTCATTCTGCTGATATGAGTGCAGCACAAACACCTTCTGATCATACCTCCAATATGCCCAGTCATGATGCAGCACCCACAACACCTTCTGTTAGACCAAACAAGGATAGGAGACCTCCTATTTGGGCACAATATTATGTATGTAGTTTGCTTTCCGCACATGATTCTACATGTCTGTATCCTATTCATGCTTATATGTCTTATGAACATATTTCCCCTGCTTTTATGTGTTTCTTATGTCATTTGGATTCTGAATCTAAACCCAGTCACTACCATCAGGCCATAAAAAATATTGTATGGGTTACAACAATGGGGGCAAAACTTGAGGCCCTTGCAGCAAACAAAACCTGGGATATAGTCCCACTCCCTAAGGGTAAGAAGCCCATAGGTTGTAAATGGGTATACAAAATTAAATATAAGGCAAATGGAGAGGTTGATAAGTATAAAGCTCGCCTCGTAGCAAAAGGGTATACTCAGAGGGAGGGGATTAACTACCATGAAACTTTTTCCCCTGTCGTTAAGATGATCACAATTCAAACCATCCTTAAAATTGCTGCTGTCCATAATTGGTCCTTGTTTCATATGGATGTTCACAATGCTTTTTTGCAGGGAGACTCACATGAGGATGTTTATCTGACAATTCCCCTAGGTGTTGAGGCCCAGGGGGAGGGTCAAGTATGTAAATTGAACAAATCATTATATGGCTTTAAACAGGCTTCAAGACAATGGAATCATAAGCTTTCACAAGCTCTAATTCAAGGAGGATTCTCCTAGAGTAAACATGATTACTCTCTTTTTTGTAAAAAATTTAAAGATGGTGTTGTTCTTATACTTGTTTATGTTGATGATCTACTTATTACTGGTAGCTCCAATAAAAGGATTCAGGAAGTAAAGGAATTTTTGCATAGTCATTTCAAAATCAAGGACCTTAAGACTATGAAGTATTTTCTTGGCATTGAAATCGCTAGATCTAAGAAGGGTATTGTATTGTCACAACGTAAATATGTGCTTGATTTATTTGCAGATATGGGCATGAGTGGTTGTAGGCCACTTGGTATGCCAGTGGCTGAAAATTTGAGGCTCCTAGCCTATGAACAAGGAAGGGATCGAGAATATGATCTATTGGAAGATCCTGAAAAATATAGAAGACTAATAGGTCATCTCATTTACTTAACCAATACTCGGCCTGATATCTTTTTTCCTATGCAGACACTAAGTCAATTCATGCAAACTCCAACAAAGGCACACATGGCAGCGGCTCTTAATGTAGTTCGGTACTTGAAACAAAGCCCGGGACGAGGAATTCTTATAAATTCCCATAAAAATTTGGCACTTAGCTACTTCTGTGACTCAGATTGGGGCGCATGTGGAAGTACTAGGCGTTCAGTTACTGGGTATTTGTTAAAATTAAGGGACTCTCTGATTCATTGGAAAACCAAGAAGCAGAGCATTGTTTCACGATCATCAGCAGAAGTGGAATATCGGGCACTAGCTTTAGCTGTCTCGGAGATCATGTGGATGGCTGGATTATTAAAAGAACAACATCATCCCACTGTATGTCCAGTTCCAGTATATTGTGACAGCAGGGCAGCAATACACATAGCCAACAATCCTGTTTTTCACGAACGTACAAAACACATTGAAATAGATTGCCACTTTGTACGTGAGAAACTACAAGAGAAAGTTATAGATTTATGTCATGTAAAATCTTGTAATCAGGAGGCTGATTTTCTGACAAAGCCAGTTAGTAAAATTGTATTGAATCGATTATTAAGCAAGTTGAATACTGTAGATATCTACACTCCTCAACTTGAGGGGGAGTGTTAGAATAGGCCCAATAAGTCAGCTGGGCCCAATATAGTGTGATTAATTGTTAGGATTGTTAAGAATAGGTACTGTGTATAAATAGGGATCATACTTTGATCCAATGTATGGATTGTAGATACCTCTTTCAGTAAAGTATTTTTTTCTCTCAATTGTTCTGGGATTAGTTATCCATCAATAACTCGTGAATAAAAAAAATATATTTTGAATTTTATTATAAACATCATACTTATTAGATTATGAACTTATACTTTTGCATGGAACCTGGAAATGAGCTCATTCCTTAAATTGTATGCTGGGCTCCCGTGTGTGTCTGTATACACACATATATCCTAACATCTAGAAAATTAACAAAAATTATGATAAGTGTTGTAAAATATTAATTAAGGTGGATGTCCATGAGCTCCCAACTCTTGACCATTCATTTGCTACATCCCATAACCTCTCCAATGAATGATCTTTAGGAGTTTTCATGCCCATAACTCAAAGGTTACAATGTGTGCACTCATGAGGATTAAAGTTTGCCATTTACTTTGTGTAACTCTTAGTTGTCGATGAGGGCCTATAAATAGAGCACTATGTACTACACTTTGTTTGCATCCAAATGAATAAGATATTGCTCCATCTTTCTCTCTAGTTCTCTCTTCATCTCTCTTCATCTCTTGCTTGACATCTCTTGTATTTTCCCATTTTTATAACACGTTATCAGCACGATTCTCTAACCAAGGTATTTTTGTCCCCCTTACCGTTGTCTCAACATTTTCCTCTATCTTCTTTTACCATATCTCTATTTAATCTATCTGGGATGATCTGAGCCATTGTATGGAATTAAAGAGATCTTTTTACCGATTGTTTTATACATCAGGTTCCATGGCTGAGATTGGAGATTTTTATTATTTTCATTTATATTCTTTATTTTAGATTCTGTTGTTATTTACATTTTATGATAGTTAATTTTATTTGCTTATCATTTTGATTTTATGTTGGCACAACTTTCTAGTATTTCATTCTATTTCATTTCGCTTTGTTATTTATATTTATTTATTTTCATTCGATTATCTTCTTCTCATACATTTTGTTGTTTTGTTTGGGCTTCTTTTAGTTCATTTTTTTTAGTTATTTTATTTACATTTCATGCTATATTCTTGAATTATATAAATATATTTTCGTGTCCGTGGCCGTGGACGTGGACGTGGTCGTGGTAGGGGACGTGGTAATTACTGTTATCATGGAGGTGAAAGTAATAATTATAATCCTAATACCCACCAGAAGAAGAAATATAATGAAGGGCAGAAAAACGATAAGAGTGGTTCTTCAAAAGTTATTGAGAATCAATGTTATCGGTGTGGTATGAAGGGGCACTGGTCACGTACCTGTCGTACGCCTGAGCATCTAGCAAAACTTTATCAAGCCTCTATGAAAAGGAGTGCGAACAATGTGGAAACAAATTTGATTTTTCAAGATGATAATGTTGAGGGACACAAGGATAATGGTGTCAATGAGCTAGATGGTATTAATGGCCTCGATGATATGGCACACTTGGAAGTGGCTGATTTTTTTTTGAGAATCATGATTAGATGAGTTTGGTTGGAAGAACAATAAAAAATGTTTTAATTTATGTTTTTTTTAATTTAGTTTATGCTTTACTTTCATTTCCCCTTTTTCATATGTAATAAGGGTATTATTGCTCATCATGTATTTTTGAATATGTTTTAATGCATTTTTCTTTTCTTTTGGTAAAGATTATGGATGTGTTGATCATTGGACACAAGAATGAAGATATATGTCTCATAGATAGTGCTACAACACACACCATACTTAGAGATAAAAAATATTTCTCACATCTAACAAGAAGTAGTGCAAGCATCAATACCATAGCGGGTAATACAAAATTAATTGAAGGCTCCGGAAGAGCAATTATAATATTACCCAAAGGAACGAAATTTGTTATTAATGATGCTTTATATTCCCCCAAGTCTCTCAGAAATTTATTGAGTTTTAAGGATATCCGCCAAAATGGGTATCATATTGAGACTATAAATGAGAAGAATATGGAATATTTGCAAATTAAAATTGCTAGATTTGGTGAAAAATGTGTCCTAGAAAAAGTACCAACATTATCTTCTGGTTTGTACTATACAAATATTAGTACAATTGAAACAAATGCTACAGTGAACCAGAAGTTTGCTGATAAAAATATATTTATTGTTTGGCATGATCGGTTAGGCCATCCCGGATCAACTATGATGCGAAGAATTATTGAAAATTCACACAGACATCCATTGAAGAGCCAGAAGATTCTTCAATTTAAGGATTTTCCATGTGCTGCTTGTTCTCAAGGCAAATTAATTACAAGACCTTCTTTGACAAAAGTTGGGCTTGAATCCCCTATTTTTCTAGAGCGTATCCAAGGGGACATATGTGGGCCTATTCATCCACCATGTGGACCATTTAGATATTTTATGGTTTTAATAGATGCATCTACAAGATGGTCACATGTGTGTTTGTTGTCAACACGTAATTTAGCATTTGCTAGATTACTCGCTCAAATAATTAGGCTAAGAGCACAATTTCCAGATCATACAATTAAGACAATTCGTCTTGATAATGCTAGCAAGTTTTCATCTCAAGCTTTTAATGATTATTGCATGGCAACTGGAATAACAGTAGAAAAATCTGTTGCTCATGTCCACACTCAAAATGGTCTAGCAGAATCGTTCATTAAACGCCTCCAATTGATAGCTAGACCAATGCTTTTGAGAACAAAGCTTCCCATATCAGTTTGGGGGCATGCAATTTTACATGCGGCATCAATTATACGCATCAGGCCAACAAGTTATCATGAATTCTCCCCATTACAATTGGCTTTTGGTCAGGAGCCAAATATTTCCCATCTTAGAATTTTTGGATGTGCGGTATTTGTTCCTATTGCTCCACCACAACGCACAAAGATGGGACCTCAAAGGAGGTTAGGAATATATGTTGGCTATGAATCTCCCTCTATAATCAAGTATTTAGAGTCTTCAATTGGAGATTTATTTACAGCACGTTTTGATGATTGTCATTTTGATGAGACAATTTTTCCAACATTAGGGGGAGATAATAAGCAGCTGAATAAAGAAATTACATGGAAAACAACATCACCATAACATATAGATCCTCGTACACTACAATGTGAGCTTGAAGTTCAAAAAATAGTTCATTTGCAAAATATTGCAAATCAACTGCCAGATGCATTTACTGACCTTAAGAGAATTACCAAATCTCACATTCCAGCTGAAAATGCTCCAATTAGAATTGATGTCCTAGTAGGACAACCATCAATTGCAAATGAAACTAAGCCACGCTTGAAGCGTGGTAGGCCGATTGATTCCAAAGATAAAACTCCTAGAAAGAAAAAGGGAGCGATTAACCAAGATGGTCAAGTTGAGGAGGCAGACATAACTAATCAAAAGACCCCAGAAGAGGTCCAGGTACCTGAAAATAATGAAGAGATCTCAATGAGTTATGTCACTACGGGAAAAATATGGAACCGAGAAAGTATAGTTGTCGACAACGTATTTTCATATAATGTTGCGGTTGAAATAATTAATCAAAATGAGGATCTTGAACCTAGGTCAGTTGAAGAATGTAGAAATAGAAATGATTGGCCAAAATGGAAAGACGCAATTCAAGCAGAGTTAAATTCACTCTCAAAACGAGAAGTTTTTGGACCTGTAGTCCAATTACCAAATGGTGTAAAGCCTGTTGGGTATAGATGGGTATTTGTGCGAAAACGAAATGAGCAAAATGAGGTCGTTAGATATAAAGCACGATTGGTAGCACAAGGATTTTCACAAAGACCTGGTATTGATTATGAAGAGACATATTCTCCTGTGGTAGATACAATCACTTTAAGGTATTTAATTAGTCTGGCAATGAGCAGAAAACTGGATATGCGTCTAATGGATGTTGTTACAGCCTACTTATATGGTGCTTTAGATACTGAAATTTATATGAAAATCCCTGAAGGATTCAAATTGCCAGAAGGATGTAAGAATTCAAGAGAAAATTGTGCAATTCGTTTGCATAAATCCTTATATGGATTGAAACAATCTGAAAGAATGTGGTATAACCGTCTTAGTGAATATTTGTTAAAAGAAGGTTATAAAAATGATCCTATTTGCCCATGTGTTTTCATAAAAGGAAGTGGATCAGAGTTTGTGATAATTGCTGTATATGTGGATGATTTGAATATAATTGGAACTCCTGAAGAGCTTCAAAAAGCTGTTGATTGTTTAAAGAGAGAATTTGAGATGAAGGATCTTGGACGAACAAAGTTTTGTCTCAGCCTGCAAGTTGAACACTTAACAAATGGAATTCTCCTTCATCAATCAACTTATGTTGAAAAAATATTAAAGCGATTCTATATGGATAAAGCACATCCATTATCTACTCCAATGATTGTAAGATCACTTGATAAGGAGAAGGATCCTTTTCGTCCTCAAGAGAAAACAGAAGAACTTCTTGGTCCAGAAGTACCATATCTTAGTGCTATAGGTGCACTAATATATCTTGCCAATACAACACGACCTGATATTGCATTTGCTGTGAATTTATTGGCAAGATTTAGCTCTTCTCCAACAAGAAGGCATTGGAACGGAATTAAACATATATTCCGATATCTTCGAGAAACAAATGATATGGGATTATTTTATTCTAATGAATCTGGATCACAATTGATTGGTTATGCAGATGCAGGGTTTTTATCAGATCCACACAATAGTAGATCTCAAACAGGATATTTATTTACTTGTGGAGGTACACCTATATCTTGGCGATCAACAAAACAAACTTTAGCAGCTACCTCATCAAATCATGCAGAGATAATTACAGTTCACGAGGCAAGTCGAGAATGTGTTTGGCTAAGGTCAATAACTCAACATATCCAATCAGTGTGTGGTTTGTTTCCTGAACAAAAGATTCCAACAATACTATATGAAGATAATACATCATGCATAGCTCAGTTGAAAGGAGGGTACATTAAGGGAGATAGAACAAAACATATATCTCCAAAATTCTTTTTCACTCGTGATCTTATGAAGAGTGGTGACATAGATGTTCATCAAATTCGCTCATGTGACAACCTTGCAGATTTGTTTACCAAGACGCTGCCAACTAGAACATTTAAGAAGTTAGTGCATGGTATTGGAATGCGTAGGCTTAAAGACATAAAGTGATGTTGTCATCAGGGGGAGTAAACATTGTGTACTCTTTTTCCTTCACTAGGTTTTTGTCCCAATGGGTTTTTCCTAGTAAGGTTTTAATGAGGCAAAATATTTTTTTATGGACATCCAAGGAGGAGTGTTGTAAAATATTAATTAAGGTGGATGTCCATGAGCTCCCAACTCTTGACCTTTCATTTGCTACATCCCATAACCTCTCCAATGAATAATCTTTAGGAGTTTTCATGCCCATAACTCAAAGGTTATAATGTGTGCACTCATGAGGATTAAAGTTTGCCATTTACTTTGTGTAACTCTTAGTTGTGGATGAGGGCCTATAAATAGAGCACTATGTACTACACTTTGTTTGCATCCAAATGAATAAGATATTGCTCCATCTTTCTCTCTAGTTCTCTCTTCATCTCTCTTCATTTCTTGCTTGACATCTCTTGTATTTTCCCATTTTTATAACAATAAGTATTTTTTTTAACAAGGCCGAATATCATGTCTTCTAATTATATACCATGCTTGTTGGGATCAATTTATTCTAAATGGTTTTACGTTGTGCAAGTAAAATATGGGATGGATTTGAGGGAAAATTTCACTTAGTTTCCCCTGTAGTTAAATATTTCTCAAAAGCCTCTGTAACTTTTTGAAACATCATTGTAGTCTTTTGGGGTAGTGAAATTAATTTTAAAAGGAAATGGACAAAAATAACCCTCCTAACAAACTTCAGGCATTTCAATTATAGGTTTTGCAAATTAGCTTATTTGTTTCAAGCAAAAAAAAAAAAGTTTATTTGTCTTGCAAATTCACACATATATCTTATAAAGCGTAACACTTGTCTTGTTAAGCCCCTCTTTTCTTGTAAATAGCACTAGTGTCATTGTCATTTCAATTGTAGGTTTTGCAAATTAGCTTAGTTGTGTTGTTAATTTTGCAAATGCATCTTGTAAAACGTCACACTTGTCTTGTGTCTGCCCTCGTATCTCATAAATATCACTAGTGTCGTGATTTTAATTGTAGGTCTTGTAAATTGGCTCATTTATCTTGTAAATTCGCACATCTATCTTGTAAAGCGTCACACTTATCTTATAAATTCCCTCTCCTTTAGTAAATAACACGAGTGTCAGTCGTTTTTTGAGGAGGGTTATTTTTGTCCATTTCCTCCAAAAATTAATTTCACTGCCCCACATAATAAAACTTAGTGTGCTCGTTTGGATGAGCGATTGGAATGCTTAAAAGCAACTTTTCAATCGTAATTTACGGTATACGAGGTAAGTATGTGAGAGGAGTTGTGTCTCGATCTACGTGAAAAGCAACTTATAAGCAATCTAATCGTGGAAACAAACATACCCGTGATGTTTCAAAAAGTTGTGGAGGTTTTGGAAAATATTTAGCTCCACTGAGGTTAGGTGAAATTTTCCCTAGATTCAATAAGTCCCAAGCAAACACGTTAGATATGTTGACAAATATCATTGGCGCTGGTTGCCAAAAGAATCCCTCACAATACGGGCTTCCTCTGCTGAACCTCAGACACAGGGCCCTCTGCGTAATATTGTTGGGCTGTTTGAGGTGAGGTTGCCAAATCCAGGACTGTGAAAACTATCTATGGGCTTTTGATTTAATACAACAACAATATATATATATATATATATATATATTCTTGGATCAAGAAATGAATGACTCGCCTTTTGTGGTTCCAATCGTGGTGTTTGGGGAGGCATTCTAATTCTAACTCTTAGGTGTTTAGGTAAACACCTGAGGGTAATTGGTGGCTCGCCTTGCCCAACATTGAAATGACCTAGGAGGAAGGGAGATTTCATATGCACTTGGATCGTGGGCGAGCCCAACACTTTTCTAAAAAATGTTTGTAACAAAAAAAAAATATCTCATACAATAGCCCCAAAAAAAGTGGTATAGTACGTGTAGAAGGAGAACTATAGATATAATCTGTGTGTGTGTTTGGTTGGACTTATTTTTAGACAATAAGTCCTTATTATGCAAGCTGAGATAAAATCCCTCTCACATACTTACCTCGTTTACCGTGAATCACGATTTATAAGCACTTATTACCCAAAAATAGCGTGTGTTTGGAAGAGCTTATGTTTGAGAAATAAGTCCTTATTACGCAAGCTGAGATAAAACTCCTCTCACATACTTACCCCGTATACCGTGAATCACGAATTATAAGCACTTATTCTCAAAAATAAGTTATTCCAAATGAGCACATAAATTATTCCAAATAAACACATATATAAAATATGCAATAGAGTATGGAAGTCACATTGGGTAAACAATATATGTGAAGTTGTATTGAATATAATCTATACAAAATATGCAATAGAGTAGTCACCTGGGACTAGTTTAATTGATAAGAATGTGGTGAATATGTAGGGAAATCGCATTTGCAAAAACAAGGGAGCAGTTTCTCTTCCTTACCTATCCTTCCTTTACCCCTTTAACACCATTTGATCCAGATCTAGGAGTCCGAACTTAATGCTATTTCATAAAAAAGTTATTATAATTTTACATGAAAATATGTAAATAAGTTTAAATTATTAAAATTTTATTTTATCAGATCACAACTGCACCGAAAAAAGGGGGGATGGAAAAATATCAATTAAATACCATTTGAAATTGTAAAATCTTAAAAAGTCTATTAACACTTTAAAAAGACATAAAGGTACCAAGTACCAAATTGAGTTTTTTAAGTTTTGACACTTTTATCATTTTACCCCTCAATTTTTTTTTAAAAAAATAAGAATGGTGCCCCTGTCGGCCGGCCGCCAGCGCTCCGATGGCCGGCCGAGATCCCCGATGGTCAGAGCTCTGGCCGGTGGGAGCTTTTTTGGTGGGGAAGGGGTGCTTTTTTTTTTTTTTGAAAAAAATTATTTGAAAATGGCAAGGGGTTCCCATCCCTTTAGCAAAGGAGCATGGTAGTCATTGGGCTATCAAAGCTCCTTTGATATATATATATATATATGCATTATTAAATATGTGTAATATAAATAAGGGCATAATAGCTTTGACAAAGTCAGTAATGACTTTGACAAATTCAATAATGGAAATAACAAAATTCGTAATGGTATTAACTAAACTGTTTGTTGATGAATCTTGACTTGTATGTTTTCATCAGCATTTTTACATAAAACGCTTTTATCAAAACCATTACAATTTTTATCAAAATCATTACTAAACCTGTCAATCTCATTATTGAATTTGTTAAAATCCTTTTATCTATATTATGAATGTTTTCATAATGGAATCTCATAATGAGATTGTTAAAACCATTATAATTCTTGTCAAAATCATTACTAAACTTGTTATTTTCATTACTGATTTTGTTAAAGCCATCATTCCATTTTTCATATTATACATATATACATACATATATATTATATATATTACTCGTTTAGTTAATCTCATTACTCGTTTTGTTAAAATCATGACACATTTTGTCATTTCCATTATTGATTTTGTTAAAGCTATTATACCTTTAATTATTGTCAAAATCATTACTAAACTTGTCAATCCCATAATTGACACGAATTGTAATGGTTTTGACAATCCCATTATGAAAACATTCATAATATAAATAAAAGGATTTTAACAAATTTAGTAATGAGATTAACAAGTTTAGTAATGCTTTTGACAAAAATTGTAACAGATTTGACAATCCCATTATGAAAATATTCATAATATAAATAAAATGATTTTAATAAATTCAGTAACGAGATTTACAAGTTTAGTAATGATTTTGACAAAAATTGTAATGATTTTGACAAAAGCGCTTTATGCAAAAATGTTAATGAAAACATGCAAGTCAAGGTTCATTAGCAAACGGTTTAGTCAATACCATTATGAATTTTACTATTTTTATTACTGAATTTGTCAAAGTCAATATTGACTTTGTCAGAGTTACTACGCCTTTATTTATATTATACATATTTAATAATGCAAATATATATCAAAGGAGCTTTGGTGGCTCAATGGCCACTATGTTCAAATAATTTTTTTCAAAAAAAAAAAGCACCCCCTCCTCACCAAAAAAGCTCCCACCGGCTGGAGCTCATGCTGCTGCTAGCCGGACACCAGAGCGTTGGCGGCCGGCCGGCGGGCCGGAGCACCGCTCTTATTTAAAAGAAAAAAATTGAGGGATAAAATAGTAAAAGTGTCAAAACTTGAAAAACTCAATTTGGTATTTGGTACCTTTATGTCTTTTTAAAATGTTAATAAACTTTTTAGGGTTTTGTAATTAAAATGATATTTAATTGACATTTTCCCAAAACAAAATCTACCTTATCATATATATACATATATAAATTTATTTATTCAAAATTATAATAATACTTTTATAAAATAGTGAATCTGAATCATTAGATTTGAATTTATTAGTGATTAAGGGGTGAAGAAAGGAAAGGTAAAGGAGATCAACTTCCATATAGGAGTAAAATAGACGAAAAAGTCATGTTAGACTACTAACAGTACAACTTGTCTTGATTGTTGTGTTATAAGATGGCTAAAGGCAGATGGCTCTTTGTTATCTCATCAAATTCAAATGTATATTAATATCCGGACATGATTTAGTGTTTTTTATATATTCATACAAAACTATCATGTTATAAGGTTATGCTAAACGAAGCTTCCTTCGCATAATAAGGCCCAGACAGCATTTTTTGTCGTTAGCTTTACGAAGCTTCCCACTTCATTAAAAGTTAGTTAATCATAATTTCTTTTGTATATCATTTGATTTTTACATCAGTTAATAAGTTAGACAAATTAGTTTGATATAAAGAAAATAAATATAAATACTTGAAAGCAATTTATTTGACTTCCTTAATTTCTTTAAAAAAATTAATTGAGTCTTATATTAAATATGAGAGATAGTATAAATCTTCGGACAAAAGCCTTGTAACCTTTCATATGAGCTCTCAATGTAAATGGGGAAGCTGATGAGTTGAATTTCCCTTATAACTTTAGGTGGCTAACCCTCTGATTTAAAAAATAAAAACAAAAGCTGTAAATCCTTCTCGTGGATATTGGATATATGGGGAAAAACTCAACTATAGTAAACGAATTCTACTTCTATCAAGGAACGAAAAATCGGACCGGGCAATGAACCGGTCACAGCACAGATTCAAGGGTTAATGGGTCAATCGGGGTCCGGTAGTTGAACCGGTCATATTAAAATATTATAATTTATTAGTGATAATATATATCAATATATTTTTAAACTTCTATAGATAAAAATAAAGATTTTTAGAAAAAAAATGTTTAAAATCTATTAGTATTAGTTATAATACCTATACTTATGCAAAGATATATAATTTCCTATAATTATTATATCTTTTTAAATAATTTTTTTCATTATTTTCTTCATTTTTTAGATTTGTTCTTTCTTTATCTATTTTTCTCTTCATTTTAGTCTTCAATTTTCCATTTTGCCCTCAAAAAACACAAAATAAAAATTTGGAATTTTTTTTTTAAAAAGAAAGAAACCGGGTCAACCGGTTGGATCACCGGTTTTACCGGTTCTGACCAGTCCAACCGGTCTGACCGGTTTACTGATCAAACCGGACCGGACCAGTGATCGGTTCCCGGTTCAACCGGCCGGTCCGGTTTTTTATACTATGACTATTATCCTTGGCTTTTTATTATAAGTTTTTTTTTTTAAAAAAATCATCCACTAAGCGGAAGAAATTTATACACTCATCATATCCATAAAGGGTTGAACTTGCAACCTCCCTTAATGAAATACATTAATAATGGGCTTTGGTGCATTATTTGAATGGAATGAGATGCACTCAGCCACTCATGATTCATGCTATTAATTTTACATCTAATATTATTAAAGATTAAGGTGTAACAAATACTTTGAAGTATTTTTTCTGGATGCATCTAATATTATAAAATAATTTGTGGTGCACCTAACATTATAAAGTTTTTTTCAGGTCTGTCCATCACCTTAAAGTATATTTTTGTGCCATTTTGCACTTAACAATTTAAAAAATTTAGAGTGTTGCATACACCTAGAAAAATATTTTATGATGCTGGTGTACCAAAAAAAATATTTTAGGTGCTGGACTTACTTGAACTCTATCATTAATATTGGCTGATAGTGACTAGAACATAACTGCCTCCAATAGGATGATATTTGCCGACATTAAATATAGGTATCTCTCCCAAATTCCAATAAAAACTTAAACCTTAATTCATCAAAATGGTCTAGTGCTCATTTGGAATAACTTATTTTTGGATAATAAGTGCTTATAAATCGTGATTCACAGACTCACGGTATACGAGATAAGTATGTGAGATGAGTTTTATCTCGACTTACGTAATAAAAACTTATTATTCAAAAATAAATGATACCAAACACATACCTAATCTACTAAATCCAAACCCCTTTTGTTTATTAATGACATTGATTTAGAGGATTTTCTTTTCTTATTCAGAATAGAGAGGGCCTGTCGGTGAGCATTTGGGGCCCAAATTGTATGCCTTAAATGTGCATTGAGGTTGGTTTGATTTCTCAAGTCAGCGTTGGGCAACTGAAATTTTAAGCTTCATCGTATCTTTTTCTCTACCGGAGATGGGAAGCCACGACGACGGTTCGCTCTCTTTTTTCCTTTTTGGCTGCCCGGAAAATTTCATGTCCTTCCATCATTCTAACCTAGATTTACAATCCCCTTAATACTGATTTGATTTTTCTTTTCTGTGTTTGCATCAGCACAAGCATCGTTTCTTCTCGACAAATCTGCCAAGGTGTTCGTTGCTGGTCACCGGGGTCTCGTCGGCTCAGCCATCGTCCGCAAGCTAACTCAACTTGGCTTCACCAATCTCATTCTACGCTCCCATAGCGAGCTTGATCTCACTCGCCAGTCCGACGTCGAAGCTTTCTTTGCCTCCGAAAAGCCTCAATTTGTTATTGTTGCTGCGGCTAAAGTCGGTGGCATTCATGCCAATAACACTTACCCTGCGGATTTCATTGCCATCAATCTTCAAATCCAGACGAATGTGATTGATTCTGCTTATCGCAATGGCGTGAAAAAGCTATTGTTTCTGGGATCCTCTTGCATTTACCCCAAATTCGCACCACAACCGATCCCAGAAAATGCTTTGCTTACTGGCCCCTTAGAGCCCACAAACGAATGGTACGCGATTGCAAAGATCGCTGGGATCAAAATGTGTCAAGCTTACAGAATTCAGTATAATTGGGATGCGATTTCGGGCATGCCGACGAACTTGTATGGTCCGTATGACAATTTCCATCCTGAGAATTCGCATGTTTTACCTGCTTTGATGCGAAGGTTTCATGAAGCTAAAGTGAAAGGTGCCAAGGAGGTGGTTGTATGGGGAACAGGATGTCCATTGAGAGAATTTTTGCACGTTGATGATCTGGCGGATGCTTGTGTGTTTTTGATGGACAAATACAGTGGATTGGAGCATGTCAATGTAGGGAGTGGGAAGGAGGTGACTATTAGGGAATTGGCTCAGTTGATGAAGGAAGTGGTGCGATTTGAGGGTGGTCTTGTTTGGGATACGACAAAGCCTGATGGAACTCGTAGGAAGCTGATGGATAGCTCGAAACTTGCAGGCCTAGGCTGGACACCAAAAATTTCTCTCAAGGATGGGCTTGTTGATACCTATAAATGGTACTTGGAGAATGTCAAGCAATAATGTAGTTTATTAAGCGGAATGAGCCATACAAAATTTATATTTGCTTGTGTTTTCATCATGGAGTTATTTTTGTTATATGCATATTGAGGCAATATGATTAATGATTCTGTATCATTTCATGAGGAAACAGTGTCTTAATGCTAGCTTGTTGTATCTTGAGATATTTTGACGATCTACTGAGCTATCGTTTAAAGCTCTGAATTGAATCTTATTATTTCGTGTTCTGCTAGCAATCAATTGCTATGTGTTAAGCTTAACTTCTCGGTTAGAAGAATGGTTCTCCCATCGATTAAGTTTTCTTGTCAAGCCTATTATTTTATTTTCATTTATGACGTGTGTTGTTGAAAATAAATCGTAACTTCATTCCTAGTGCATGCTTATAATTTTGCAGAGTTTGGTGTCCTCTTCTTGGGGATGAGAATAGTCATCTATGCAAAGTTGATATTCAGGCATCTTTTCTTTCATTGAGTCTGTGGGAACAAGTTCAACAGCTTATCATTATACTTGTAAATTTGTTTCTTGAAGTTGTATGGCATAATGCACACTGCTAAACATAGGTCGGCTGCTACTTTTTCTCTTTTCTTGTAAGCTTGTCCTGGCTCTTGGTAGGGATCTGTTTAATTGTACAGTATAAATGGATGAATATTTGTTAGTCGCTTTGTTTGGGTTATTTTAGAGTAATGTCAGTTTCTCCCTCTCATTTTCTGAAAGATTTGGATAGAATCATTTCATTAGTATGATCTAGACTTCACTGCGAAGCATATCAGATGTTATAGAGTAGCTGCAGCCAATTTCATCACCCAAAGCCCAACCATCTAAATTGACGGCTTAGTTATATCAACATGTTTTGCTTTCACTGTGAAGATTCCTCAGGTAGTAAGGGTAGGATAACTTATTTCTCTCTTGATAGCTTGAAGTGGTTTTATTGGATGCCCATATTCTGAAATATGGTATTTTGGGCCCCCCAAGGATTCATGATTTCTATCTGGATCGATTGCACAGGTGTGTGGTCCTAAACTTTGGATCCTGAAGGTTTCTTACAAACTGTTTTCCGTGATTCAAGAATGGGATAAATGTAGTCTGTCTGTCACCCGTCTTCACTCTGTTGTGCCTTGGTTTTTCGTTTGCTGTCTTCGTCGGACCCTGCTTCATCAGTACGTTAGAACTTCTAGCAACTGAATTGGGTGATCTTCTACCAAATGAATTGTGATAATTTGTTCATTTCGTCATCTCAGCTTGCTCTTATTATCCCAATGAGTTGAAATTTAGGGTCAGGTTAGGGTGGTTAATCAAATGACATTTGGCCTACTAGCTAATGTTGGGAGAAAATTCATTGTCCTTAGCCCTAGTACTATAAGGAAACTACCATGAATGTCAAGGGGATAAAAACGGCATTCGCTAATAGCTGCATGACATTGATCCTGAGGAAGTTTAATTCAAAGGTTGCAACAAAAGGTAGGACTTTTTTCCTTGTCCATTCATCCAGGTTCTAGGCAAATTGGTATAGCATGCTCTACTGCTGCTGCTTTAACAATTGCTGAGTGTTGAAATTTCCTTTAGCTGGTTCTTTCCAAATATCTTGGGGATTCCACGGTTTGCAACAGACAGGACCAGTACTATCTTTATCTTCTTTAGCTGATTTAGATGAAGGCAAAGCACAGGTGAAAAACCAACTCATGCATAATTGCTTTGCTTATTTCCACTGTTCAATGCTGTTAGTCTGGTTGTAACGTCCCTTTCATGGTGTAGACTTTTGGTTTCATGTCAGTAACAGCTAATGCCTCAATGAGAGGAATTCCAGAGACTGATTGGGGTGGGGGGGGGGGGGGGGGGGGACATATTAACAAGAGAACAGAATGGTTATGTTGGTACATAATCACATTCAAATCCCTGAGAAAAACAACACTTTGGTGGGTGTCTTGTTTCCCAAACATGTAGTGCAACCAAAATATTATTTTTTTTTTGAATACAAAACCTATAACTAGGTTACATAGAAAAGACTAATCCCAAGAGGGAACAACAACACAAAGCAGTCAACCATGATCAACTACCGCCTCCAGAAATTGAGGTGGTGGTTGGTCAAGTAAAACGAAATTCTCGGTAATGCTATGAGCTAACCTTGCCAATGAATCAGTAAGAGTATTCTCCTCTCTAGGAACAAAATATAAAAGAACTTGCCAGTCTTTAGCTAACCAAAGTCTAGCATCCTCTATCACATCCTTGAACGGGTGATCCTTATCAGAACCTCTTGTGAGAAGGTTAATGACTTGCAGGCAATCAGTGAGAACAATGACCTTCTTCAAATTCCAGTTCCAACAGATTTGGAGACCCTGAATAATTGCAATAATCTCAGCCACCACAGAAGGGACTTGAATAATCCGACTAAATATACTGCAACCAAAATATACTGTAATAAGAATTCCAAGTTTGATTTTATAGTGATAGATATATATACCACCGAGGGAGTTCTAGTTACTAGATTTGGTAAATTCACAATAATCTTCTACTTCCCACACTTTGGTGGGCTATGTTTGTACGCTTAGATTTTGTTGATTTTCTTTGAAGCCATGTGACCTCATCTCAATAAAAGTCCAAACTGGCTACTGGGTTGAAACTTGAAAGGACAGTTATTGTTAGCCTAATCAACTTTTTGATGTGTAAATTATCCTGTATTATTAAATAATAAAGACAAAAATTACAAAAGATAATGGATAGAAAGATTTTCTTCCCTGGGCTGGAGAAAGAAATCTGTATAACAGAGGCTTGGTAGATAGTAGAAACATGAAGAGTATGGGGAAGAGCTCATTGTTGGAACAAGGTACATTTATAATTGCTGGGACCTTTCTTTGCTTGCAATCAAAAGAACTCATTCATTATTCTCAATTCTTGCAGATGGGTAAAAACTTCCTAATAATATATAATATGGTAATAATTTAATAGTAATAGTAAAGTAATTCTGGTGCACATTTATGGTTTCTGGAACTACCTCACATGTGAGCTCGTTAACACATGGATCTCTCTTCAACCGAAAAAAAAAAATCTGATCTTTTAATAAACATAACCATTATGAAAATGCTCAGTAACAATATCTGTGAAGGAAATTTCATCTCAGAGAAAGATCAAACTTGACATAATAATCCCAAACAAGGAAAGTTCGTATAGTTTTGTCTCTACATTGTATATTTCCCTGCTGCAATACTTATCCATACAAGAACAAAAATCTGTATCGTTTAGCTCAGCACAAGGTCCTACACATTTTCAAAAATTATATATAAAATAGAAAACCTGTTATTTCATTATCATCTAAACATATTTTTTCAAGAAAATAAATAGTCTATTATGAAAATGATCATTGAGACATGAATGTAACAAAGGAAATGAGATTCAAAGAAGAGATTCAGATTATAATATTGCTAGGGAAGTACATGTAGCAGAAAAGATGGGTCCTCTGGCCTCTGGGTTTTAAGGGCTGAACAAAACAATGGTTAATAATATGAAAACTTAAAGAAGCCCTCCCACGCTTCCCAAGAAAAAAAGACCTATTAAAGATTTTGTAGAAGAGACAGAAGCAAAACACTGACATTAAATTTTCAAACGGTAATAAAACAGTGTTAGGATGTTGAAGGGTCTGTATAGGGGACCCCCAAACTTTAAAGCACCACTGACCCAAAAAATCCTACAGGGATTAGGTTAGGTGCATCCCCATCTACTTCTGCACAAACCCAAAAACCTCAAACTCCAATAATAATAACACTTACTATCTCAGGCAAAAAAATAATAATGCAGGAAAGACACTAAATTTTACTAAAATTCAAGAATCAACCCTTCATCTTCTTCATCATCATCATCAGAGTTCAGACAGATTGATATCGGAGGAAGAGGAAATCAAAGCTGTGACAGAGCAACATTTTGCTTTTGAATATCCACAGATAAATTAAAAGTTTAAATATGATTTAGTAGAAATCTAAATCACTAAGCTAAAACCAGATTGAGCCGTCTAGCCAATATCACCACCATCACCGGCACCATAATCAAGAGGAGAAGCAGCAGGGGAAGAACAGCAACAAGAAGGAGATGGAGTAGAAGAACATAGTCATTAATTGAACTTTAGGAACAGAGTAAGGCCACTTTTGTTCCCATGAGCTCGAGAAACCCATTTTCCTCAACAGCATTCTCATGACAAACACGAACCATTCTTCGATCCCACAAGCTCTAAAAGCCATAACTTTCCTCGACATTCTCTAAATTCCTGTGTCTGTCTAACTCTGCTTCAGCTGCTGCAAACAAACACAACCCCACAATCTCATCACCATCTTCATCATCACAACATCACAATCACCCACAGAAGAATGCGAGATTTCACAGCAAAACTTGACGAGAACCAGCAAGTGGGGTGGGCATGTTCTTCATTCTAGGACGATTTCCGGTGTCCTATGATAAGGAAATCGAAGACAATTGAGGATGTCGGAAGAAGATGCGTAACGTGAGGAAGGAGAAGGAAGAGAGGGAAGAAAGAATGGTTGGTGGTGGGTGGGTGTATGTACGGTGGAGGGTTTCGGTGTTGCTTTGAATTTGGCCTAAGAACACCATTAATATCCAATCTTTTGCTGCATATTGGGTTGCCCCAGAGAGGAGCAGATTAGCTAGATTTGCGCAAGCAACCTCTGTGTCTGTCCTCTTGTTTCTTGCTTCCCCTGCCTATCCTTCGTCAATTGCCATAATCCCACTCGTACCCCTCTGCAAATAAAGTTTGGATTTTTATACTCATTTGGACACTATAACGCATTCTTCTTTCTCTCCTCCTCTTTTCCTTTCCCTTTCTTTTTCCCATGTTCGGACCTTTCTTTTTTCAAAGTAAAAAAACACAAAAAACAATTGGGGGGTTCGAAATTGAAGGGAGTGGACGTAATTGTAGGACATTTTATAAAGTAGTAATATATTTTTTGACAGTTTAAAGTAATATAAGACATTTTTTAAATTTTATTAAAGATATTAATTAAATAAAAACAAGTTAAAATTTTTAAAAAGTGGGTATTTTATTTTGTGCCGCCCGACCAAACAAGCAGCAGGGTCGAGGTTAAATTTTATCGAGACAACCACCAAACCCTAGAGAGAAAATTATAGGAAAGTGGTTCTCTTTCTAACATTCCTTTGGGGATTCAAGCTTTAGCCCTCTCTAGGGATGGTAAAAGGCGTAGGCGGAGCCCGCTAGACCTGGCTGTACTGAATACCCCTCTTTATTTTTGTAAATAAATTCGCTGAAAAATCCCCAACCCAATTGTAATATACTTAACTCCTGTACTAAATATAAAATTTAATTAATTTTTTCTGAGGGATTAAAAAATTAAATAAATTATTTAATCATATCATATGTTATGTATGATTAAATTATGTATCATTTTATAAGTCATAAAAATTAGTTTAAAAAAATGATAAATATAAATACTTTAAAATAATTTTATTAGCTTCATTAATTTTCTCAAAAAATCAATTATGTTTTATATTTAGGATAAGAGGTAGTATATTAAATGGGTTTAACTCTCCTTTAGTTATATACAATTTATTTTTAATTATGTGTAAAATAGAATATATTTGCATATAATTGTAGAAGAGTTGTGATGGAGGAATTTTCTTCAATTTCCCTTTTTATTTTTCAATAACATTATAAATTTTGGATGCATCATGCATGGTGGGTTGAAGCCCTACATTTGAAATTAAAGGTTAATATAATTTTTTGTCCCTCAAGTTTGTCCTTATTTTTATTTTGGTTTCTCAAGTTTCATTTCATTTAAAACATTAGTCTCTATCATTCAATAAAATCCTGAACTATTTTGCCCATATACTGACCAAAACCAATTATTTAAAACTTGAGGAACAAAAACTAAAATGAAGGTAAACTTGAGGGATTAAAGATAATATTAAATAAACCTTTCGCCATATCATATGTCTAAATATCGAGGGGGTAAATTTTTCGTTTTGCAATTTGACATCCATGTGAGAGTTAATTATAGGGCAGATGTGAGGATTAGCTAACATTTTGACCACTCCCTCCGACTCTTAATATAAAACATATTTATTTAATTTGATTAGATTAAGAAAGTTAGTTGAGTTTATTAATATGACGTGTATTTTTTAAAATGTCTTGTCATCTTCCTCAATTCCCCTATTTCCTCTTCTCCTTGATTATTATTGAAGGTGAATCAATAGAGATAAATTAAGAAAATATTAACAAATATGAAAACCTTGTTTTATATTTAAGATCAAAATTGACTTCCCAAATATATCTTATATTAAGGACCGAATGAGTATTTTCTAAGCACTTGGGGTGCTTGTGTGATTTAGCTATGATTTTGAGGTAAACACTAATGCTATGGGAGTTTATTTTTTTATCTTTTGAGATTTCTCTTCTAGTATTCCCAATTCATAGGAATGTGAGTTTATAATGGAAGGAATCTCACTACCTTCAAGTAATAAGCATCATGACCACATACCCATGATTCAAACACATGACCTTAGTTTAGTAGGAACTATCTCAGCTAGTCAATCCAAACACTCATTGAATCCTGCTTTTAATCTTAGTTTTTTTAGGACCAAATTTATATTAATCTCCTTTCTAAAGAAATTTAATTAATGTCCTGTGTTTGGAAAAGGGGTAGATGAAGGGTAAAATAGTAAAAAGGGGGGAGTGGGAAAGGAGAGAAGGGTAACCCGGATTTGGCGTATGGGAAGGTAATAATAATAACAGAAAGGGAAAAGCGAGTTTGAAAGCCAAACAGACATGTGAGCCCCTTTGGCTTTTTTGTGTTGTCTCCTCTTTTAGTTTCCTTCCATTCCTTCCTTCCTTCCTTCTTTCACACCCCACCAACGTTACTTTATAACTCATCACCATTAACAATATTAATACTTCCTCCAATCCTCAAAATATAGTACTATATTCTTGGCAAAAAAAAAAAAAAGTACTATATAACTAATTTAATAAAATTAATTAAATTATTTATTCATGATAAATATATATTGGTTTGTTAAAATCTTTTTTTAATCATTGCCCTTGATAATGAAACCCCTTTGATATATGAAATCTATAGAGATAACTTAGACAAAAATTTATAGATTTAGAGATAAAGTGGATTGAGTTTTTATATTTAAAGTTGAAACAAATCTATCAACTAGCTCCTACAATTGGCTTTGGAGAATGTATGTCGGTGTTATACCACCCATTAATCTAATTTTGACCACATTTTAAATGAAGAAGAAAAACGAAAAAGGAAATCTGTCATAATTCATAAGATTTCAATAAGCTTTGCTGACCTCTTTTCTTTAAAAAAAATGATTAAGGGTTTAGACGATAACATGATAAAGAACTGTACGAGACACATTGTGTGTTATATCTTCTGTATATGAGAAGGACAAAGGAGAAAGGAATAGGCAGAGAAATAAGTCCAAGAGAAAGTAGGGCAGCTCTTACACCCACCTAAGGTTTTTTTTTTTTTTTTGTCTATCCATTTTGTCTTTTATAAAATCAACAATCAATTTCGATTCAAGTCAAACCAGTTAACATAAGTGTTCTATGAGATAAAATTTTTCTTATATATTTATCTTTTACGGTAAATTTATTTTTAGATATCAAAATTAAAACTTGTTAAGAGTGTAGGAAGCATAACTAAAACTTATAAACAATGAATTGACTAAGTTCTGATTCTACTTCCTGTACTTTTAATGAATTTTAGTTTTAAAACATATGCTTAACGAAAGTTAGCGTGGTTAAACTCATGCCTAGTCTCTGTGAAACTATATGACCTAAAAATTATGATTGAAAAGTATAAGAACCAAATCTAAAATTCAATCAAATTATAATAACTAATGATATTAATTCAAATGAAAATAAAAGGGAGAATCATTATGAATCCTCAAAAAAAGAATGTAATTATCAAAAAGTTTCACAACAAGTGAACAATATGTGATAACAAGTTTCGATGTAGACTTATTATCGATTATTTATAGTGATTACGTCTTTTTTTTTTTCTGGAAACTCACAGTAATTGTCCCGAAATTAAATACAAATAAACATTAAAGCAGAAGAATTCTATTGAAGGTGGCAAGAAGCTATAGACAGAGATATGTTGAAGAAGAAAGAAAAAGCAGGGGAAGTAGAAAGCCGAAATAGGAAATGGTTCTGTAGAAGCAGAGATGAAGAAAAAGAGGAGACCTCAGAGATCTCAATCACTTTCCACTTTGCTGTTTCTTCTGTTTCCTCTGAAACACAGCTTTGCTTTGGTCCCTTCCTCTGTATTGCTCTTTCAATTATTTATCCTTTTTTCCTTATTAAATATATTTTTTTAAAAAAAGTTGTATCTTATTTCATCTATCGTTTATCTGCTTGTGATTCCTGATTAATAACTGAATAAAATTTATTTGTGATTAACCACTCATACTTTAGGTTTGTTTTCCTTGGTATCAGAAATAATCTAGATTACCAATAATTAATAAATAATAAACATAAATCAGTGAGTTTATTTTATTAAAAAGGTAGAATCTAAATGCTTAAAAAATTGAGTTAGAAGGTCTTGAAAATCATAATTCTTTTTACATACATAGGTTAATATTAAGTTTTAGAAAATTACTAATTTCTAGTAAAAATTAATGATAATTGTTAAGATTTCTAACATAATTTTCTAAAATCAAAATCAAAATCAAAATCCTTCAATTAAATTAATGAAGTTGTAAAGGAAAAAGTAAAAGTGGCCGTTCCCTTTGTCAGTTCCTCTATTTGTGAACATGAAGAGAAAAAGCTTTCTGGGTTTCTTATTTCCTGGTAGAAGAAAAGGACAAATAAGCTAAAACATACTATATATATATATATAATATATATGCCCTCAGATAATAAAAAGAGACTTTTTATTTGAAGCATCCTCATGATTTGCCTTTTGTATTATGAAAAGGCCCTTACTTTAGTAGTCAGGCTTCGAAAATATTAGTGTGTGGGATTTTGTGAACTTGGTGTTTCTTTGTGGAGAACAAGACAATGGGCTGGCTAGGCTTATGTAATTAAAATACCTTTCTTTTTAAAATTTTGTTTTAGATGAGATTTATTTATACTATACTAGCCTATAGAGAAGTAGAGCAGTAGACTAGTTGCCAAAATCTTAATAGTACAAGGGAAAATTCCAAATAAAAATATTTTGGAAATTAGGAAAAGATGATTCAGTGTTCTGAAATTGGGTAAGGATAAATTAGTTCGTTATCAGACGGGAGAAGGAATATGAGATTTTGAAATCTCAGTGAAAAGACGAAAATACCTTTCAACCCTCCCTCGGAACAACAATGTGGGCCTCTTAATTAACAACTCTGGATTCTACATTAATAACACCAAAATCCCCCAAAGAGTCCGTACTTGTTAACTGTGAAAGAAGAAAATGGAGTTGTTAATGTAGAATATAGTGTTGTTAATAAAGAGATAGGTGTTGTTATTGGCCCTAAAACTTGTTAACTGTGAAAAAAGAAAATGGAGTTGTTAATGTAGAATCCGGAGTTGTTAATTAAGAGATATGTGTTGTTATCCCGAAGTGGAGAGAATGAGGGTTCAAAGGCATTTTCGTTTTTTTACCGAGATTTCAAAATTCCAGATTTCTCCTCCCGTCTGACATCAAAATACCTTTCAACCCTCCCTCCTTTCTAAATTTCAGAGCACTGAATCATCCTTCCTAATTTTCAAAGTATTTTTTTGGAATTTTCGCATAGTTCAATGATATCAAAGCTTTTCATAAATAAAGAGAGGTTGCCAATTGAAACCATTTCTTAACTTCAAAGATGAAAGTGACACTCACTCAATTCCTTTATTTTCATCTATTACCTTACTTTAGGATATTAATATTTTAGGGGCATATAAGCTTTCAACTTGCATCCTTGCATATGAAATGTCACCTGAAAATAGAAGGAAATTGTATATAATTTATTCATTCATAATAAATAAATAAATAAGTTGGAGGGTGGGGACATCGATACCCGAAAGTCAATACCAAATTCCAATCACTGAGAAGAGAGGGCTCCTTTTTCTCTTGGGCAGCGAGCATGCGGCGTTAAAGCATGCCTCCAGATACACACTTTTCTATTACTATTATTATTATCCCTTCAATAAATAAATTCTCCACCGTCCTATTTATAAATAATTTTTATTTTTTATCTAAAAATATAATTTTTTTTTATTTTACCCTTATTAAATACTCATTCTTTCTCATATCTTATACTAATTATTTTTCATATTTTTTATCTATTCTCTCTTCTATACTCTTTTCATAATAGACGCATATATTAAAAAAATATGACATTTTTGATATAATTGTTGTTTTTAACTACCAGTTCATTTTATACAATTAAAAGAAAAGTTACTTATAAATAGAATTGGGAGAAATATAAGATAAAATTAATGTTTTAAAAAAATTATGAAAACTAATTAAATTATTTATTATCAACAAGCCTTTTTTTTCTTTTCGCCCTTTTTCTTTTTCTTTGGATAAACGTAAACCATCATATAAAAACCAAAGGATGATTTTGTTATGATGATAGCTCGCTGCATGGATGATTTTGGATTCCTTCCTTCCTGTTTGGGTGTGTGTTTTCTTCTCCCTAATCTCTCCCGATTCCATTTTTGTTTTGTTTTGTTTTTTTTTTCCCGATGTGCTATTATTAGTTTTTAAAATGCTCTCATCATCAAGTCATGGGCGCCCCAAAATTTTTTGAATTTTTTATCCACATAAAGCTACACAATTTTTAAAATATTTAATATAAAATGGAAGTTAAGTCCCACAACAGAACAGTTAACAGTTATTCAGCAGAAGTCTGATCAACCTTCTTGAAATAAAAATATTTAGCTGAAATATATTGTAATAAATATGATAACAAATTGCTAAAAAGAAAAAAATAGAGTTGAGAATCACATCCCTTGAAGATGTTGTGATTAACCCGCACAACTTTATCTTTCCTTTTGAATGACATATCCTAATGAATTTTATTGTCTTATTTATCACTTGTTCTGCTTCTTTCACATACGTAAAACAAAAATCCATCAAAAACTTGTTATTTGGAAGGCCAAGATTGCAATAAGCTCTTTAAAACAGAAACACAGCTGTATACATACAAATGATACAGTCAACAAAATTTTCTGATATCATGTGATAAACAATACAGTAACAATGGTACAACATATCTCAGAAATTTTTGCTGCGTAAAATCTTCCCTCACAATCATATATATCAAGTACTAGTCATCTTTTACTTGAAAGGCTCATCATTATCCCAGAGAAAAAGGGGAATTTCACTTTGGCTACATTATAATACAACAGTGATTGGATGGCAATACTCATGAACTTTTTTTTTTTTGAACTTTTACCAAAATGCTCATGAACTAACAAACCAAATAATAGAGGTAAATCATACAGCTGTTACTATTGCAATGCAAGCAGGTGAAGTTTCCTTTTTGGTCCCCACTGTAACACATGTTGTTCTCTTCCTTTTTGAGCCCCAGCAAAGGTTCACCTTCTCAATCTTCTTTTTGGTCCCTAGAAAGCCTTGACAATTTGGAGCACCACAGTGACATTTTACCTCTGGCCCAAATTGCACAAATCTATACAACAGAAAAACACCAAATCATATATTATCTTGGCATCATTTGCAATGGACCCCGCTGTAGAGTAACAAGTCATACTTTGAAATTTACATGTTCTAATTAAATTCAGAATTCTGAAGTTACTTTCAAAAAAGCATACAATTTGATGCATCCTACTATCAAATGTAGGACTCCCTAGGTAAAAGGCACTTTCTCACCGAAGATGCATGTATCAGACTGATTTTCTTGAATATAAATGCACAGAAGATTGTAAATTTTCATTATTTCCGATTCTGGTTATAGGAAAATTGACATAAGGCATGTGCTTCAGTGCTTGTAGCAATTCAAGTAATACTATGTAGCCAGCAGCAAAAACTGCCAAAACAAAAAAGGACCTGTAATCGTATGTTAACGGTTCTCCAACTTCTATTGAGCGGGCGGCAAAGACACCAACGCGGGTTTCACCATCAACTTGCCTGGAAAAACCACAAGAATTTAGAGAAACAGAGCATGGAAGTTGTAACTGATTAGATCATGCCAAGCCGCCATATGATATATTTACTCTTTGATTAAATGAAGGAGAAAGTTCCTCAGCCAAAAAAAAAAAATAGTACTCCCTCAGGTCGCTGATATAAGACCCATTGACTTCTTGAGAAAGATTAAAGAAACTAACTAACCTAATCATAACATATGTTGCGTATTATAGATTATATATTAGTTTATAAATCAGAGTAATTAATTTGGAGAAAAATGATAAGTATAAATATTTCAAAGTAACTCATTTACCTTCCTTAATCTCTCTAAAAAAGTCAAATGGATTTTATATTTAATACCATAGTATAAGTTTTATTATATTCCAATTCCAAACAGTAACTAAGTTCTGACATGAAAGAAACTACATTTTCAGGCAATCCTTGAAGAGCAAGAAGAATGTGAAGGGAGGAAATGACGTTTATGACATTTACCACTTCTCCAAAACACAGTTGGGGTCGCAGCTATGGTTTAAAAAGCGTGATGTGTTTCCTTTGAAAGTTGCATCTATTGTGAAGTCTTTCCGAATCTCACACATATAGAAATTATGTTCACCTTTGTATTTCATGTCCCAAAGCCTTTTTTCACATAAAGCATCATCTATTACTGCAGAAGAAAACGCGGATTTTAGTTAAGGAAATATATTTAAGGATTCAAGCCAATTACAGTTTAATATAAGCTTGTATAGTACAAGGCTTTACAGCAGCTTTTAAAAAACTGGTATTTTCAGCCTTCCATGAGAAGATGAACTGTAAAATAAGGAACAAAAAATGGAGATAAAATAAACTTTTCATGATATAGGCTATTCAGAAGTATGAGTTACCTTCTCCAATATATTCAATTACAAATTCGCCTTTTTTTATGGTTTCTGCGGCGTCTACTCCCCAACCACAAAGTTCAGTCTGGGAAAGAAAAATATAAAAAGCATATATGATACGATTTTTTTAAAAAAAATAAACCATATGAAAGCTAACCAAGAGTATACAAATATTACATTAGAGGGAGTAATATATTACAAACATGCTACATTCGGAAATTTCTCACCTTGACAATCTTGATCTTTTTATCCTTGCGAAACGGCCGATTATTGCAATTTTCTGAGCATCGACAAGCCTTAGAGCAGCTTATGCATTGAACTCTAATAAAGGATGAATTAGTTTTTTTCAATAAATATTAGCTGAAACTGCTTAGAAATAGTTAATTGGCAACATAACTAATAGAAGATAGACAGCAGGTGCCTATATTTTAAAACATAATCATTCCATGTAGAAAAAGATATACTTTAATAGTCCAGCAAACAATATTTTTTTAGTAAGAGTCATGTGCTCAATTGGAGAAGAAACATCGCTATCTACACTCTTCATGCTTCAGAATCACCACTGTTGCAATCGTCGAGCATAATTAGAACTTAGAAGGCAAGCATTCGTTCATCTATATCTATAGCTTCTAAAGAAAAATCAATACTAGAAGATAAGTTGTATTCACCTGCACACGCAATCATCACAACATGTAGAATTAGAAGAGCAACTGGTGCATCCTGCGCCATCATCTGAATCACTGCGCTTCTTCTTCACGAGGTATACATCTGATATCAACGTTAAGGCTAACAAACAGGATGGTCATAAATGTCATTGAATAAACAGACCCCTGAGTAATTGGAACGCCTAATAATACCACCAAGAGTGAAAATCAAATTACCAAATTACTAACATTATAGCTGAGTGCAGAGGCAAGCTAATTCTATCTTCACTAATAAGCTTAAGTTACTATCTTGACCAAAACACACAAAAGGAAAGATACAGGATACTACGTCTTATGTGTACATATGGAGGTGGTTCAAGCTTACTCTCCATGTCTTTCCTCGTGAAATCAATCTTGAACTCCTCATTGACATAAGGAAGAGGCAAACGGCAAAACACTTCCTGGAAAAAGACAGGATGAACAAGAAGTTAGCCAGACAAATTCAACCCAAAGGATTCGTTTTTATTCTATCGATTTCTAATAGGCAAACGTTCATGGGTGCCCAAAATCTATTATATAACGAAGGCCTTTAAAATTTGTGGGAGGTTAACAATATAAATCTCTTCTTTTCTTCAATAAGCAGTTGTTATTATCTGACAGCAGGCATCCCAAAATACCAAACATGTCATGCAATGTCATAATTACTGGCAAAGCTAACACGTTCATTAAAATTGAACTATAGAACATCATAGTAAACGGAAACCTGACCTCCATGTTACTTGTTGAAGCTTCATGCTGCTCATCCAACAAATACAACAGTCCTGTCAGCCAGCCTAATCAATGAAAATTGAAAATGCCAATAAAAAAACAACTTAGAAATGAAAAATAAAATCTAGGGACACACGTGCCGAAAATCTGTCAACCAATATGGCTACACTCAACCCCACATGGAATGAACTATTAACCAGAAGTGACAATCTGAGTTTAAACACCACATAAGTCAAGAGAAAATTGAGGTGTTTAATCACTGCATATATATCTAATACAATATGACATCCATAACTACGGAAATACCTTACAAGTAATTCAGAGTGCTAAAATGCTACCATGAAAACCATTCAATGGAATCATGGAGGGATGTATTAGGGAATAACTAACAAGTGAAAACAAAAGGTTCTGGTGAAAAGAAAAAATTGACCTTTCTATCCAACCGCCAATCTGTAGGATGCCTCCAACAAACAGCTCGTCCAGGAAGATCCTTTGAAAGCATTACAGCATCTGGCCACGGTGCGCATTTAGTATGAAATGCCATTGTGCACCGCTCACACCGCAAGTGTAATTTTTGTTTACAAATAAAGCAAGCCTGTCCATTGGATGATATTATACGATCACACAACTAAAATTTAAAAAAAAAAAAAAAAAAAAAAAAAGCAAGAACAGTATTTCCCGAATAAAATTTATTTATGTGGATCATTTTCATGGAATCCCTATTACTAGTCACAACTTTAAGCAATGCAACCACCTGCCATGTTGCAAGCCCTCACCTCACCCAAATACACATTCACATATGTATACTATTGACAAGTGCTCGGAAAACATTTATAAAGATTGATTTTCCAAGTAAACTCCTTCGCGATCACATTTACTGCCGGCATTCCTAATGGATTAGACGGCAGACGCTACAAACTAAGAAAGTGTGCATGGTTAAAATTATTAATAGCATATGATGCACTTGTGACATGAAAGGTGCTAAAATGCTAATTATAGCACGCAATTTAAAAGATTTAAAATATCATTGCTGATGACTAACTTAGAAAACCTAATTCACGTTAAAAACAATCATAATGACATTATAAATATGCCCAAATCACAACATCAAATACTTAATCACCAAACATTCATGGTTTACAAATTTTGAGTATAATATTTACCCTAAGATATATAAACCCATAATCGTCTCGAACTAGAGCACTGTATCATGGAAATGGATATAATGGCTCATTACCTATAACAAAAGAGACATTGTTACATCAAACCAAATCTTACATGATGAGGGCACTTGAATTTTTTGAGATTTGAGATACCACCAGCTTCTTTTGCACATTCCATATGATAGACTCTTTCACAGCCACGAACAGAACATATAACCTCCTTCCCGGGGTAGACAAAATGACGACATAAAAGACATTCAACCTGAATCCAAATACATGAAAAGAATAAAAATAGAAACCATCATTATGAAGTAGCTATTTTATGGCACATAACATAAATGCTGGACTACGACTGCAATCATAAAGAGACATGAGTTAAAGCTCCATTCTGAGGTGCATAAATACAATAATGCCAACATGGTAAATATGCCGCTCATAGATTGTGGCTCATGAAGAGTATTATCCGGATTGATCATCAATTAAAATATCAGGCAGTAAATTCTCACTTTTATAAGTGATATCCCAGTGCTACACAACCCATAGACTTTTGATCAGTCTCATCTATCAATCAGCCTCAGTTTTTCAACACCAACTAGTAAGAGAGCGTACCGCAATTAACTGAGTATTACAAAGACATAATTTCCACAATGCACTACATTTTTTGATTCCATATACTTCCCGGTGCCAAAACACGAAAAGGGGCCAAAGAAAATAGAATAAGAAAAATAAGCAATACCATCTTAGAAGCGCCAACAAGAAATGGAAGAGTGCAGCTGAGCCTACAAAGCCCGGAATCTATCTTCTTCTCAGACCAGTCTTTCTCGTGATCCTCTGAACCCTTGTCGTTGGCTGCCTTATTGACCCGATCCAAAGAACCACGGCTCCGCTTTGAAACCCTGAATTCATTTCCGCTCTGTGCCTCATCCTGCTGAAGAACAGGGAATAGAAGATTGTGGTTGGAAATGTAACAATTACCTAGGGTTTTAACTGGGACTGCGTACAAGGAATTGGCAAGATCAGATGGTTCGGCAGGGGCATTCAGATTAGAACAGTGGGGAAGCTTAAGAGCTTCTGAGAGCGACAAGCTTCCTAAATCTGGCATGATGAGAAGATAAAAAACCCTAGAATCTTGCAAGAGCAGGGATATTCAGACATGGAGGCAAGGCTTGAGATTGGGGATGAGGAGGAAAAAATGAGCGGGAAAGTATGACTTTTTAGTTTTTACAATTGTAGAGGGGTGGCGCCGGTGAAATTACTGAAGATACACGTTGTCCGATTTTATTTACAATAGTGCCCTTGGCGGCAGGGGCTAACTTCCGCTGAAATTATAAGGGGCGCGGAATTTGAATTTTGGTGCGCAAATTAATTGAATAAAGGCTAAAGTTACACAAAACCCCTAAAACTCAAGCCAATGGCCATTAAATCTCCTTCGCGTACACAATTTCACCATAACCCCCTCCTAAGCTTGTAATGTTGTGTAGATAAATATTTCCTACCCTGCTAGCTTAAATATTACCCTTAGGCCCTGTTTGGTACGCGGTATCGGAGGATTGAGATTGGGATTGGGTCAGGGATTGAGCCAAGTTGTATTGTTTGGTATGAGGGAATAGAGATAACCAGGGATTAGGAGTACCACGCAAGTGGGATTGCTGCAAAACCACCTCCCCCCTGGTATTGCGTTTTCAATCTCGGGATCGCAAATGTTAGAGACAAAAATATCCCCGTTTATAATATTTTTCAGACAAAAATGCCCACTATCAATTTTAATAATAAGGATATTTTAGTCTTTTCATAATTTATGAAAGATTATAAAATAAAATCAATTCAAGTATTCCATCTAAATATTACCGCATACCAAACGTAATTTTAAACCTTCAATCTCAGTCCCAATACCTGTCCCTATCCCAACACCACTCCCAATCCCAATCCATTAAAATCAGTGCCTCATACCAAACAGGGCCTTAGGCTTTGTTTGGTCTGACGGAAGGGAGGGGGGATATTTTAATGGAGGGGGAGGGAGAGGAGGAGATAGGAGGGATTTTAATACTATCTTATTTGGATTAATTAAAAGGGAGGAGAAGGGAGGGATTTTAATGTTACCTTGTTTAGTTTAGAAAGGGAGGGGAGGGAAATCATTTTGACATAAACAATTTTACTTTTGTTAAAAAGAAGGGGAGGGGAGGCATTTTAATGTTACCTTATTTGATTCAAAAGGGGAGGGGAGGGGAGGGAAATTATTTTGATATGAACAATTTTCACATGGACAATCATGTTATAAGTGATTTTATCCAAACTTTATTAAATGTATAATTAAGTTTAAGTATAAATTAAAATTTTATGTCCTGAATTATAATCGAAATGGCAATCACATGACATCCAAAAAAAATATGGAAGCAGTCATTGGCAACAAGGATATTATACCAATTTTTTTTTTTCAAAACAGCCCCTCTTCCAAAAGATCAACATAAAAATAATTTGGTAACATATTATGCAAACACGTTGTGACTCCTACTAGAATTTCAATAACAGAAAAACAAGATTATTAACCATATAAGCAGAGTTTCGCTTTCCTTCCTACCTTTTGGGTCCAATTTTGAGTGACTCTGAATACACAGACACTTATCCAATTAACCAAGCATTTTAAATGCAGTTTCTGAACAGCACATTTTAGAATAAATTACACCTGCTTCTGTCACACCAAAGATAAAAAATCATCACTGCAACTACTTCATTCTTCCTTATCAAATACTCAATGGCTTCTAAACGCGATGTTGAATACATACTAATTTAGTAAAATCTACACAGGTGTTCCAGTGCATAACATAGGTATTCCTTCTTGCGTTTTGGGTCCAATTTTAGATAGCTAACAAAAATTGTACAAGGCATACAATATTGACTCAAAAGCTTACATATGATACAAACACACAATTAGAAAATAAAACCAAATTCCATGTCATTTACCAAAATAAGGAGTTCATCATATTATAGTCTCCCTAATGTAATACATCTAGACTTTGTTCTAGTGCCAACCACATGACGTCCAAAGATAAATCCAGCATGGCATTAAAGGCCACTAAATGCCATCATATGGCAAGCCAAAATATTAATGGTGGCATCTATTGCCATCAAAAGGCAAATTAAGTATCTAACATAGCAGTAAAAGGTTGGCATGCCTTTGTAGGCCAATACAAAATATCTAAGGTGGTATTGCATTCTAATCTAACCATCGAAAACCATCTTCATAGTCACTTGCTTGCGCATTGGAGGGTGGCATTCAATCACTGCCTTAAGTTTGCTAACATCATGCATGAGGAAGCAGTAAATGTCTTAAACTTAGAGCTCTCACTTTGTGTTCCATGAGATAGCTCTTCAAATTCCACATTGTCCAAATTGACAGAAAAATCCTGAAAAGTCAGATTATTTTGTGACAGCAGCTGATCAGCACATTTAAGAAATTAAAAAAATGGGAATAAAATGAAATTTAAACAATACAGCACATCATTTTGAAATCAGAATATTTAATTCCCAATGGCCTAGAGCTACCTTTCTGGAAGGTTGCAGCTGGCGATTCCCAAACAGCATGGAGCATAAACCATATCATGATATTCCAAAAACAAGTAAGCTATCAGTTTAAATCAAAAGCTAATCAATGACCTCAAGTCCTGGAATTTGGAGCAAAACTTGTAAATTTAGAATAGATAATGTTTCATAACTCGAGCAAAGCTTTCTTCGAACAAAAAATAAGGATTGTAAAGTATGAAACTGGATAATGCAATAAACTAAAAATACTACCGACAAAAATCTGAGACAAGATTTAAGAGTATTACAAAAGGATAAATCCATAAATCTGAGACAGGAAAAGTGCGCATATATATATATTAACATTTTTTGAAGAAAATCAGTTACATAGACAAGTCCCAAACTACTTCCAATTGGTTTCAATATGCAGAACAGTAATTTCACATGCAAGTTTGGGATTATATGCAGAACAAAATTAGGATATGCACATGGGTAAATCATGAAAAAATTATATTCATAAATCCTTCATTCTAGCATTCAAACCCTTCATTCTATAGACATATATTCATAAATCTAGCTCTACCACACTTGAAACAATAATTTACTAACAACAAAAATAAAATCCCCAATTTCTCAATTTACTATCGTTTTTTTTTTAAAAAGGAAGGAGCAAAATATGAGTTTCGGTTCAACTGGAAGGGATCACTGTTAATACTGTTGTAATCAAATATATGCCATAACAGTAGAGCAATCATGGCTTTAACTTTGAAAATATGGAAAAACTCACAAATTATTGTACAGCAATTAACAGATCTTTCAGGTTGTAACCTGTAAGTTGCAACAATATAATTAAAATTTAATATTCCACAATCTAGCTCCACCACATTGCAACAATATAATTAAAAGTTAAGAATCCACAATCTTTCTGCCAAATAAAAAACTCTAAGGGACAACATTTCGATTAATGATTTAAAGGCATCTCAGATTATAAAAAAATTGCACCCTGATCCTAGATACAAATAAAATCAATTATAGATTTACACCTATATCGTTCATTCAATACACATACAAGCCTTCAGCTAATATTTGTATCAGTGTTTTGAATGCTCAAAGTGTAACAAGGAACCCAAAACACAATTAACCCATCTTAAAACCAAGCGAGCCATTCAGAAACAACAAATGCGATAAAGAAAACTTGCCATGACAGAGGGAGAGAGAAGAATCTGAGGATACTAACACAGTTAAAAGGACCATGTTGCTAAAGCCACTTATGGAACAGTTAACTTTCTATATCAACCACTATATCATGTAAGTTGCAACTTGCAAGTGAAAAAAAACACAGTATAGAGAAATGGAATCGGTGATTATGCTCTCAGACTACCCATATTTTATTTTTCAAACGACCCAGATATAGTCCACAAAAAAAAAATAATGTAATCATCAATCGACGATTATGCTCTCAGCCACACGCAACGCCTCCTCCCCGTCGGTGTCTCTGAGTCCATAGCTTCACCGATAGTGTAACCCCCTCCGTAATTATATCCGAAACACGTGATTAAAAATGAAATAGAGACCAATAATAATCAAAATTCATTTACATTCCCATCCTTAAGATAGGATTTTCACAAATACATTTCACAAACACTTTAACCTGGTCTCATATTCATATTTCGAATGCAATTACTCCGTGAAAATAAATCACATTTATATAAATATCATAGTGCACAATAATAATATCCGGAAACCCGGATTCATACCTTCACTAAAGATTCATAGGGTACATACACCCTTTACAATTCCTCAACGGGGATTACACAAATCCATCTCTAATACATAACCAAATAACCCAATAGACATCCAAGCACATATATATCCAATATCCAATTATACATTCTAATCTATCATCCGAACATATACAATTATCCCAGCATATAACGATAACCAACTACCAGATCCAAATGCCCATAAGGGATTCTCGCCGCCCCTAGTCGCTTGCTCCTTCCTCGAGCCACTTGTCCTGTCTAAAATGTTGGTAAGGGAGGGTGAGATTCTAGAGAATCCCAGTAGAAAATAAATACCAATATACATGCAAGATAAGTGTTTAATGTATGACATGCTTGCATCACAATAACTCGTGCTCACATAATGATATATCCGCATGCTCAATATTTCAACAACATACTCATGGCCATAGCATAAATAGAAACAGAGCTTCAATCATTCATATATGTTTCACATAATCAAGCAAAGCAATAACATGCATCAATACACAAACACAAATATCAATACATGTAGGAGAGGTAAGTTCCCTACCCTTATTCTTTCCACGTATACTCCAGCATCGACTATTCATGATCCATGCGGATATCGAACCATGATCAGGGTGAATATCGAACCCTATAACCAAATCAAGGACATAGGATCATTTTCTTTTCCAAATTCTCATTTTCATAACACTTAAAGTTGGTTACCATTCATGACATTTAAGTAGCTAATCAAAGCCTAAACACATGCCTAAAGGCTTGGGAAACACTTAACCAAAGGTCACCTTTTAAAAGTCCAAAATGCTGATTTTTGGGGGTTGGCTGTGGCCAATGGATGCATAGAAGGTCTTGGGCCGCGGTTCATAATCTCTGGCCGAGGCCAAGAAAATTCTGTTTCCTGACTGAACTTCCAAAAATCATAACTAATTCTAGAAAAATCTGAATGAGGTGATTCCAAAGCCAATTGAAAGGTATTTAAGTCCTCTTTATAGGAAAAATATGGAATATTACTGGAAATCACCACACAATTCCAGAATTACACAAAACTCTACACTGCCCCAAAACAGAGTTCAGTTTTGATCCCAAACTTTGGCAAAGCATAACTCTCACTTCATAAAACGAAATGACACAAACTATATGTCCATTTTGAAGCTTGAGATGTGAAATTTAAGATTGGAAAGTTTCAGAATTTTCCAACACCATTGGTCATTCAAAACGTTCGTGCAAACTGACTGCCCAGACAGAGTTCACACATGACAGATTTTCCAACTTTTCTACCAAAGTATCCAATGACTCCAAAATCAACAATCAAGCCTTTTCCCACATAAATTTTCACAAGGAACACAATGGTAACCTCAAAATGACCAAAATCAGAACCCATTGATATGCCCTGTTTTGCCCAATGCACAAAAACCAACACAAAGTGGCCAAAGTTCACTTTTAAGCTCAATGCAATTCTATCACTTCAAAACACTAAACAAGACACCATTTCCATAAAAATAACATACCATACTCTCCCATGACCCTAAATCATGAAAATTAGGGTAAAATTTCCAGAAATTCAAGGCCCAACAAATGACCACAAAACTTATATGAAAATGAAGTTTTCACTCACCTCAACAACTTTCCCAAAAAAATTCCTTGATTCACCCAAGTCCACAATTTAGTGAGAGCCCAAACACCACCAAATGAAAAATCTAAAACCATGAAATTGAAGCTCTCAACACAAGGAACAACTTTATAGAAGAGCATTTTTACATTAGAAGCCATTTTCAAGGTCAAATGAGGCTTACCTTGCAAAAAATTCTTCCTCTTTCTTCTTCTTTAATGGTTGCCGAAATTAGAGCTTGGAGAGAGAGAGAGAGAGAAAATGGTGAAAATGATGATCTCTTAACTCTCCCATGCTTATTCAACGAAATGAAGGGGAGGAGAGAGGGAACGAATAATAAAATAATGGGCTTTTGACTTTCCAAAGCCCTCTCTCAGGATATAAGCTTGCCACTTGTCAAAATCTCATTGGTTCTCATAAAGCAAGTAACTAATTAGTTACTCTAACCATTCCATTAGCCATTTAGTTATACATCTCATTTCCTCTTAATTAGTAATTAATCTCTTCCATTAATCACTAATTTAGAGTCATTCTTTCAATTTCCCAACAATTATGGCATATTAATTAAAATTGTCGTACAACACATATTTAATTCTTTTTCCTCTTCTTTATGTGCCATTTACCCTTATTTTATCCCAATAATTATTTCATCACATAATTATATTAAAATACAAGGTGTTGGGCATTTCCAATAATAATTCGGATCTCAAATCCATTCTAATTCCACATAATCATTCACAATAGTTGTAATTAGCCCTTAATCAAAATTTGGGGCATTACAGATAGCATTCAGGGAAGAGACTAAAATCACAGAAAAAAGAGGTCCCTCGACAAAGAAATCACAAAAATCGTTCGAAACCAGTCGAAAACTTTATCAACAAACAAAAAGATGAAGGAAGAGACTACAAGTGGGAAAAAAAGATGGAATTACCATATGAAAATGGTTCGATCGTGCTATCCGTCTTTGTTCGTGCTTCTCGAGTTCTCTGCTAGGGTTCGGTCGAAGGTAACAAGCTCAAAGGTTCTGATGAGAATAAAAAAGGAGTAAGGGTAGTGCTGGGTTTTCACAAAAATAGTCAAGGTATTTTAGTCAAATGAAACAAAAAAATTAACTTCCCTTCCAAATCTGTCCGATTTGGGGGGGGGGGAAATTGAAGGGGGAGGGAGGAAAATTTCAAAAAAATTTCCTTTCCCTCCTAAATTCTTTCCCTTACCAATCAAGGGGAGGGAGGGGAACAAAATCCCTCCCCTCCATTCCCCTCAAACCAAACAGAGCCTTACATTTAGATGGAGAAAAAATTAGGAGGAAATAAAATAAGGAGAAAAAACTTCCAAAAATAGTAAATGTTTTTATCATTTTAAAAATTTTTTCTTTATAGTATTCTCCCCCTATTTTCCTCTTCCTTTTCTCTCCATCCAAAAGCAGCCTACATGGTGTTTTGGGAATTCAAACAAAAATTATCTCCTCCTGGCTTAAATTTTACATTGTGTTTTAAAAGGTCATAAAAGTCATTCATACATAATTCATAATTTAAGGGAGTTAAAATATATTTTAACTTTGAATAAATAAACTCCATTTTATTTTAAGCGGTGCAACTGTTTCTTGACATTTTTGCATCCACTGCTTAAAGTTTTAAAAAATGAATTGTACATTATTATGAAAAAAGGGTAATACCTTGCTCTTGGAATACCTAATAGAGGAGTTTTACTAATCTGGCACCACTAATACTAATGGCTCATTCAGTACCTTAAAGATTTGAACTTATAATTTTTTTTAAAAAAAATCATAGAACTTTTCTAAGTCAAGAATGGGGTTTTATATAAACTTAAAATCAAACTAAGTGGTTCAAACTTCTTATAAAACCATTTTCTAAAAGCCTATAATAATTAAGCAAGAGCCGGGTTAAACTATGATGTCTTGAAGGCAAAAATCACATATTCTATATCTAATTATCTATTAATTCAAAACTAGAACAAATAATCCTGGCATGTAAACACCTAAAGGCATTTCACACACAATTGCCCTGGTTTCTAAATAAGATTATATTTACCAACCAATAATTATTGCTACTATTAATATTATAAGCGTACTTTTTACTATTAATATGGGCATCACTTACTATAGGCTATCACAATATTATCTCTCCTCCTTATGGAGATATTTACATGCCTAAAATACATATATTCATACATACGCAAGCTTATTACAAATATAAAAGTATAATTAAAACTTCAAGTCATAAACTTAAACTTAAAAAGATGGATAAAATGAATAAATAACTTGTACATATACATTGGGCAGATAACTGCTCTGTCAATCTATCTGTTGCACATGACCATTGCAAATATATATACAAGAATAATTTACACGTTCTCTTCCTTAACTCTAGCAAAATGGAATAAAGAAACATATGGCAACCAATGTATGATAGCCTGAGAAGGAAATAGTTGCTACCTCTTGTACAAATGATAGGTTTTGATATGTGCCAAGCCCACTAAGGAATTACATTACTAAAGAAAGAAGCAGGTAGAAGGTGAAAATATAATCGTGACCCAGATATTCTCCTCCAAGCCCTACCACCCAAACGCCATGTGATCTTTCGTACATCACTTGAGGTGTCTACCACGCATCTTACCACAATCTTCCTACCCATTTCGTCTGAAACATTCTTGCCATGTTAGAATTAATGAAGTAATTAGTAATTCATGAATGTACTTAGTATTTCACTCTCTGTAGATATTTTGTTGTACATTAGGAGCCAGCTGTAATATTTCTCTCTCTCACTACGTGTATGGCTCATATTACTCTGTAACATAATTCTGTTGTGATTCTCCATTATAAATAAACTATCAAGGCTTGAGAAATATTCACTCAGCCTTTCCCATTCTCTTGTTTGGCGTTTCTCTTTCTTGGTATCAGAGCAAATCATATTGCTAACAATCATGTCTCTCTCTTTTCAAACTTCCGATGACGTTGTGTCTCCCTCCGCCGTCAAAACCTATTATCTTTTTCATTCCCCTAGCCAAACCACATTCATCAAACTAGATAGGACGAATTTCTTGGTTTGGGAATCTGTAGTACTTCCTCTCATTGAAGGTAAGAGGCTTCAATCTCATGTCGATGGTACTGGAGTTGTTCCGGCTCGGACTCGTTCTGTTTTTTATTCATCTGAGGTCATTTTGAACCCAGATTTTGAGGAGTGGTATGTTGTAAACAGAATGCTTGTTAGATGGCTTCATAATACCACGACACAAGATGTTGGGGATCAATTGCTTCATTGCCAGATTAATTCTAAACTTTGGAAGGAAGCACGAGCTCTCACATGTGCCTTTTTGAAATCTCATGTTATGGTTTATCAACCTAAGCTTCATCAAACCAGGAAAATTGCTATGCGTATGGAGGAATATCTAGCCAAGATGAAGACAATCACGAATTAGCTTGCTCTTACTGGAGCTCCAATATCCAATGATGAATTAATCTTGCAAACTCTTAATGGTCTCGATGCAGAGTACAATGCCATTGTAGTCAGATTAATTGATCAAGTTGGTTTGTCTTAGGTTGAAACTTAAGCTTCTTTGCTAGCTTTCGAGAGTCATCTTGAACAACTTGCTCAATTTGTGTCTCTTTCTATTCAACCATAAGCCAATCTAGCTGATCGTGGTTCCCCTATCTCTAACCGAAGTAATGCTTCTGATTGAAACTCTGTTTCTGGCCGTGGTTCCTAGAGAGGCTATCTTGGTTCTCGTGGTCGAAGATCGAGAGGTTGTAAAGTTGGCTATTCTGGTGGATCTAATACTGGAGGTGGTGGACGTCCATATTGTGATTACTGCAATCAATATGGTCATTACATTGACACATGCTATCAACGCCAAGACCACAACCATGCTCGAGGATCTGGTTCCCATAATTTTTCTCCTCAAGCTTATCATGCTGATCCATATGTTGTAGCTGATTCGGATTAGTATATGGATAGTGGGGCTAATCATCATATTACCCTACATTCCAATCAGCTTGATTCAATCACTTCTGTTGGTGGGTCTTCTCTGCATACATGTACTGGTGATAAGACATGAATAAGTGGTATTGGCTCTTCATCTATTTCATGCCTTGATTATAATCTCAAACTTAAAGATGTTTTATTAGTTCTATCACCAACTAAAAATCTTCTCAGTGTACATAGGTTTGTTGAGGATAATCCAGCTGCTATTACTTTTACTAATGATGGTTGCACTGTGAAAGACAAGGAAACGGGAAGGTTGTTGATGACAGGAAAGCCAAAATAGGGGCTGTATCCCGTGAATAAGGTTTGTGAGTTAGGTCAAGTGCATTTGGCGGCTGCTATTAAGAAGGATGATGATGAATTCCTACGGTGGCACTATAAATTAGGACATCCAAGCAATAAAGTTCTGAAACAATTTTTACAAAATTGTTATGTTGATATCAAAGTTAATGAAAATCTTGTTTGTGAAGCAAGCCAATGTGGCAAATCAAAGAAATTACCATTTTCTAAATCATTGTCTCATGCCTCTTCACCTCTTGAAATTATTCACACAGACATTTGGGGACCATCACCAATTCAATCTATACATGGATATAAATATTATATTCATTTTGTTGATGAGTTTATTAGGTATACTTACCCTCTTAAACATAAAGGGGAAGCAGTTAATGCCTTTAATCATTTTAGACAATTTGCTAAAACTCAGTTCAATACTAAACTTAAAGCAATCCAATGTGATAATAGAGCTGAGTATAAACCTCTTATGCCTATTGCTAATGCTTCTGGAATTTTACTAAGATATACTTGTCCTTATACATCTTCTTAAAATGGAACAGCTGAACGCAAACATTGACATATTGTTGAAATAGGACTGACGTTACTAGCTCAAGCAAGAATGCCATTAGCTTATCGGACAGAGGCTTTTCAAATGGCAATCTATTTAATCACGGCTTCCAACTCCTATAATTAATAATGTCTCTCCTTTCTATTGTCTCTTCAAAATTGAACCAAATTACACTCATCTACAACCTTTTGAGTATGCTTGTTATCCATATTTGCGACCTTACAATACTCATAAGCTCCAGTATCATAGTCAACAATGTGTTTTTCTTGGACCAACTCTTCAACAAAAGGGTTACAAATGCCTTAGTTCAACTGGCCGGATTTATATTTCTAGGCATGTGGTTTTTTATGCTTATGTTTTCCCTTTTGTTACATGTTTCTTGAATCATCGCAGATCTTCCTCTATTTCAAATGATACTACTATTCCATTAATTATAGCTCCAGGAGTAGCTTCTTCACTAGATATATCTCATGTTCATGATCCATCTATGACTCCAAGTCCAATTTCTTCTATTGGCAGCCCACGTATAAGTTATGTTATTGGCAGTTCAAGTGCAAGCTCTAGCCTAAGCTCATCATCTTATGAAGCCCCATCTGCTTCTATTGAGGCCCAAGTTGAAGCCCATGATTCAGTTCAAGCATCACCTCCTGTAAACCGACATTCTATGATTACTAGGGCGAAGGATGACATCTCCAAACCATGCTATCTATTTGTTGGTTTGCTCAAATATGAAATGCCTATCTCACTGAATCAAGCCAGTGTACCGCGCAATATAACTGAAGCTCTTTCTTCTCCATAGTGGAAATGCGCGATGCAAGAGGAATTTGAAGCTCTAACCCGAAACAAAACTTGGGTTCTTGTATCGTATAACCGAACTCAGAAACTTGTTGATTGTCGTTGGGTATTTAAAACCAAATTTCGTGCTGATGGGTCCATTCTTAAACACAAGGCACGTCTTGTTGCAAAGGTTTTTCAACAAGCTATGGGAGTGGATTATTTTGAGACATTCAGTCCTGTTGTGAAGCCTACTACCGTGAGGTTAATTCTGACTCTTGCTGTTACTTATTGCTGGGAAATTCAACAACTCGATGCTAATAATGCTTTTCAGATTGGATATTTACGAGAAGATATTTATATGCGTCAACTTGAAGGTTTTTGTGATCTACAAAACCTACTCATGTGTGCAAATTAATTAAAGCTATCTACGGTCTTAAACAAGCATCACATGTTTGGTTTGATCGCCTTCGACATACTCTAGTCCAGTGGGGTTTTCAAAATTCCAAGAGTGATATCTCTTTATTTTTTCTAAGGACCTGATCGCTTATTGTGTTTATATTAATCTATATTGATGACATATTAGTCACAGGCAACAATCCTAAGTTTATCAGAGAATTCATAGTTAAATCAAATACTACTTTTTCTCTTAAAGATATGGGTCCTCTTTATTATTTTCTTGGTTTGGAGGTTCATAGAGATGATACGGGTCTTTACCTAAATCAAGGTAAATATATCATGGATCTATTGCATAAATTCAATATGAATGACTGTGCTGCTGTCTCTACTCCTATGGTCACTGGTCGTCAATTTTCTGCCAAAGATGGTAATCTTATGTCTGATCCTTCTTTGTACAGAAGAGCTATAGGTTCATTGCAATATTTGACCACCACAAGACCTGATATTGCTTATTCTATCAATAAGCTTAGTCAATTTTTATCTTGCCCAACTGATGTTCATTTTCAAGGAGTTAAACGCATTTTTCAGTATCTTAAGGGTGCTTATTATTTTGCATTACACATCAAACCAGTCAAAACTTTTCAGTTGATGGCTTTTACGGATGCGGATTGGGCCACTGATTTGGATGATCGAAGATCCATGGCTGGAATTTGTGTGTATTTAGGAGGAACACTTGTCTCTTGGTCCTCTAAAAAGCAGAAAGTTGTTTCACGAGCAAGTTCTGAGTCAGAATACAGAGCGCTTGCTGATGGGGCTGCCAATTTGAAATGGTTAAGTTCTTTGTTGACTGAAATTGGTTTATTTCTCCGGCGACCCTCTGTTATTTGGCGTGACAACTTGAGTACACAAGCTATTGCTGCCAATCCTGTTCATCATGCAAGGAGTAAACATATGGAAATTGATGTACACTTTATACGTGATCAAGTTTTGTCGGGAGCAGTTACTGTTGCTTATATTCCCTCTCAACATCAAATAGCTGATTGCTTGACAAAGGCTTTAGCTCGTACACAATTCATAAAATTCAGAAGCAAACTTGGTTTGTGTCCCACACCCTCTCGTTTTAGGGGAGTGTTAGAACTAATGAAGTAATTAGTAATTCATGAATGTAATTAGTATTTCACTCTCTGTAGATATTCTGTCGTACATTAGGAGCCAGCTGTAATATTTTTCTCTCTCACTATGTGTATGGCTCATATTACTCTGTAACAGAATTCTGTTGTGATTCTTCACTATAAATAAACTATCAAGGCTTGAGAAATATTCACTCAGCCTTTCCCATTCTCTCGTTTGGCATTTCTCTTTATTGCCATATTCGGATAACCCTATTTGACTATTTGGTTTTCTCAATCCGCGTCAAATCACCGATTCATAATTGTTCATTATGAGCCTCGGGTTATAGCTTTGATTATGTGCCTGCAAGATAATAACGATACCATTATACACAATCTCCTGCATCTTACATGGCGTGGGCACGTGTCTTGCTTTCGTGGCTCCCCTGCATGTCTTCAAGCATGGACATCCTTAACTGTTTATTCGATTGAAGCATGCCCTGTTTCGGCCATCACAAAACAGAGCTCAAGTTATATTGTTATGTACGAGAATCACACCTTCTCATGCTTTCATGAAGTGGCTTTTTATAGGCTTCTTCAACGCTGGTTTCGTCAGGGTCATCACTGTCTTCGCATCTCCAACGAGCAAGTGGATGTAATCATGGAATATGACCGTAATCTTCATGAGACAAGGCCAGTTGCTGTTGAACACGGTGATTTCAATCCTCCTGATTATCACTGGTTTGAGGAACAATTTCTGTGGTTCCGATGGATCTATGCACTGTTCAGGATTCATGGCCTTTATGATCTACGCTGCTGGGAAGACCTTTAACGTGTTGGTTATAACATTGTCATGCATGTTCCATCCATTAGCCCATGACTCTGTTGCTGCTTGTTCATTACAGACTGAGCAGCTCTGTGATAATTTCTTGGACTTCGCTGCTACTTTACTATGTTTTATTAACTATATTACTTCTTCTTTTTCTGCTCTATTTTGTTTTGTATACAGGTTTAGGGACTTTTTGTGATGGAAAGCTGACCCTTATGCTGTTAAGTCTGTTCTCCTTGCCAGCCCCTAACGTGTTTACAAGTGTGCTGCCTCTCAGCTATACTCCTATTACTTCACTCATCTCAGCTTGTACGCTGAACCAGCCAACACTACAAATAATGCTATGGGAATTTGGAATTGTTCGACCCTTACCTTTCACGGCTTTTGGACAAACCCACTTGCCTACTTTTACTTCCTACAGGAAGCACCGAACCATGATGGTTCACTGGAGTGGCCTATGTCCTCGTCCTCTAGGAGACGTTCTGCAACACCCTTATGTTCGTTCCTCCTATTGCATTCCAAACCCCGTCGGCATTATTGGCAGTTTTGGGTTGTTCTCTTTTGCTGGTTGCAAGTTATTTTGTGTGCCGAGATTTCATATGACTTTGGCTACCCTGCAATTTGTTTAGTCTTAGTTTTATCCTTTTGCTATCTTATTGGGCTGCTTGGTTGCCATTTCACTGATCTTGTCGTGCAGCCCATTTGTAATGTAAACATTTCACCTTATGTTTAACGAAGTTCGACTTATTATAAAAAAAAAAAAACTTGAGTAAATTTTTTATTTTATATTGATGGTAATAAAAAAATTTTAAATAGTAAAGAGTGTATCTCCATATTCCATTAGCTTTATGAAAAGGTTAAATCATTTTACATGTAACTAACACTTTTCCTTAATTTTTAATTTGGTATTTAAATTTTTTTTTCTTTGGCTAACAGTGCTAATAAAACAAAGTGATAGGGGCTAAGAATACTAACAGAGATCAAAGCATAGTTAAAGGATCTAATAAGAGAAAGAAACATAGATACCAAATTAAAAACTGAGAAAAGATATAGACACGTTAAGTAAAACTAAGAAGGAAAACATTATTAAAGAAAAAGAAAGTGCTGAAGTGGTTATTAACACGTAAGAGTACAAACCAACGACTGCGAAAATAGCACTAGATTAATAAATGCAGAAAAAAATTGTTGACAACACACACTGATGATATAATATAAGAGTATATGGCTGATAATACTTCACAAGCCAAAAAAAAAAAAGTGTTAATTTTAGTCACTGATGTGATATTTATCAGTCTTATGTAACAAGAGAATCCAAGCATGAGTAATCAAGCCACCACCTCTCCTTATTTGCTCAGAATGTTCATCAGCAGAGCAATTAGCAGCAGCATAACACAACATCTCCACCCAAACACTGCATATAATATTCCATCTATCTTCCCTCTTCAACAGATTCCTTGCCAATCTCTGAGCATCCTTCAACATATTCCATTTCAAAGTAACCACTGTTTCTGAGCTTCTTTCAGATATTGAATGAAGACTCTCCATCCTCAGAATCCTGCAAACTTCACCTTCATCTTTTATAAGCTGTTCTTTCTGAATCAAATCCTTGAGTTTGTCATAGGCGTGTCGGAATATTATTGTTGCTGTTGCCATGGATAGCATTTGAGGACGCATTGCAAGAAGGTACATCATGTAATTTGACAGCAATTTTCCCATCTGGGTTTTGGAATCTGTGGTTGTTTTGCTTTGATCACTATCATCTGAGTAGTAACAGATATCTGTTGCTATGTGCCATATAGTGATGCTCTTGTCAAAGTCTCTTTTAACACTCCATTTGAATTCACTGAGGCAATTATACCTCCCAAGTGACCATTCTCCTCTCTGGTTGAATGGCTTTTGTCCTCTATTGGCATCTATGAGTTTCATCTCTTGAACCATCAGGACTTTCAGTTCTTGGGGCAGTTTCAAACGAGCTCTGTGTCGGTGTTTCTTAAACGCCTTGTCAAAGCTACGAAACCTGAGAATCTTGCTGCATTTTAAAGGCTTGTCATGGAGGCAAAAGCTCATCAAGTTGAACTGTGGTAAAATATTTGACCATCTTTTCCAAATGCTTGCCCTGTGGCCTAGAATCCTCAAGCATGGTGTCACAAGTGGAAGGTTTCTGTGCTTTATTAACTGAATTATTGCCCAGTCTGAGAAGGGTAATTGTGCAATCTGATAAGTCTCAAGAAGAACAGCTCCTGCTAACATCCCAACCATAAACCAGCCTTTCCAATGGTGATCAAATTGATGTTGGAACATGATACTGAATGCACACAAAGTTAGAACCAAGTTGAAGAAACTCACGGCGCGAAGAATGCAGCCTTGTTTTGTGTAGATAATTGGTGCTTTAGTGTACAGAACATCATACATGAAGCTCAGTTCAGCATCAGTGATTTGGAAAATCTCCTCTGGTTCATAAGCCTCAATGGACATATGGGGAAGAGACTCATACAGAGGAAGGTAGAGCCAGTTCTCGCGGTGGGGCTTGAGAGAGAAGAAGCGATAATAAGCCATTAAGATGAGTTCAATGTAGGGGACATTGTGAGGAAGCATTCTAAACAAAGCAGGCATGCTTGCTTCTTTGTCAATTTCTTCAACAGTGATTATACCAGATCTCTTACTGAGAGATGACTTCAAAGCCCACACAATTTCCCCATATTTGATCAGACCGGACACAAACAATGGCAAGTGAAGATAAGAGAGCCAAGAATGAGTCCAGCTCTTGATTATAATCCATGTCACTATGGCAACTTGGAAAACAAGGCCAATAAGTTGTCTCACTCCCAATCTATTATCTTCAATGGAGTATGCAGTTATGGCATCTGGGTTTCCTATTTGCACCAGAAGTAATGGTGCATATAATGCTTTGAGTTCTCTTCTGATGTTTCTTTCATCTGGGTCACTTTCTGGGATTACAGTGAGCTTGCCTAGGATGATTCTTGCCAGTGAAGCAGAAAGTAAATAGGATGACCAAACAGTTAGTCTAATCCAGATACCTGGAATGTCTTTTCTTCTGCTGCCATAGACTGTGAGAATAAGCTGCAAAATGAAGCTGAAAAGAACAAGTACTTCCAAGCCCCATAGATCCCACAGGCTTTTCAATTCTCCTGGGACTAGAGATACATACATGTTTCTGTATACCCCAGTGGTCAAATTCTGCAGAAATGTGGTAAAGCCAAAAAAAAGTTAGTACCCTTCTGATATCAATCCTGCTTATAAGTCACTTTCAACATGTTTCACAAATCAAGAAAAATTTTAAATTTCACTAACTCCGCCTTAAAATTCAACAACTATCCCTATTTAATGTACATCATGCTATATGAAAACAACACAATAATAAATGAAAGGTAAAATTGTACATTCATATGAAAAATTTAATAATGTGGCCTTATAAATAGGATGAAGAAATTTTCTCTCTCTCTGCCTTATAAAGAGGACTAGAGGAGTAGCATTTTCTATAACGAGCACAAATCATTGGGAGAACCACAAATCAAAAGTTAGCTGTTGGAATTGGAAAGCGACCTTATAAGGCCCTTACTTTAAGGTTACCTTACTTATGACATTTTCACGAACATTTAGTGCTCGACAATGAGATTTTCATTGCAGGCATAGCAAAAAGAGGAAGAAAGAAACATGCAAGTAAGTAACGGGATTATATGCAATATACCAGATCAATTTCCCTCTGTATTGATCAATCCATTCGGGGGTCAAAGAAACATCTAGCTGTGAGGTAACCATGGGAAGATGAAACATATATATGGGCTTGTCTTAATTCTCAATATAGTTAGGGGAAACATATGAACAAAACTGAAAACAGCAGGCAAACAAATGATACTCTGCTAGATTGTCAGATCAGAAACCTTTTCTTAATCTGGAAGGTATAGTGTCTGGTTTTTCTGGGATAACTTAGATCAGACACTAATTGTAAAGCCTTAATGATCCTTAACTTGTCTGGATATCTGTGCAGACAAATCATTTCTTCCATCAGAGACTAATTTCATGACCTTTTACTGCCTCCAAGTTCATCATTCCCTTTGATTCTTAGGGTACTTTAGCTTACTAACTCGGCCTTGTTTGCTTATATATAGGCCTAAAAAAAATTACCTTTACGTTACAATATCACAGGTAAACACTTGTTGATAAAGTAAATCATTTAAAGGTCCTATTAGTTATTTTTAAAAAAACTATTGAAATAAATATAGCACCAAACTTTCACAAAAAGTGTTTATTCATACAAAAAGATACTTAGATGAGAGTATTAGTCACAACATTATTTAAAAATCACATGTTAGGTGGAAGATTATTTTTGAATTGAATATATATTTTTACACATATTAGGCCGGCATATTCATATCAAACAATTTTTAGAATGTGAAATTATTTTTCAAATTTTTTATTTGACTCCCACAATTTAAAACTTTGAAGGAGAATGAATGGAAAAAAAATTGTAGTGTTAATCTTAAAAAATTTTTGAATTCAGTGAGTAGAATATAAAGGTCTTGTAATAGGATACACACACACAGTTTCTGACATTGGTGCAACAATGTGGCTTGCGATGCAAAGGATGTTTAGGAAAAATATAAAGCAGATAATTGTTTGCCGTATGCATTAGGCATACTTTTTTCCCCCTTCAATATTTGATATTCTTATAATCAATTTGCAGCTTCCATAGTCACGTGACCACATGCCTGGCACAGTGATTTGAGGACGAAAGAAAAGAAAAGAAAAAAGGTAAAATTAATTAATTAGAATGCTTTTTCTTTTTTCCTATGACCAATGGATGTATGCTTTTATTTAAATTTATTTATATATAAATTCTGTATTTTCTTCTTCTTCATAACTTTTCAATTCAAATAATTCTATATATGAACATATCCTTGACCATTAGTTTACTACAATGTCTTTTTCTATATATATAATTATTTTTTATATTTCCTTTCCAATTCAAATACTTTTTTTACCTCTCACATGATGCAAACATATCCTTTATGCCTGGTTTGGTACTGAGGAAGTGGAGGTTGGGAAGTGAAAGTTGAACTTATATTTTAATATGTTTGGTGTCATGGAAACCACTTCCACATGGAATTCACTTCCATCAAAATCAATGGAAGTGACTTCCTTGCCTCCTCCCATGAAATTTTGTTCCAGTTCCACTTACTTGGCATATTTTCTCATTTGCCCTCATGCTCTTCCTCCTTCCCTTCACAATGGCGACGATCCTCCATGGTGACAATGGGACTGTCCTCCGCCAACTACGGCGGTGACTCTCCACCACTAGCGATGGTGACGGTCATTCTTCACTAATGGCGACGGTGACACCTCCGCTAACTTCAGCAGTGACCCTCCTCCTTCCATCTTCAACTTCTTCTCATTTGGATTGCTCGCTAAGCCTTCTCCACCAGTGACGGCTGCAGATTGTATCCACTAGCGAGAGCGGTGTCGACGATTTGGGATTATTTACTGTTTATGATTTTGATATCTTTCTTTGATTTCGATTTTCTGGATCTAGTTTCTAGTTTCTAGTTTCTAGTATTATTCTTGTGGCCCCTCTTTCCTCTAGCCCCATCATCTCCGTTTTTTATCATCTACTCCCTTTCCGGCATCGCTTCCTCATCATCGCTTCTCCTTGTCCATATGTTTTTTCCTTCGATTTGATTTTTCACTCATTCAAATGTTGATGCTTTTGATCTATAATTTGTTTATTAACTTTGATGAAGCATGTGGTTTCTCTTTTGCTTGGATTCATGAGGGGATCATCAGAAGTTTTGGTGGCTGGTTGAAGGTTAGGTGATGGAGGTCAGAGGTTTTAGATGGAGAGGGAGGAGGGATATTTTTTTTCTTTTTTATGACAGGGGAATTTGGTCTTTTCATATAAAAATACATATATTTTTTTAAAAGTTATATCTCACTTTCATAGTTATACCAAACGTACTTTAGAAGTCACTTCCACCTCTACTTTCACTTCCAGTTCTACTTCACTTCCACTTCCATAAAAAAACTCTTCCAATATACTAAACGAGGCATTAAGGTTTTGGAAGCCAGCCATAGTAAAAGGGAGAGGGTTGTCTCCACTAACCCTGCTTTCCACCTCCTCTCCATTTAATATCTCAACCGTTGAATCATGTTTTAATGGTTGAAATTGGATTATAATTGTAAATTTTTATTATATTTAATACACAGCATTAAATCTCATCCATTAAAACATGATTCAATGGTTGGGACATTAAGTGGAGACAGTCACTACTACAAACAGAGGTTTTAATGTCCTTATTTTGGCACTTTTAACGTCCAAAAATAGGGGGCGTCTATGTGAGGAGCGTATTAAAGTGGGACTTTAGACGTCCCTAAAAAAAGGGATGTTGGGACTTTAGACGAATAGGGACGTCTAAAGTGGGACTTTAGACGCCCCAATTTTGAAATAGAGACATCTAAAGTCATTTGAATTTCAAATTTCCTGTAGATGTTGAGGTCATCAATTACGGAAGCAAACACAAGTTTCAGACGAGAATCATCTGCAATAGTTTTGTTGAACACAAATGCTAGCTTTCTCTATTCTCTTTTTGGCTTTGGAATTTCCTTTTTTGGCATCACCACACTTCCACCAACCACCACTTTGCTAGCTTTGTTCAAACTTCTTTTAGTCAAACTTTAGAATTCAAAAATCCATTTTTTACCCAGATGCACTGTACCAGATCTGATTGTAAAAACAGAGAGGAACTTATATAATAATAATAAACAAACAAGCAAGTAAGATTTGAGAAGTGATAAAGAGAGAGTTATTGTCGCAAATAGGGGCACCGAAGGGCATGATGAGAGGGGGGAGGATGGCGAGAACATCGAAGGAAAAAGCCATTTGAATCTATAGAATGTGGATCTCTCTCTGCAACTCCTCTCAGAGAAATTGAAAAATGTTGTGGGGGGGGAGAGGAAGGAAAGCGTCCCTTTATTTAATATAAGGCACGAACGTCCTTTATATTCAATATAGCTCGTAAGGAAATTTTTAAATTACTTTAGACGTCCCAAATGGAATTTGGGACGTCTAAAGTGTAAAAAAAAATAATAATAATTTTTTTTACTTTAGACGTCCCAGATTCAATTTGGGACGTCTAAAGTAAAAAAAAATTAATTTTTTTTAACTTTAGATATCCCAAATTCAATTTCGGACGTCTAAAGCTACCTAGTTCTCACACAGAATTATAAAAATGTCACCGCCTATGTTTCAAACGTCCCTATTTTAAAAAGAGACGTCCTTTAGGGTAGCAGAATCTATATTCTGTAATAGTGAGTGAAGGTATAATTGTAGATTTCTATTATATTTAATATATAGCATTAAATCTCACCCATTAAGATATGATCTAATGGTTAAGACATTAAGTGGAGAGGCTTCTTTCCTATAATGAAATCAGTGTTAACTAAATAAGTAATGAGTGGATGGGTCTACCCAAGCAAGCAAAAGCATTTTATTTAAAAAAAAATACAAATGCGTAAATATCAAGGTGAATAGTTTATAAATAGTAATAAATAAATTTAATTTGTATGTATATTAATCATTTATCTGATTATAAAAAATCTTTTCATCTCCGGCGAAATTAAAAATTGATTCATATATTGTTATTAACTAATAATAATAATGATAGAGACTAGAGTGGTTTGTCTTCAACCCCTGCAAGAAAAACGTCTACCCCTGACATAGTGTATCAAGATATTGAAGAATTCTGATTTTCTAGCTTGAGCATTTGAAATTTATAAACATGTATACAACGTATAGCATATAAAATACTAAAGAAATATCCATCTTATTAATAAAATGAAATACCCAGAGCAAAAAATTTAATTGAAAAGTTAATAACAACAAATGCCTGCTTCTTTTTGGCTAGCTCTTTTTCTTTTCGACATTCTCGAGATTATTTTCTTTACAACTACAACAAATCGATTAGAGAAATCAAAAGGAAAAAAAATCTGCCCCAATATTCCACCTCGTCATTATCGCGATCTTCACCATATGAAGGAAACTCATTCAACTCCCAAAAAACAAAAAAAATTGCGTTCTTCTTCATTCGTCATCTTCTGATCAATTATGTCACCAACAAGACGACCAACTTCCATATACTAACTGCTAGAATAAGAGCCAAAAACAAATTGAATTAAAATAAAGCCTAGCGATCATCAATATAATGAATAAAATAAAATAAAATAAGGTTGATCAGCCTCTCTAAGTCATCATGTCACAAATTTTTTCATTGGCACTAATTGGTTCTCCTTGGTCACGTCTCAAAGTCATCATGATAGTTGAAGATTGGAGAAGCAAAAGAATAATTATTGAGCTCACTGAACACTGTATTATAATCCCCTTCTCCATATCCATTATTGTTAGAGTCATCTTCACACTCAAAGTACGTCTGAATATCCGCCGGAAACCTGCACGGCGGCAACCAAGACTCCTCCGGCTTCACAGGCGCAGTGACCGTCACCACCGACAAATCGGCAGCCGACGTCATCTCCATCATCTCCTTGAACTTGGACGACTGAAGCAAGAGCCCTAGGGCTGACGTGGCTTTGGCCTGCCGTGACTGAGCATAGCAGGCAGTTGCCGTGGTGGTGGTGGTGGTGGTTTCATCCCCACTACTGAGCGAAGCAGAATCTTGCTGGTCGGTGGTGATGAAGCTATTGAACCCATGTTCTTGATAACTATTAGGGTTTGGTGATGGGGCAGTGAAGTTAGTAGCGGAGTAATTAGGGTTATTATTATCAGAGTCACTGAGCACTGTACTCTTAATACTGTTACTAGTACTGTTAATCATGTTGATGCCGTTATTAATTTTGGGCTTAAGCCACTTAATGTAACGACTCAGGTCAAAATTGGTGACAGCATTAAGCCCACGATATTCAATAGCTGCCATATCATATGCCGTGGCAGCCTCTTCTTGGGTAGCTGCAAAAGAATAAATGTCATTGTCGTCAAATAATATCAATATTAATAATATATAGGAGTATTACTATATAATAATAATAATAATTGACATGCATGTCATTATCATGAATTACGTGCGTGTGATCCGAGGAGGTTAAGTTAACAAATCTGTTAAGAGAGAGTTGGCCATTTTAATTTCAAACCCATCGAATGCGACTGATGATCGATGATGATAATGTTAATTGCGCATTTTTTGTCAAATTTTATATATTATTCAATTTATATAGTATATCCACGTACCATATATAATTTATAATTAAGTAGATTGATTTATTACCATAAGTCCCAAGATAAAGATATTTGTTGCCAAAAACTCTGCCAATGCGAGCCTCCCATCTTCCATTATGATGATGTCTGAGATCATTATGAAAACATAACCATGAAATTAAGACCATGTAAATTTTTTAATTAACACATAATCATTAATTATGACGATGCATGCATGTCCCCTACTCCTTACGTACGTACCTTGCCACGCCTCTGTATTTAGAAACTCCCCGAGAAAAACCACTGCTTTTCCTGCAATTTCTTTTTTGCATAAATTACCTCATTACAAAATTAATAAGATTAAACTACACTTTTTTTTCCGTTAATATTTCTATAAATTTTAGAGAAAAAGAAGGAAGTTTTAATTCATTACACCTTCTTAATGATCCAATATATTCTTCCCTTGACTGACCCTCCATCTCTTTCATCTCGTTGAGATAGGTTGAAAACTGCAATATTAACGAACAAACAACAAAAACGAACAAACAACAAATTATAACTAATCAGCCGATTTTTTTATTTAAATATCATTTGCTGAATTAATTAGTACTTGATCGATCTTATATAAAGTGTATATATGAACGAATTAAGTACAGACCGGAAAGTTGAGAATGGTATCTTGACCCCAGTATTTTAAAGCTGCTAGATCATAAGCATGTGCTGCAGCCTCTTCATCATCATAAGCACCTAAACATATATACAACACAACCACATCGTATATAACAAACTTCTTAGGATAACTTAATATTTACTCTATTTCTTAAGATATTCTTTTGGTTTTGTCATACTTACCCAGATACACTGAACATCAAATTTGAAGCACCCCACACCGCAATGCCATAATGCACACACCACACAAGGAATTGATCAGATAACATACATATATATAGTATGCAAAGTTATATGCATATATATATAGATAGAAATACTAGTGTGTATATACATACTCTCAATCAAAAGCTACGTGTATATATATGTACATACCCTGTCGTCCTTTCTTGTTCTGCGATTCATTCCAACAATTCTTGTCCCACAAATGAGCTTCATATCGTCCTGTCCATCGGTGCCTGCGTACGTAACACGTCCATTATTTCACATCATCATGTGCAAAGTATAAAGAACAATGCAAGCCAAGTGTTAGGAGCACAAGTTTAAAGAAAGAGCCCAACCCAAAATATTGGCATGTATGTTTTGATAAGGTGGGAGAACCAGAAACCTTTGAATTGACACTCGGCCTTGCTCCTGCTAGTCAGAAAGCTCCGTGGGTACATAACTCTCTTTGTGACCATATCGGTCTCTTACCCTAAATTTAGATGGAGAGAAAATTAGAGAGAAAGAATACTATGAGGAATTTTGGAAGTTTTTAATCCTAATATTCACTCCCCCTATTTTCCTTCCATTTTTTTCTCCATTCAAACATAGGGTTAATAAAAGCACTAGTGAGCATAAATCTAGAGGAAAAGCCCATCCCCAAAGATAACTAACTAGTATGTTAAGCGGGAGAACTCGTTAAACTTATAAACCACACTGCTTTTGTTAAGCTCTCCGATATGATGTGAGACCGATCATAATAGTAATACAATGCAAGTAGATCAATATATGTATATATGTATATGTATACCTAGTGACTCCTCTATATTTTGAGCTACGTTGAATCGGTGAATCTCTGGGGACACTTCGTCTGGTTCGTTTCTTGGTTGTGGTGGTAGCTGTCACACTGGTACTGTTATTAGGTGGCTTAGGGTTACTGTTCTTGTTTGAGTTACTGTTGTGTTTCGCCATGGAAGTTGCAGAGAAGCTAAGAGCGGATAAAAAAAAGCTGTGAAAAAGTTATATATTTGTAGCTATTGAAGATATGACTTAGAACACAATGATGATGAATATAAAGGGAAGGGAAGAAGAATGAGGTTGGGAATACTTGAGCTGGCAATTATTGATATAGCCGGCGAAAAATATGTCTGTTTTCTTCTGGCCGTCTATGTAGCGGCTAATTAATTAATCTATATATTATTGTCATCTTCGTATAATAAAAGGAAAAAGGTATTGTGTGATTTTCTTCCTTTTTTTTTTTTTGGTCTCTTGATGAGTCAGAATCTTGTGTGGTGTGGCTTTCAATCGGTTTTGATGTATCTGCTATTCTCTTGTTCTTTTAGTTTCATTAACTTTTTTTTTTTCGTTTGTTTTTTTTACCTCTTTGACAATTGTTCCTTGTTCCTATTTTTGTCTCTTTTTATCATTATTTTAAGCATAAATTAAATTACCCTATCATCATCTTTAGTTTAAAATTACGAAATTTCATTCCTATTTTATGAAGATATGTTTAGAAAACTTGGCTCAATTTTCTTTAAAAAAAAATGCCACAGCTCTCAATAATATATTGATTAAAAATATAAATCTTTATTTCAATCGAGAAGATTGGTGATTTAAACAAAGAACTGTACTTACATCAAGTTCATGATATCCATTTTATTAAATTCTCCCGTCACATTTGACCACATGTCCTTTTTTTTCACATGAGTTTATAGTTAAATGATAATAGTTAAAAAAATAGGACACATAATTATGTGTGATTGGCAAATTTAACAAAATGGATATGAAAAACTTGACATAAATATTTTGCTCAATTAACTGTATATACTTAATTTAATTGGTGATAAAAAGAATAACTTATGAATCTTCCACAGCCAAAAAAGAAAGAAATTGAAAAAAAATTAAGTGCATCACTACAAAAAAAACTGAAAATTAGTGACGGAATTTCATTCCATCCCTAATCCCTCACAAATTCCGTCACTAAAATTAGCAGCAGAATTTTTTCGTCACTAAATTAGCGACGGAATCACATTAGTTTATTAGTCAAATTAATTATAAGACAAAATTGACTTTTTTGGAGAAATTAAGGAAGCTAATTAAATTGCTTTAGAGTATTTATATTTATATTTTTTTCTCCAAACTAATTAATTTGACTAATAAACTAATATATAATATAAGGATACTAAAAATATAAACACTCTAAAGTAATTTAATTGACTTCCTTAATTTTTCCAAAAAAATCAACTTTATCTTATAATTAGGACCGAAGGGAGTAGATTATAAAGACGTAATCAAAGTGTTTTAGCCACGTTTAAAACCAACAAAAAGAACTTTAACCGTGGCATTTGTTGGCGATGTCTTTCGATTTTGGGATAATTTTCTCAACTTCTTAAATTCTACAAATTAAATGCAATATTTATCATCGTTTGACATCAAATTGTTTTCTTAAAATTCTAATAACCAATAAGTACTTCTAAAGTTCACATTGATCCTCCACTAATTCAGACTAATTATCACAACTAGATGGATTGAGGCTTTCCAAATTAAATGGCAATTTTCTTCATATAAAAATCTTGAACTCATTAATTAATAATTTCGACCAGAGTTATAGCCATGGGAGAGAAAAATATCAATTAATTTCTAATATCATTCAATTGAAGAATCCCTAGCTAATCGCTTGAGGAACGAGTCAATTCGATTTTGAAAATAAAAGTTCTTTTGGATGTATTATGAGTACTGAGTAGTAATATGTACCAATGGAACTGTACTTTTGTACTTTCTGTGTTTTCTAGTGAAGTTAATCTTCTAATCATGTGTCCCGGGGGGTGATTTCAATGGGCACTCCTAATATAGGTTGTCCCAATTTGGAAAGTGTTAGGCAATAGAAAACATAATGGAATGAGAAAATTATTTTTAAGAAAATATTAAATCTGGTGTGTTTTTTTAAGATTAAGAAAAACTTCAAAAAGGAAATTAAATAATTACTATTGTGCATCTTGATTGTCCTGTAATTGAAACATACTACCTTCGGTCCTAATTATAAGATAAAATTGACTTTTTTTGGAGAAATTAAGGAAGCTAAATAAGTTACTTAATCATATCATATCTTATGTAACCTTAGATTACATATTAATTTATTAGTCAAACTAATTAGTTTGAAGAAAAAAAATAAAAATAAAAATACTCTAAAGTAATTTAATTAGCTTTCTTAATCTCTCCAAAAAAGTCAACTCTATCTTATAATTAGGACCGGAGGGAGTATTTCCTTAATCTTCTTTATTGCTACCAAATCATCAAGATGTATACCTATGTAGCCACTATTCATGTCATGATGTTTTATGTTACTTTGCATTGTGATGAAAAGGTAACTTTTTCATATGAAAAACGTCCTGTGTTCTTAGATAAATATCTATAATAAGAAAAGGAAATAACTTTTATTAATTAAAAAATATTATATATACATATATTATACATTTAGATTGTCTCGTATTAAAACTAATTATACTATTGGATTATGATAATGATGTTATAAAGATTTTTGATACATCGATGCAGCCTCTCTAGCTCAGACTATACAGGTAAGTGAGATTTCATTTGTTGAAGCTTGGACAGCATAGAAGTCAATCATGTATTCATTCGGTATATACTTATCAACCTACCAATCAAATCTTTAGGGGTTGTATATGTAGTGGAAAACGCAGCAGCAACCTGGTATAATAGGAATAGCACGAGGGAACGAATTAGAGGTATACACACACCAGAAAGCACGTCCCTTGGAGACCGAGAAGACACACTGAATAGAACGAGCCTCTTACCCAAGCATTTGACCACTGGCAATTTTTGGCCCTGAAGAGTAACAATTTTTGAAATGCCCAAAACAAGGGTTTATCAGTAAGTCTTAAAATAAATAAAAATATTTTCACAAAAAATGCCACTACAACGTTTAACTTGTGCAGGGGCAAATCACCAGATTCCAACTATGTTTTCCTTCAAGTGGTTCGTTGTTATACATGTGAGCCCACCACTCTTATAGGTCTATTTACAAGTGACCTGTTGTTATACGTGCGAGCCCATGCGGGATTTGTTTCTTTGACACACCGACTTTAATATTGATATTTTACAACAGTATATACCTGAAAGTTCAATACGATTTATCATTCAACTTTAAAAAGTAACTATTTGTGCATACTTTAAAATTTAGTGATGATTTATGTAATTTGGCTTTAAGAATAATAAACTTTTCGACTAAAAAAATAATTAAAAACAATCAACCATAAGAAAAAGCTAGATTTCACGAGGTTCTTAAGAAACTAATAAGAATATTAAAAAAAATTAATAAGAAAATCAGATCTAAAATTTAAGATTGTAATTCCGACCATGAATGTCTAGACTCGAAAAATATGAAAGTCAATAGCTGAACATAAATTAAAAGAATCCGTCTAGACCTAGTTCTGAGGTTTATATATGCTTTCAGGCCATGTATTTGATTTTGAGGCACGATGCATGCCATTTGTTGATATCTCTTGCTTTAAAAATTGTTCGTATATTTATTAATTATTAGACATGTTTTTGTTTGTAAAATCTGGAGAAACCAATCATACTATTAAAATTTTCATTATTAATTTATCTCCTGTTCGCACTTTTTTTACCTCAATACTTTTCTTGCCAGGTTTTTTACCTCAATGCACTGCACGCGCAAACTAATAAATATACGCTAAATCTACTTTTGTTATAAAATCATTTTTTTATAAATAATAACCAATGTAATAACTAATTCTCTAACTTAGATAAAAAAATACTTTTTTTAATGATATATTCCCTCCGGTCCTAAATATAAGACATAGTTGACTTTTTTTTGGAGAGATTAAGGAAGCTAAATAAGTTACTTAATTATATCATATATTGTATATCATTATATTATATATTAATTTATTAGTCAAACAAATTAGTTTTGAGAAAAAAATAAAAATAAAAATAAAAATATTCTAAAATAATTTAATTATATTTATTAATTTTTTTAAAATATCAATTTTTTCTTATATTTAAAATGAAAAGAATTAATAACTAAAACGGCTTCGTCTTGCGGGTACAAAAACAAAAACTTTGCCCCTAGGTGACTAAACACCTCCGAAAAGCCCAAAACAGGCCCATATATAACCAGCAGTTGGCTTTTTTAAAAAAATAAAATAAAAACAATAGCAACGTTTATTAGCGATCCTAAGTAAGGTTCTGAAACCCAGACCTGTCATTGGACCGGTCGGAGTATTAGGTCAAGGGTCAGTGGGTCAAATCGGAATCAAACAGAAGCTAAATCGAAACTAAACCGGTGAAAAATTGAATATTTTAGGTTTATTAATATGAAATTATAAGAAAAAATATTAAAAATCAATTTAAAAATAAAATAAAAAATAAAAAAAAATGGTGAACCGGTTCAGTCACAGGACCGGTTTATGATCTGGTTCACCGGTTCCCGGGTCGGACCGGCCAGTCTGATCCGAGTTCCAAAACACTGATCCTAAGGCTAAGATCCTTGTTTAATTTGTTAGAGAGGTTTAGTTTAAGAGGGGAAAGGAAGGGAGATAATAACTAATTGACAATTTTACCCTTTCATGTTACTTCGTGCTTTTATAATTATAGATTGTTTAAAATAATTTACACTTGGATTTAAATTAAATTATTACATTAATATTATAATATGTGTATAAAAATGATATTTTTTTCAATAGCTAATATAATAAATATTTTAAAAATACTAAATTAACAATATTTTTTTTGATATGATTCATCAATCACAGAGTGATAGCTGGCATGCACTATCTAACCCATGACTTCTAAGGTAAAGTGAACATGCTCTCCTAGGGTTTGTGGAAGCGGAGTCTTCCTTTGGTTTTGGTCATGGAAAGCCGATATGAGTTGTCAGCAATGAGCTTTCAAGGGTTCTCACTTGGGGCTTCAGCAGGTGAAGGAAGGAACAAGTTCAATCCTCAGGCAAGTCGACTTCTTATCACTCCATTTATGAAATTTGGAGGGCTGGAGCTCTGGGATAATCTGAGCATAGGGGAGATGAAAGATCTTCAAGACTGGTTCGCGGATCTGGACAATCCTCTTATGGATTTTTCTCTGCTTTCCGGTGGCTAGTCTACAGCCACCCAGGTACCATAGGGGCTGTTTACTTATCAGATCAGGGATTTGGGGCTTCTCTGGTCATGATTTTAAAGTCTTGGTCTTTCATTAAATTTATGATTCATGTCTTGTTATTGCTTATGCTGTGGAAGTCTATTGGGTTTTGGTTTTGCTTCACTTTGTGGGTTAATTTTGTTTATGATGAGTGCTGGCTTGTTTCTACCATGATTACTGGTTTCCTGGAGTTTGTTCTCAAAATCCAGTTGGTTTGCCCCTTTGAAATAGAAGGTGGCCTTGAAGCTGCATATGGTTTTGCAGCATTTGCATATAAGGGGGTGGGCTCGGGAGAGCAAGTCTTTGGACAACCACCCTCTTTCGCTTTTTCCCCTGATCATGGTGGAATGAAAGTTGGCCTTCTCATCTTCAATCTGCAAGGTTTAAGCATTGGTTATTCTAACTTTGATTTTGCCTTTAGGCATATGTTGTTCTCTTCTAGTTTTGGATTTTGTCTTGGTAGTGATTGTGGCCCCGGGCTTTGTTCAGTGTGTGTGTTTCTTTGGGTTTATTTAGAGTCTGTAATTCTATTTTAATATAATGAAATAGCCCTTCGATCAAAAAAAAAGAACATGCTCTAACCAGCAAGCCAAGAGCACAATCGAAGGACTTCTTTTATATTTTTAGTAGGAGTATTATTGGAATCTTAAAATATTTATCAGGATAAAATTGTAAATAATTTTAGCTTCCCTCCAAAAACCCCCCAATTTGAGGCAGCCCAAAATAAAGAAGGGGAAGAGAATTAAACCCAAAATTTTTGCTTCCCTCCCCCCTCAAAATTTAAACCAAATGAGGGAAAGAGGTCCCTTCCTACCCTCTCCCATCCCCTCCCTTCAAACCAAACACATCCTAAGGTTCTATTTGGTTTGAAGGGAGGAGATGGAAATGGGAGAGAGGGAGGGATTGTTCCCCTTCTCTTGATTGGTAAGACTGCAAATTTAAGAGGGAAGGAAATTTTTTTTGAAACCCCCCAAGGAATTGGGGGATTTAGAGAGGAGGCTAAAAGTATATAATCTATTGGATTAAAATACCCGTGACATTTGGTCATTAACCTAAAAGTACCTTTTGCCATTTTTAACTATATATATGTATAACTATAATTATAAAATATAATTTCAAACACACACACATAATTGTATTAAATGTTATTTTAAATTTAGGGTATAAAATGTTATTTATAATTAAGCTTTATTATATATTTAATAGAGTTTGGAAAAAATCACTTATAACATAAGGGTAAAGTTGTCCATGCCAAGATAATGTCCCTCCTCTCCCCTCCTGGACTAAACAAGGTAATATTAAAATCCCTTATATTTTCTCCCATCCCCTCCTTTCCATTAAAATCCCTCCCATCCCATCCCCTCTGTCGAACCAAACGAATTTACTTAATGGGGGCAAAAAAGCTAAAAAGTTTTCACCGCAAATTTTTTATAAAAATATTTATATAAATTCATGAAAATTAATTGTCCTGGTCAAATTTATTAGTGTTTTGGGGGACATTCATATATCCAAAAAAAAAAAAAAAAGCTTAAGTCAAGATGATTGGGTTGAGCAATAGGACTGCTCTTATCGATCAAGGTTAAAATTAAAGGTTTAAATTGTAGACGAACGAGATTAAAAGCTTATATTTCACAGAAAAAATCAGAGCTCGAAATCTTAAGTATAAAGTTTTAATTATTTCAATTTGAGAGTCTAAATTGCAATTTTTTCCCTAAAAATTCAAAAATGTGTAATGGGGACGCTTATAACTTGTAAGGATAACAAACTGGTGGAAATTACGTGCAAGAATTATTTGCTGACAAGATTACCAACTCTCTAAAACTAACAAGTCATACGTACAAGCCACCGTTACAAGCTGATCCCCTAACACAATATAATATTTTACTTAAAATTAACTCTATCATTAGCCTTAAGGCTTGTTTAAGCAGGTGAATTTGTTTATTATTTTTTAATAGTAAAGTACAACTCAGCATCTTGACATTGTTTTGCAATAGTATTCAAAACTCTAATTTTATTTATGATACATCTGACACCTTAATGTTGTTTTCCCGGTGCATCCAATAGATGTTGTTTTTTAATTATATTCAGTATCCTAATCTTATTTATAATTAAGGTATTGAATACATTATAAATAGGATAGAGTACTTGAAGCACCAAAAAAATAATATTAGGGTGCTAAAAGTACCATAAATTTAAATAAGATTACGGTGTTGCAATCAACTAGAAAATAACATGAAGATGCTGAAGGTTATCTTAATCCTTTTTAACCATAACTATATACAATGTTAAATTAAACTTCTTTAAACAAAGTACACTTTTAATATTTATATAAAAAAATTTAAAAAAATTAAATGCATATTAAAAATGCAGTAAAAATAATTCTATAAGAAGTGTCACATTATTTACCATTTATATGAATTATGAAGCTTTTTGTAAAACTTCTAAGTAGATACTCCCTCCGGTCCTAATTATAAGACAATACTTAAAAGTTGATATTGGTTCTAATTATAGGATAAAATTCTAATTTTTGTCGATTTCTTCTCAAAATACCCCATATTGATACTTTCTCAATAATAATTTAAGAATACACCTATGTATTCTATAAAGTGAGTAATGCTTACAGCTCATTAATGCCACATACACCTCAATTCAACTCTTTTTTTTGTTAAATTTTAAATTTTAAATAAGAGTATTTTAGAAAAATAAATATGATTAACTAATTTAACCACTATCCTTAATTTCTCCAAAATTAGATAAATATGTCATATAATTAGGACCGGAGGGAGTAATAACTTTATCAAAATTAAACATTATTCTTTCACATGATGGCGTGCGTGCAACCTTCCAAAAACAAAGGTGAAGTTACATTCAAGTTCTAAGAAAGAGAAAAAAAAAATTAAAAAAGTGGTTCCGTCATATTGTAAAATAAAAAAATGGTCTAATTGACAACTTTAGGTGCATGTCATTGACAGTTCTAAGGGTGTCATTGCTAACTTCATAAAACCATTTTTTCATTTCAGAATTTTAAACGATCATTTTTTCATTTCTCTTTTTGACTGGGACCTGGGTGTAATTCTCCCAAAATAAAACTTTCTAAATCCCCCCTCCAAATATTTCAAGCTATTTCTACCAGATTTTCAATGCATTGCAAGAACTTATGTTTTATACATCTTTTTCAATATTACTCCCACCTGTCCTTTTTATATTAAGATATAGTTTGGAACTATCTGAATGTTAAATACATTTTTACTAATTTTAGTCTTAATTAATTTATTATCTCTCATCTTTGTTTTTCATACATTATTTTTCTTTCTTATTTTATCACTATTTTTCTCACATGCTTGCTCCCTTATAAATAAAAATATAATTTAAAAAAATTCATTTTTTTACGCATGTATATTACATCTAACTCATTTTAACAGAAACAGATTTTATAGACCATGAAATTCTGTTAAAATGATCTTATAAAAATGATTAGAGTAGGTTTTTTTTAACCTTGTAATTCGGTTAAAAGGATCCTATAGGATGCATATTTTAATTTAAATATATGAAAATACATATTTTTTACTTTTTAACAGTATAATATTCTTATTAATATTAATAATTATATAAAGTCTACCCAACAATTTCTTAACAAAAATACAACATGTTGGCAAAAAAAAAAAAAACAAAAATACAAGACACATCACCTAATAAAATTCACGTCGTCTCGTTCCTCTATGATTTTATCCAATTTTTAAGGCAAAACAATTAAACAAAAAGCAAAAGCTTTTCACGCCACTTCGTCATTGTTAGCTGGTCTCGTTGAAGTTTGAACACATATAAAGTGGGAAATCCGGGCAGATTCAAAAAGCTCCCAAGTCTTGACCAGTTGATCACAAAAGAAAGCAAAACACTCAACTATTTGCAAGACAACGAGTTCATTGATATGGAAACAAAATCGAAGAGTCCGACGACGGATTTCGAACGCCGATTGGTCAAGTTCCATGAATTGCCGGAATACTTGCAAGACAACGAGTTCATTCTCGATTATTACCGATCCGAATGGCCTCTGAATCACATTTTGTGTAGCGTCTTCTCCTGGCACAACGAAACCCTTAACATTTGGACGTATGTCTCCTCCTCCTCTTCTTCGATCTCATTCGCCATTTCGATCAGCGAACACTGTTGCAGTGAGAATTAGTAAATTGTGTGCGTCAATTCAATACGACGCCGTTTGATGTGACCGAAGTTGGATCGATTTGGTTGTTTATGCAGGCACTTAATAGGTTTTCAGATTTTCGTAGCCTTGACGGTGATGAGCTTGACGGAGACGGCGCAGATTGGGCTCCTTGGTTGGGTCTCGAAGTTCTTCTACTCCAGGTATTTTTGTTGCGTAGGACCTCTGCGTCATTTTGTTTTTTGTTTATGGTTGTTTTGGGGGCATGATGAATTATTGGGGGAATTAATATCTCATGTTGGCCGCTTTTGGTGGCGGAACAGAGCTCCGGCCGCTGGTTTCTCGACGGCGACGAACGAGAGTGCCTGCTTCGATAGCTACTCATTCCCGGTTAGTTAAAGTTTTCATTTTATTATTGTGAAATTTACAATTTGATCAGCGCGGGAAATTAAGGAAAGGCGCGAATCACAATTTTTTTGGGGTCATATAAAAAAAGGAAAAATACGACTTAAAAAGTTAACTAATTAAATAAAAATGTCACTCATTTTTAATTTAAAATAATAAATATATCCACAACAATTAACAAAGGATTGAACAATATTAATTACGTATTGTATAAATTGAAGTCTCATATTTTTAATGATATTTATTTTCGTTCCTAACATGAAATGATACGAATCCGAATGTGAAACAATCGAAGATTCTCATAACTTCCGTACAAGTATGAAGAATGACACGCGTGAAGGGGGAAAATGTTGAAATTTATCAACTAGAACTGTCTCCTAAAAGAAATTTGAATCAATATTCTATAGAATGATTGATATTCATATTTTGTTTAAGAAATATTCATTGAAGAGGGAAAAATCAATTTCCAATTTATTAAAATGTCTTATGTAGAATGTTAAAAACAGTTACGGGCTAATGTAACTTAAGCACTAAATTAATGAGAAACATTGTCTTATGTATGTAATGCTGACTTAACTTATTTTGTAGTGTTTATGAATTTGAAGTAATTAAATATAGTGAGGAACACATCACATAAAGTTATACTACCTCCTGTCCTAAATATAAGATAAAGTTTGAAGTGCAAATTGCACTACAAACTTTATCCTATATTTAGGACGGAGGGAGTACATGAATTGATGTTCTAAAATCGTTCAAGGCAAAGTACTTACTTTTATGTCATGTATAATATGTGGAATTTTGGATCATGGAATTGTACTGCATTGTCGTTTAGTCCTTATTTTGGAAAGATGACTAAGCTTAAATTTTGGAAAGAAGTCATGAAATATATCTTTATTTTGGTTTTTGTTTCTTAAATTTTTTTTTATTCAAAATATTAATCCCTATAATTTAATAAGGACTTGAATCATCTTATTACAGGAAAAACCAAAACATATGGTTTAAATACCAAATGTTGTTTTAACCTTACAAATAAATATAATATTTTGGAAAGATGACTAAGCTTAAAAGACTAGCACTTGGACTCCTGAATTATTAATGAAACAAGGTTGCAATTATGTATTCCTTGAAGGAATCCAATCCAAGACTCATTTGGGAGGCATCATCAGAAAATGTTGCAGATCAACAAATTCCGAGATGGCCATGGTTTGTTTTCTTAGGCGGAGCAATGACTTGCTTAATCTGCAGTTGTGTCTCCCACCTCTTTGCTTGCCACTCCAAACGCTTCAACCACTTCTTCTGGCGTCTGGACTACACCGGAATCTCCATCATGATAGTCTCCTCCTTCTATGCTCCGATTTACTACTCCTTCTTCTGCAACCCCACCACAAGGTTCCTCTACCTAACCTCAATCTCTCTCCTTGGAGCCCTCTCCATAATTGGCCTTCTCTCCCCT